>CAMGYJ010000006.1:35609315-35959507 GCA_946122785.1 Linum tenue | reverse complement strand
TGATTCACTGCTTTGTATCGATTGAGAACCTCTTTCGATAGAGGGAATCTAGTTCAGAACGCCTTGATCAGTTGTTCTAGATAAGGATACATCCCTCTAGGCAACTCAAGAGGGCCTTGTTCCTTTAGTCGAGACTCAAGGTCTAGTCAAGGATTCTCCGCATTGTGAATGAAAGTGAAACAAGTTAGAAATCATCAATCGTTAGTATGGCTAGTGGCTAGGGGGAATCATACCTAAGTGAGTTCCCAACCTGTAATTAGATTAACTTTAACTGTAGTTTGCTAGAGTAGTTTTAGTTCTTTCATCTTAATCTGGTTTGCTAGATAATGAACTGAAGCTGAGTAATAGTAACTCTAGAGACCCGTGGATTCGATATTTATTACTTGAGCCACTATACTGTAGTCCCTTTCATTGGTTACACTTGGCCTTTGTCAGGAGTTGTGTCGTAGCTGGCGCACGTTGACTTGGCACTTATGGCATTGGTCTACGTACTTCTTGGTGTCTTTTTTTACCCGCGGCCAGTAGTATCCGTGCAATAAGATGGTGCGTTCCATGCTACGCGATCCGGCGTGCATTGCGCACACTCCTTCATGCAGGTCACGCACCACATTGTGCGCCTCTTCCTTTCCGATGCATTTTAGGTAGACTCCCGAGAATGACCGTCGGTACAACTCTCCTCCGATGAGTGTGCACCGGGCCGCCTTTTGTCTCAAAGTCCACACCTCTTTAGCATCTTCCGGTACTGTACCATCCTGTAGGTACTTCACGATAGGGGCCCTCCAGTCCTCGCTTGGCGTAAGTTGGGTGGCGTTAATTTCTTGACGGTTTTCCTATTCTTCTTTCTGGACCGATACTAGGCGTGTCGATTCGAAGTCAGTGGCGGTTGCTAGCTTTGATAGCGCGTCGGCGTGCATATTCTCTTCCCTTGGAATTTGTACGTAAGTCACCGCCTCAAAGGTACTTGCTTTTAACTTGACGTCAAAGGCTCCGTTCAGTTGATTAACGGCCAGCGAGGAATCAGAGAGTACTCTTATGGTTCTCGCACCTAAGTCGTTGGCGGCCATCATGCCCGCCAAGATGGCCTCGTATTCAGCCGCGTTATTTGTTTTTAACGCTCTAAACCGGATCGTTATCTCGTGAATGACGCCCGTCGGAGTGTGCACTACCACGCCCGCTCCGGCTCCGTGTTTTCTCGTCGCGCCATCTACATAGAACTCCCATACTCCTTCCGGTGTCGAATCAAGAGTGACCCCTTCAGCAATGAAATCCGCGAGGATTTGAGCCTTTATCGCTGGCCTGGGGGCGTACTGGATGTCGTACTCCGAAAATTAGACGGCCCATTTAACCATCCGCCCGGACACCTCCATCGAGGTTAGGATCTTTTTTAGCGGGAGGTTGGTCAGGAGGGTGACTTGGTGTGCCTGGAAGTAGGGCCGTAGTTTCTGCGACGCACTTACTAGTGCCAGGGCGGCTTTTTCGATCGGGGAGTATCTCGTCTCCCCGCTAACCAAAGTTCGTGACATGTAATACACGGGTCGCTCTGTCGAGGCGTCTCTCCTGGACACTAGTACGGCGCTCACGGCTCTCGTTGACACGGCAAGATACAGGAAAAGTTTCATTAAGCTTTGGGAGGCCAATACAGGGGGGATACAAGATATGACTTGAGTTCCTGAAAAGCCACTTCGCATTCCTTGGACCATGCAAAGCGTGCGCCGTTCTTGAGCGTGTTGAAGAAAGAGCGCACTTGTCGGCTGATCTTGGTATGAATCTTCCCAGAGCCGCTATCTTGCCGTTTAAGGATTGTATCTCTAACGCGCTCCTTGGCGCGCGCAGCTGTTGAACCGCAGTGATCTGTTTCGGGTCAACTTCGATACCGCGCTTGGTGATCATGAACCCTAGAAATTTCCACGCTTCCGCTCCGAACACACACTTCAGAGGGTTCAAGCGGAGGTTGTGTTCAGAGGGACTCGAAAGTCTCGCGTAAGTCTTCCAGATGTGAGTTGCCCGCTTTGGTCTTGACGATAAGGTCATCGACATATGCCTCGACGTTCGCCCAATTTGCCGCGAGAACACTGAGTCGATCATCCTTTGGTAGGTGGCGCCCGCGTTCTTCAAGCCAAACGGCATCCCGACAAAGCCAAAATTTCCAAATGGCGTCATGAAGGCCGTTTTCTCCTGTCTTCACGAGACATTGGGATCTGGTGGTATCCCGAGAACATGTCTACGAATGACAGTGTTTCATGGTCAGTGGTTGCATCGATCAGTTGGTCAATGCGCGGCAGTGTGTAAGGATCTCCCGGGCATACTTTGTTTATTGTCGTGTAGTCGACGCACATCCGCCAGGCTCCCGAAGACTTCTTTACCAAAACCACATTTGCCAACCACTTTGGGTATTCACCGGTCGAATCAGTCCTGCCGCTAGTAGGCGCGCGACCTCCTCTTCTATGGCTTTCAGTTTGTCGCCCGTGAAGCTTTGTCGCGTTTGTTGCCTTGGTTGCGCGTTGGCGGGAACCGCAAGAGAATGTTGGGCTACTTGCCTTGGCATCCAGGCATGTCCTCAGTACACTAGGCGAATAGCTCCTTGTATTCTTTGAGCAGAGCTATCACTATCAGCGGCTCGATCACGTCGCTGTGGACGTGGGTCGAGATGCGGATCTTCTTTGTTGGTTCAGTGGGGTCGAGTGCGACCTCAAAATCCGAGTCCATTGATTCTGGGCGCGGATCTTCTGCCTTGTGTCTACGATGTTGGTCCGGCGAGGCTCGCCCTCTCTCTTTAGAGCTTCCCATGGAGTTCCGCGTGATTCGCCTGTTCCTTCCTTGGTGGGGAATTTGAGCTTTTGGTGGCACGTCGACGGGAGTGCCCTGAACTTGGCGAGAAACGGTCGCCCTAGGATGCCGTTGTGGGGCGAGTTGCAGTCAACAATCGTGAACTTGACTTGCTTGGAGATCCGCGGCTCCTGATCTCCGATTACAACGGGAAGGGCGACCACGTCGATCACTGCTACCCTTGTTCCTGAGAATCCAACTAGGTTTCCTTCAGCGCGCCTGATTAGGCGCGAGTCGATGTCCATTTGGTCAAGTGTGCTCTTGAAGAGGATGTCAGCCGCGCTACCCCCATCTATCAGCAGGCGGTGGATTTTGCAGGCGGCTATCAATGCGGTGACGATGAGCGGGTTTTCTGACGGGATTCCGTGGGGAAGTTTCGTGTCGTCGAAACTCATGTTGCACTTTGGCTGTGAATCTGATGTTGCGCATTCTATCGCGCGTTCTCGCTTCGTCTTTTTCTTGGGCGGTTCCCTTCGACAGTCACCACCCCTATTTCTTTCCGAACGAGGTACGCACCGGTGGCCTCGTCATAGTCAGGTTGTGGTGGCGGCGGCGGATTTCCGCGCTGCTCTTTCTGCCTTTCGCTCCTTGAACAAATTGGGACAAGATTCCTCTTCGAATGAGTCCCTCGATTTCGTACCTTAATTCCCTGCAGTCCTCCGTCAAGTGACCCGTCTCCCTGTGGAACTCACAATGCTTGCTTGGGTCGCGCATGTAACATCCCGTTCCGGCAAAACCCATATTTCGATCGCTAAAAAGTTCGCAATTAAAATCGAGCGTTTTGATATTATTTCGACGAAAATCGGATTATCGATCGATCGGATAAGTATACGTATTAATTATATATATATATATATATTATATATATAATATCCCTGTCCATTTAATTCCCCACCACCGTTCCATTTAATTTTCCCTCTTCATCTTCTTTTCACTTTCGGACGAGAGAGAAGCAGAGCGAGCGACTGGGTAAAAACTCCAAGGCTCGATTCTTGAGCATAAGTGATCCAAAAATCCCGTAAGTTATGCCTAATCCATCCATTCATCGTGATTTATCGATTTAGAGCTTTAAAACGAGTTTTGGTTCAGGAATTTCTCGAATTCCCGATAAGCCAAATTAGGGTTTCGGAGTATCCGGAAGCCGGATTGAGCCCAAATTTCATATACGAGCTTCCTGCAGCGAGGTAATCAATCCTCTAGTTCTAATCCTGAATTTCGGCAATTATTTAGGTCGGGGTCCTAATCGCTGAATTTAGCTCCGGCCAGGGTTTGATGTGTTTTTATCGAGAATTTGACCGGAGCCTAGAAACTAATATTGACGGGGATACTGCAAGGGATATTAGGACGGTCTCGGATTTTAATTCGGGGTTCGTTCGTGAAATTGACGTTTTAGTACGGGAAGGTTAAACCGGTGTTTGAACGACCAGAACTGGTGAGGGATTAGCACGGCATACCGGGTTTGTCGTATCACGATAATTATATTGATGCTTAGAATTGATCTAGGTGAACTAGAATGACATGATTAGGGTGTATGGACTTTTATGCTATATGATGAACCATGGATTGTTGTATGATATTATTGACTTGTCCTAATCGATATGGACCTTGTTTATGTTGATGATTGCATACATGTTGCCAGATGTGGGTTTAATTGTGGATATGCCTTATGATAGTTTGAGAAGGTGATTGAGCATGACTTTTCATGATTATTGTATTTGGATGCGCAAGTGGGAAAATATATATCTCACGATGATATTATGATATTTAAGGAGGATGACTTGCACGAGGGTTTATCCCGAGGAAGTGCAATTATACGACTCCTGGTTTACCTATGTTGAGCCAATTATGGCCAGGTCAAGTTCATGTGCAAGTAATGAATTATGATTAAGCAAGATGAGATGAATCATGTATAAGGATACCAAATATGAGTGTGGTGGTCTCACGGTCAACTACATAGCAATTAGGGCTCCCTATGCTATTACTCTATTATGATAAATATGATAGTCACACCTCTCCTGTGGTGGTGACTGAAGATTTCTTACGAGATATGACCACACCCAGAGTGGTGTCGGGGTATGACTACACCCATAGTGGTGTGGGGTATGTATGACCACATCCGACGGGATGTTGGGGTATGTATGACTACATCCGACGGGATGTGGGGTATGTTTCCCGGGAGAGTTATTAGCATGGGAGTAGCCAGGCGCCTATAAGTAAAACATGATAAGATGCATATGCATGAGTCAAGGTGGTTGAGTCTTTTGCCTATTGGAATGTCGAATGGCTGAGGTTTGATCCTAGTGCTTTGGCTTGTTTGCTAGATGTATGGTAGGGGTATGCTCTGTTATGAACTCACGATGCTATGATTATCTCACTCAGCTATGAGCTGACCCTCTTTTATTCTTCTCTGCTTATGCTATGTGTAAGCAGATCATCAGCAGCAGCAGTAGATAAGTGTTAGGTGGGAGAGGAGCTAGAGTTGAAGTCAGGATGAGGTATGGTCTTCAACTATTCTGTGCTTGGACTACTACTCGGGATTTTGGCCAGTGATCCACACCTTTTTGTAAAATGTTTTGAGAACGTTTTTCATGTGCATACTAGCTTCTGATGTAGTGTGAGATATCCACAGGTGTGGAAAGTTGATGATATGTATATATTTGTGTAATTATGTAAGTTGTGACGATTATGGCATGTATCAATATAGTATGCAGTTGTGTAACATGAAACTGTGACTATGGCTATGAAAAGCCAATGCATATGCCAGTGAGTGTATATGTTTGTCTATGAATGCATGTATTTAGATGAATTATTTTGCAGGATTAGATGGAAGAACTGTTAGCCCATTACGCGAGTAATTCATGTCGAAATTTTATTTGGATAAATTTTGATAATTAATGTAACACCCGAGATTATTTCCGCTGCAATTGTATGAACAATATGATTAGGTAATAAGTATAGAGTAGGGTGTTACAGCGCATGTGCGGAGCTGCTTTGACAGGAGCGGGCCAGTTGATCTTGTACCCTTCTCGCGTAGCACATGAAATACATTTTTCACCGAGTGATTGAGCGGTGTGTAAGCGGGCATCGCATTCTGTGGGCGTCTTTCCGGCGAGCGTCTTCGCGGGGCTTGTTCTGGCGGGGCGTGAGATCGCCTTGATCCGCTGTGTGCTTGCACCAACTGCTTCCGCGTCAACGGGAGCGGTTTCCTTCCCTGATCTTCCTTGGGCGGCTTCGAGTGTTCAAAGCGCCTAATAGAACCCGCCCCCAGAGTTTCCTCTAGAGTGATGGCCTTCTCAATTTTGACCTCTAGTTCCGTCGAAAGAGTGACTGGTCTTTTTGCTAGGGCGCGCTTGAGTTCCATGTTTGTAGTGGCGTCCATGAGGTGATGGACGGCGGTTTTGGGCGTGAGGTCCCGCACGGCCATTGCTACCCTGGACCACCTGGCGTAGAAAGCGCGTAAGCTTTCCCATCCTTTTGCCTGATGTCGATCAGGGCTTTAAGGTGGAGTGGTCTTCTTTTTGTGATGCGAACTTGGTAGTGAACAAGAGAATGAACTCCTCGAATGAGCGGATGATTCCGTTGGGCAGCCTGTTGTACCAGTCGAGGCATATGCCAGTGAAGGTCGACGGGAAGGTTCTGCATAGTGTAGCGTTGGAGTTGGTTTGGAGTTGCATCCTAAGACAGAATGTGCTGACATGATCTTCTGGGTCGGTTGTCCCGTTATACGTTGGGAGGGCGGGCGGCATCCCACTTAGGTGTTCTGCCATGATTTCCGCGCTTAGAGGTTGATGGAGGATCCTCCGAGGCGGGTGATGGCGATTTTGCGGAGACAAGTCTCCAGGAAACTGAGGTCCGCTCTGGGGCGTGGCTACGTTTGTTGCGCCTCATCGCGGGTGGCGCGTTCAGCATTGGTTGTTGCAGGGGAATAGGTTCTGACGCTTCGTCGGCCGCCTGTGGTGGCGCGCGGTGCTCTGTGGGGGTTGACGGCGCAGCCTCCTTGCTCATCATGAGCGCTATGACTTGGTTCATTTTCTTTTGCATATCGGCTATGACCTCATTTTGTTTATCCATTTGTTGCCTCATCTCCTTAGCTGTCAGTTCGGGTTCTTCTTCTTCAATGAGCACCGCGTTAAGGTTGCTGGTTTCCGCGTGCTCTCTCGGGTTCGTCATTGCCTTGATGGGCGTTGCTTCGTCAGGGTTTTTGGGGTTGTATTCCGCCATCTTTTTTTAGTTCTTCACCTACTTCTCTTCGGCCCCACGGTGGGCGCCAATTGTTTGAGTCTAACTGAGGGTAGGAGTGAGACTCCATAAATGTGGGGTAGAAGAATGGGCAGGTGAATCTCCAATCTGTTGATGGCTAAGAGTAGAGAAGGGGAAGGAGGTTGAGAGAATAAGATTCTTAGAGAGATAAGTTGTTGTATTATGTGAGAGAGTCGAAAAGTCGATCCCCTTACCTACCGTAGTAAATGCTCTATTTATAGTACATTGTGGTAAGTGGATATTTAATACGACAAGACCACTACGTGTGTCAGATACATAGGCCATGCCTTAGGCCATAATTCTACCTAGGACTAGGACGTGACTTCTCCTTCAGAGGGTACGACGCCGTTCCACTCGGTTCTTTCTCCAGTGCAAACTAAATAAAACGACGACGGTTTGGAGCAGGGTGAAACGGTGCCGGTTAATGCTTCACTTGCTCGCGGACATGCCTGCACTCGCGGAAGTCTCTCGATTGTTCTACTCGCGTGGCGGGATCTGAGCCACATCCCCAACAGATAGTTACCTTGACAACCAATCCCTCGTACCCAAATTATATATTAGGTTTACGATTAGAGTTTAAGTCATGCGTGTTATTTTAAACGGAAAGCTAAAAGAGTTACATAGTCATGAAGTTTTTGTTGTGCAACTCTTTGCGGGTAATCTTTCTAGTGAGTCTAGTATTTATGAATAAACTCGAATACTTAATAAGCTGGCTAACAACATATATGGAGTGAAAAACTTAAAAGTGAATGGTTTGGCTCTATATGCATCATTTTGAATTAAATTTGAATTGAGAGTAGTCATTTGAACCTAAATGAAATTTCATTTTATTGCAATTCTTTCAATCTCGTATTGTTGATGAAATTAAACTTGTAAGATGGTATGGTTGGGAAATCATTAAGTCTTTGTAATACTTCCATTAAATGATTATGAGCTGGCGGATGTGATGCTGAGGTGGAAGGGATATGATGACATGACACTCAAAAGGTATTATTTTTTATTTCTTAATTTATAATGTTAACCAAGCCTTTCACGAATTCTAAAATATTAGCCAAATTTTTAAAATAAGAAATATTAGCTAAACTTTTCATAAAACGACAAAACTATAGCCATTTTCCATTAAAGTTAACGTTAACAGAATTACATGTAAGCTAATCACCAGTCCACATGTTTGACACATAAATGTCATACCAATTAATATTTTTATTTATAATTAAAAGAAGGGTTATCAATTTCTTCTCACCGCCGATTTCGCTCTCCCTTCGTCGTCGTTCCTTCGTTCATTGAGGTCTACTATGACGCTCCTCTCTTTACTCAATAGTAACGACAGTCGAGTAGTCTCCGCTGAGAAGCACGTCTGTGCGGCGAGCAGAATAGCACCTTTCTCGACTGCGCGACAGAGAAGGAGGCAATGATTGTTGACGAATATGGTGGTTAGGTTGGCTAATTTTTAGAATTATGAAATTTTTGTCTAATATTTCGTATTCTCAAAGGTTGGCTAATATTTTATATCCATGAAAGGTTTGGCTAAAAAATAGTATTTTCCCTTATAAATTTTTAAAATATTTTTATTTGACATGGCACTGATGGTCAATTACGTGGAATGGCGATTAGCTTACGTGCAATTCTGTTACGGAAAATAAATATAATTTTATAGTGTTATGAAATGTTTGGCTAATATTTGATTTGCAGAGGTTTGGATAGTATTTTAGAATTCGTGAAAGGTTTGGTTAAAAAATAATAATTACCTCATAATCAACATAGTTAGTAAATACTCCGTTTAATACACGTATATGTACCGTACATACTTTATTCGTTTAAAAATTCGTATCTGTATTATTGTCAAGCCTATTCATTTTTTACCATTCATTTGATGGCTCCCTTACTAAACACGTATAAATTCCGTATAATACTTTTATTATCTGTATTTTACGAATTAAATTGTTAAATTTACTATTATTTATATATTATTTATTTATTTTTAAAATGATTAATTTTATATATTTATGACTATTAACGTATTATTAAACGCAACTTTAGCTTAGAGACCAAGTATAATACCCGTACGTATTTTTTAAGTAACTTTCCCGTACCTTATTTTACTAACTATGATAATCAATATATGGAATACTACTATTGGAGAAGGCAATTTATGCTCCAGACGGAGATTGAAGCGATACGAAATGTGAATCCAGTGGATTGGGAGAGGATCCGGGGACTGGAAGAGGAGTTGGCCAGGCAATGGGAGGCTGAGGAAGTGTTCTGGCAGCAGAAATCACGGATTCGGTGGTTGAAGGTGGGAGATAGGAATACGTCCTATTTCCATGCGGTCACGCGGACGAGACGCAAACGTAATTTCGTGGAAAAATTGCAGAAACCGAGCGGGGAATGGGTGACTGATGAGAAGGAAAAGGCGGAGTTGGCAGTTGGCTTCTATGAGCATCTGTTCACATCGGAGAACATGGTGGAGAATGTGGCAGCGCGAGTTGCGGAGCTTCCCATTGCTCCAAAAGTTTCTGACAGTGTTAATGCGGAGCTCATTGCGGAGGTCACTGCTGAGGAGATTCGCAAGACGGTGTTCTCCATGGGTGCGACGCAGGCGCCGGGATCGGATGGGTTACAGGGAAATTTTATAGGGCGTTTTGGGATATTGTTGGTCAATCGGTGGTGGAGGCTTTACGGTCCTTTTTTCAAAATGGCCGTATTTTACATAGCTTTAATCACACCTGGCTGACTCTGATTCCTAAGGTGGATGAGGTGGAGAATGTTCGTCAGCTACGACCGATTAGTTTATGCCAATTTGTGTATAAAGTAATCAATAAGGTTATGGCGGAACGTCTAGCGCCTCACTTGCCGAATATTGTGTCAGAAGGTCATAATGCGTTTATCAGGGAGCGTCAGATTGTGGATAATGTGCTAATTGGCCACGAACTGATGCATTATCTGAAGATTAAGACGAAGGGCAAGAAAGGCTATATGGCTCTGAAGGTTGATATGGAAAAGGCCTATGATAGGGTCGAGTGGTCTTTCTTGCTTTCGGTCTTGGAAAGATTGGGGTTTAGTCCGGTTTGGATAGGGTGGATACGTGAGTGCCTCTCTTCGGCTTCTTTCTCGGTAATGATGAATGATGCCCCCTCGGGTTTCTTTCGATCATCACGGGTTGAGGCAGGGGGATCCCTTGTCACCTTTACTGTTCGTGCTTTGTACGGAAGGCTTCTCTGCTTTGATCAATAAGGCGATCTCGGAAGGAAGGCTTGCGGGGGTTCGGGTGAGCCCTAGAGCTCCGGCCGTGTCGCATTTATTCTTTGCAGATGATTCCTATCTGTTTCTCCGTGGATCCTTGCGAGAGTGTGACGCGCTTCTGGCGGTGCTGCAGGAGTATGAGACGTTAAGTGGGCAGAGGGTGAACTTGGCTAAGTCAGCCGTTTGTTTCAGTAGGAACATTTGGGACCTGATTGTGCCCTGATGGCTGCTCGGTTGGGTGTGGGTGCGGTTGGTGTCCAGGATAAGTACCTCGGTTTGCCGACTCTAGTAGCAAGGTCAAAGGCGGAAACATTCAGGTTCGTTGATGAGGTCCTTCTCGCCAGGTTACAAGGGTGGAAACAACGTCACCTATTGTGGGCGGCAAAGGAAACCTTGCTGAAGTCGGTGGCGGCGGCTCTTCCGGTTCATTTTATGTCCTGTTTCCTGTTGCCGAAAACTTTGTGTCGTCGGCTTGATCGTTTGATGGCACGGTTTTGGTGGGTGGCGAAGGATGGCTCGCCGAGGATACATTGTATGTCTTGGAGAAGACTGTGCAGAAGCAAGCATGAGGGCGGATTGGGGTTCAGACGGTTTGAGGAGGTCAATCAAGCCTTGTTGGAAAAGGTAGGATGGCGGATCTTGGAGGAGCGGGCTCTCTGTTAGCAAGGATGTATAAGGGGAAGTATTCCCGAATGGGTCCCTCCTAACTGCGGGTCCTCGATCTCGCCCATCCTGGGCTGGCGGAGTGTGTTGCATGGGTGTGATTTGCTTAAACAGGGTCTACAATGGCAAATGGGTACGGGGGAGGAGGTGGAGATAGGATCTACACTGTGGGTGCCGGGGAAGGAGCAGGAGGCTCCTCCTCTCTTGCCTATGGCGCCTGTCTTGAGACATGATAAGGTTTCGGCTTTGATTTGCCTAGGGGAGGGGAAATGGTGTGAGGATTGTCTGGTCGCCTGCTTCCCTCCTCAATGGGTCGGGCGGATTAAGGCTATTCCGTTGCCCGCTTGGAGGTGAAGGACAAACTTATTTGGGTGGAGGATTCGTCGGTGCTTACACAGTCAAGTCTGGATAATCTGGCATTCCGTCGGAGGCGCCGGTGGGCTAAATGGAAGGAGGATGTTAGCTGGATGGATTTGAAGCTTTGGAAGACCGTTTGGTCGCTGAAGGTGCAACCAAAGCTGAAATTCTTTCTTTGGCAGATTTTCAGTCGTATTCTGCCTACTACGGAGGCTTTACTCGAGAAGGAGGTCGATGTCCTGGGGCGTTGCCCGGTTTGCTGGGCGGAGCTGGAATCCTTAGAGCATCTTTTCTTTCTTTGCCCGGTGGCTAAGGAGTTATGGGAAGGCGGTGGGGTCCTGGGACTGACGGATGGCCTGGATGGAGCTAACTTTGTGGTTTTCATTCGTCGGGTCTTGGAGCGGGTAACATCGGATGCCATGATGTGTCGAGTGGTGGCGGTTTTGTGGCGCATTTGGAAGGCGCGTAATTGGGTGGTTTTTTAGTTTAAGCAGGTCCATCGAGACGTTCTCAGGCAGCAGCTACTGCATCAAATTCAGGAGTGGGAAAGGGTGCTCGAAGGTGAGGGGGTTGGGGGGCTTGCTGATCCGCCAGTGCAGGGGGGGATGGGGGGTTGGCTGGAGTCGTGGGGGAGCTGTCGTGCTCTTTTGATGGTGCGGTTTGTGGTCAATCTCATGCTGCAGTGGGGATAGTTATTCGGGATGCAACGGGAGCCGTCGTGTTGGCGAAAGGGGAACGTTTGGATGGAGCGTTTGAGCCAGCGGTGGTGTAGTTGATTGCTCTTCGGGAGGCTATGTACTGGTGCATAATGAGAGGCGGGGGATCAATGCTGTTTTTGGGGGACGCAAAAGTTATAATTGACAAGGTGAATGCGCTGGAGGTGCGGGACGCCAAGGGTGGAGCAATCCTTCAGGAAGTCAGGGCTTTTCGGCATATGGTCCCGGGGTTTAGAGTGCCGTTCGTGGGTAGGCAGAACAATAGGGTTGCCCATTTGGTGGCAAGGAAGGCCCTAGATTTGTCGGCTAGTGCTGTGCTTGGTTTGATTTTGCGCTTGGCTCCGTTCGGAGTTGTAAACGTTCGATCTATCTTTCTCTTGGTAATACAAGCTATCTTTGGTTAAAAATAAAAAAAATTATGCCAGAATAAATGCATCCAAATATGCAATTGTCTAAGAATTGAGTTTTTAGGGAGCAAAAAATTGCAATAATCAGATGGGAATGGGAAGAGCTGAACGTAATCCATAGCCGGGCTAGAGGCCCATTCCATAAATTCATAATTCCGCCGCCTGCTTAGTGAAAGACCAAATGGCCCTTTCATGAGCTGCGCAGGAGCGAGGAAAAAGAGTTTGAGTAGGTGTGGAGGGAGAACCTCCTTATTGTATTGTTAGAAGAAGATAGAGAAGATATGGATTTTGGTAGTGAATTTGACCAAGTCCCGTGGTCGGTTGAGGGCCTGCGCGCGGAACCTCAACTTAAGTTGGGCGTACTCTGTTTCAACAAACTTCCAAAATTATCCCACATTAAATAATCTCCACCTAATCCAGCATTAATTAGGAGACAAAAGCTAAATTCCAAAACAACTAAATCGTTTACCCCCCACAAGGGCGAAACGATTCTTGTCGTAAACCCTTATCAAGTTTGCATGTCTTTCGCCCCATCTCTGTTTGTGAATTGGGATTGTCTCCATAACTCACTTATGGTCAAGTTAGAAAGGTTAATTAAAGAGAGTTTAGTAAACATTGTTAGGGCAAAGAGAGTTGTTCTTAGAAATATGGTGATGTAACACGAACCCTATAAATCCCTAGTTAGTAGTGGTATCTTAAATGATAAGATCAGAATAAGACTATCTTAAATTGATCATGTTCGAATACTTTGCTTCGCAAATGGACACTGGCCTTAAATAAATTGATATATATATATATGTATGGTTGTTGAATTTGTCCGATGGGTTTGGTGTATTATTGTCTATTGACTTGAGATATTCTAGAACTTTTTCCAATATTTGTTCACTTGTTGTCTTTACATTTTTGTTTCTTCCTTGGTTGCGTTTGTTGTTTTTCTCTAATGCCGCCCATCATTAGCAATGACCACATTAAATATATGTGTGACACATCTTGTGCATGCGTACATTGGTTATCCTTTAAGGAGTTCTACATAGTGCTCGAAATTGGGATTTTGATGGTGATAGAGTCGTAAATCACGTACAATTTTTATAAATGATATTTTCATTATTTTCAAAATCGTGGGTATGACTAGGGATGACAAAAATATCCGTAACCGTGGATATCCCCCGAATCCGACCTTGTCGGGTAGGGTAAACCCGAACCCGAAGGACTTTTAGCGGGTACGGGTAAAACCCGAACCCGAATATTTCGGGTAATGGGTGGGCATGATTTTCTCATTATCCAACCCGAACTCGCCCGATATACACATGCATATGGATTTTGTCTAGAAATAATCATTATTTTTCTCTAATATATTTTATATTTAGCATATAAAAATAATCTTTTTCATGAAATTGTGTTGTTTTAATGAATTTTCTTCATTCTAGTGAATTGTGGTCATACTTTTTATCTTAGGTAATGTGAGAATACATGTGAATATTAACATATTGGTTGAAGTTATAAAGAGAAACTATTACCCATGGATAACCGTGGATACCCGAAACCCGAACAGGTATGGGTATGGTTTTGATTTTCTACCCGTTTCTTATGTGGGTATGGGTATGGATAAAACCCGAACTACTTTGGGTAGAGTAACGGATATGCACTATCTGTCCCCGACCCATTGCCATCCCTAGGTATGACGTATTTTCATAATCTAAAATAATTTATTTGGATGAATTTATATGTCGAAAAAATTGTAAAACACACTAATTATTTATATTTTAAGTAAATTTATTTTAATATATTATATATTATTTTTCTTTTACTATCTATAAAATATCTCGTATTAACGCAAATATATAGTATATTATCCTATATACAATTATACAAGGATCAATAATTTTTATCCAAATTTTTAGGTGTGTCAAAAGTGACTTGCCTCTGCCACTCCTTGCATTGTTTTATGAAACATTGTCCTTATTTATGAAATTGCAACTCATGATTTCAGTAAAAATTGTTTTTATCCATGAAAAACAACACCTGGTTTCATGAAAGATTGTACTTGTCCATGACAATGCAACCGCTTGTAAGCAAAGGGAACATGTGCCTTCCTAGAATTAGAATATTTAATTTTGGCCGGTCTAACCACTTGTTTGACCTGATTAGTATGGTTCATCCAAATTTCCAACAAAAATTATTTATCTATATAAAGCATTATTCTGCGGTCAAAAAAAAAAAAAAAAAAATATATATATAAAGCATTATTCCATTTTTATTTTATTTTTCTGTATGTGGTTTGAATTGAAAAAACTTCATTCTTATAGAAAATCCAATCATTTCTTTTTCAGCGGATCATGCTATGGGGATATGTTGTTTAGTGTATATACTATATAGTGATTAAATTAATAATAGTAATATTAGTGATTATATTTATTAATTGTTACTTTTACTTGTTTTCAACAAAAGGTGTTCCCCATTGTTAATTGTTATCATACTTTTCTCTACTAACCTAATCCAACTTCAGGAAAGTTTGAACTTTAACAAAATCTTTATAAAAGTATTTCCATTTCGCAAGTTGAGAATTAAAAATAAGGTAAACAAATAGGAAAATAATCATGTTGCAGTGATATGTGAAAACAAGAGATCACCCAGTGTGAGAAAATTAGTTGAAAGATTATTTATGATTCGAATTCGAGAACAACTCCTTCTCGTTTCTAAACATGGCCTGAGAAGTCGTGTTTTGTTTAATTTCATGTAGTGTACTACTTATTATATTCAGGGTTCTCGAGAAAATATAGAATAGACATGGCTTATACTAGGGCTGGCTATTTGGACCGGGACCGGATGAAAAACCGGAAACCGGACAGTATAATCCGGACCGAGACCGGACCGGGACCAGATAGTAAACAATCCAATCCAATCTTTGGGCTTAGATTTGAGGTAAAAAACCGGATAAGAGAGCTCAACACCCAAAACTTAAGGGTAATTTGCATAAACGGTCACAAACCTTTGCACTTAGTACAAAACTTAACCAACTCCTTGCCCTTTTAGGCCTTAGGCCACTCAAATTCCCACAATCTCAATATAAAATCAAGACCGAATTGGGACCGGACCGGGTCAAGACCGGACCGGATCAAAACCGGACTGTATCCAATCCAATCTTCGGTCCTTATATTTTCAAAAAACCCGTACTGGACCGGATCAATTTGGACCAATTTAACCGGACCGGACCGTATAGCCACCCTAGCTTATACCATCGTTGCAGTGATTAAAGCGCGGTTCGCGTACAAGTGTGAAATAATCGCGATGCTACCATAAATCCAAAGTACATTACCCTTATTGTTGTCGCACAAAATTGATCACCTTAACCAACCATATCCACACTAATTTATGGCATTAATTTATGTAGATACTTGTATTTTTGTGCACACTTGACAACGATTACCTGCCAACTCCTATGAGAAGACCTAGTCACTGAAAATAATTCCAACTCCAGTAGACTTTCATGGGACAAGTTGAATGTAACTTCATTAAATACATATATTTCATCATCAACTAATGATGATCACCTTCGCTAATTACGTGTGAAAAGCACCATTATAGCAATTAGCAAGTATATATATATAATGTATGTATTTTTTTTTTATACTTGCACCTGCGCCTATAGGGCTACTGGCTACCTTATATAAAAATTATGGTTTGGTTATGTGCTCAATCGGCCAACTTATTTTCTACTCTTTATATTGTGCCCTCTTCAACAGCCGCTTAGCACTATATAATTTTTTTTTATATAGGATCTTAGCACCATATAATTAATATTCGAGCAGCCTGGGGAAAAAATGTATCATTATTAGTTTAGACTTGGCTAATAGTTTATTAAGCATAGACTTGGCTTAATAAAAATGACAAAACAACCGCGTTTTCGGTGAGGCAAACCGGTGCCGATTTCCCTCCAAACAACCACTTACCAAACAAAAGATTTCCTTTCAAGCCCCCGGCCGTTGCATGCCAGTGCATCATTTTTTTTATAATATATTCAGAAACCCTATGTCGTATGCTGCTTGCAACTTGGTGAACAGTTGCCTTCTTGATCAAGCTTAGGGTTGCCAATTCGGTTTTGGTTTTTTTTTCTCTTTAAACCGAATCGATAAAGTATTGTTTTAATTATTGGACTCAAACCACTTTGCATTTACCTGTTTCGACTTTGGTTACAATCGGAGGAATTTTTTTTCCGAAAACCACGCAATCGGCCTGATACACAGATTAAACACTGATTACATAACTTTTCCATTTTCGATTCCTTGAAACCAAATCAAGTCATTAAGAGGTTTTAATAGTTTTCAATTAACCCAAATCATTAAACCGATTAATCGTTAAGTACGCCTTTACGAAAGGAATTGTTTCGGTCACTTTTTAGCTTGCAAATTTCTTGTACGGTTTAAAGTTTAATCGAACCGAACCGAACCAATACCCCACACCTGGTCAAGCTACAGTAAAACCCCACAAATATATGTATGACTATGAACTATGAACCTTCCCTGTCTGCTGACTGTCTCCCACCAATCCTTACGTCTATTTTTTTCTACTTCAAAAAATCAAAGCTACCGCGCATGAAATGTATAGATGCGGTCAGTCAGTCTTTCCCCAATTTTTTTTTAAAGCAACTAAGTAACATCAAAACCCTAGTCTTCAACGCATTATTGCTGGTATAAATAAACTCCCACCATTTCCCCTTCTAAGTAAAACCATATTGAAGAAAGCAAGCAACAATATTATGATACCCAAAAACCCTTCACTCCTCCTCCTCCTCATCGGAGCCCTTTGGGCCTCCCTTTTCATCACCATCACCACCACTCCAGCCCTAGCTCAACCGCCGTTCCCTCCCTTCCCGCCGCCGCGGCCGGCCCCACCAAACCCTAGACTCCTCAACGCCTACATAGCCCTCACCGCGTGGAAAAAAGCCATCACCTCCGACCCCAAAAACTTCACCTCCAACTGGTACGGCCCAAATGTTTGCAACTACACGGGCGTCTACTGCTCCCCGGCCCTCGACGACCCCAAAACCCTAACCGTCGCCGGAATCGACCTCAACCACGCCGACATCTCCGGCCACCTCCCCGACCACCTCGGCCTCCTCACCGACCTCGCCCTCTTCCACGTCAACTCCAACCGATTCGCCGGAACCCTGCCCTACACGTTCCGCTACCTCAAGCTCCTCTTCGAGCTCGACGTCAGCAACAACCTCCTCGCCGGCGAGTTCCCCTCCGTCGTCCTCGACCTCCCTTCTCTCAAGTTCCTCGACATTCGTTTCAACCGGTTCTATGGAAACGTCCCGTCGAAGCTCTTCGACGTGCCGCTCGACGCGATGTTTATCAACGACAACAGGTTCGCGTCTTCGCTCCCGCCGAACTTCGGGAACTCGCCGGCGTCGGTGATTGTCATGGCGAACAACAACTTCGGCGGGTCGTGTATCCCCGCGAGTTTGACCAAGATGGGGTCCACGCTGACCCAGATCGTTTTGTTAAATATGGGCCTGAAGGGGTGCTTGCAGCCCAATTTGGGGGAGTTGGGCCTGGTGAAGGTTTTTGACGTCAGCTTTAATGAGCTGGTGGGCCCGCTTCCGGAGTCGATGACTAGGATGAGGAAGTTGGAACAGCTGGATGTGGGACACAACAGGCTGTCGGGGGAGATACCGGCCGGGATTTGCGCGCTGCCGCAGTTGGTGAATTTTACGTACTCGTATAATTTCTTCGAGAAGGTGTCGCCGGTTTGTCTGAGGTTGCCGGCGAGGGATGATCGGCGGAATTGTTTGCCGAACCGGCCGTTGCAGAGGTCGGCTGGGGAGTGTAAGGCGGTTAATGCTTATCCTGTTGTTTGTAGCTCTTTCGGATGCGTGCCTCCCAGCCCCCCGCCGCCTCCACCTCCACCGCCGCCGCCGCCGCCTCCATCTCCACCTCCGCCATCGCCACCACCTCCATCACCGCCACCACCATCACCGCCTCCTCCACCGCCACCATCGCCACCTCCACCATCACCGCCTCCACCATCGCCGCCACCTCCACCGCCGCCATCACCACCTCCGCCTCCACCGCCATCGCCGCCACCTCCACCGCCGCCATCGCCACCTCCGCCTCCACCGCCATCGCCGCCTCCACCATCGCATCACTACGAGTACCCTTGGCCTTGACTTCGGCGAGGGTCTTTTTCAAGTTTCACGTTACGACAAACAAGAGAGAGTGTGTAGAATGTCAAATTTTGATTATTTTTTTACTTGTTTTTTAGAATTTAATTAACATGGAAGATTTGAGTTTCATTGTCTGGTTTTTATGTAAGTACATCTTTTGGTGAGTAAGTAAAAATTATTATAATTTTGGTACTTCTTATATTGACTTGAATAAATTATAAAGTCTTGATTCGTATGCATAACTCATGTAGTATTAGGCTCAGGTGTTTTCGTTTATCAAATAAGTTTTATGATACAAATTGAATTTACACGTTTAATGCTGCGATACGAATTCAGTTTGTATCTATACATTTGAGTATATATTTATTTATAGTAACAACTAAACATGACCTTAACCTTAGGATATAAATTCAATTTGTACATATACATTTTCGTATAAATTCTTTTAGAGCATCTCTGTAACATTCCATTTCGGGTAAACTCGTATTATGGCCGCTACAAAAATTACGCTATTAAAATCGAGTGTTTTGATAGTATTTCGATGAAAATCGAATTATCAATCGATCAGATAAATAAACATATTAATTATATAATTATATAATATATATATAATTATTAAAAAAAATAATAAATGCAAAGCAAAAGCGGCAGCAGCCGCTATATATATACACAACTTTTCCCCCTCCCCTGCCATCCATTTCCGGTTTCGCAACACCGAGAGAGAAGCAGAAACAGAGCCGCGCACAGGGGAACTCCTCGGAAAATTTTCACAGCTTGATTCTTGAACTTTAACCATCCAAAAATTCCGTAAGTAATGCCTAATTCATTCATACATCGTAGTTTATCGATTTAGAGTTTTAAAACGAGTTTTTGGTTCAGGAATTTTTTTAATTCCCGATAAGCCAAATTAGAGTTTCGGAGTATCCGGAAGCCGGATTGAGCCCAAATTTCATATACGAGCTTCCTGCAGCGAGGTTATTAATCCTCTGGTTCTAATCCATGAATTTCGGCTATTATTTTTGTCGGAGCCGGGATCGCTGAATTTAGCTCCGACCAAAGTTTGATGTGTTTTTATCGAGAATTTGAACCGGAGCCTAGTATTAACTTTGACGGGGACACTGCAGGGGATATTAGAAAGATCTCAGATTTTAATTCGGGGTTCGTTCGTGAAATTGACATTTTAGTACTGGAGGCAAAAACTGGTGTTTGAACGACTAGAACTGGTGAGGGATTAGCACGGCATACCGGGTTTGTCGTATCACGATAATTATATTGATGCTTAGAATTGACCTAGGTGAACTAGAATGGCATAATTAGGAGTGTATGAACTTTTGGTGCTATATGATGAACCCTGGATTGCTGTATGATATTATTGACTTGCTCGATATGGACCTTGGTTATGCTGATGATTTCGTATATGTTGCAAATTGTGGGCTTGACTGTTGATATGCCTTATGATGGTTCGAGAAGGTGATTGAGTATGATTTTTTCATGATTGTTGTATTTAGATGCACATGTGGGAAAATATATATTCCCTGGTGATATTATGATGTTTAAGGAGGATGACTTGCAAGAGGGTTTATCCCGAGGAAGTGCAATTATACGACTCCTGGTTATGTTGAGCCAATTGTGGCCAGGTCAAGAACATGTATAAGTAACGAATTACGATTAAGTAAGATGAGATATGAATCATGTATAAAGATACCAAATATGAGTGTTGTGGTCTCACGGTCAACTACATAGTAATTAGGGCTCCCTATGTTATTACTCTATTATGATATGTATGATAGTCACACCTCTCATGTGGTGGTGACTGAAGATTTCTTACGAGATATGACCACACCCAGAGTGGTGTCGGGGTATGACTACACCCATAGTGGTGTGGGGTATGTATGACCACATCCGACGGGATGTTGAGGTATGTATGACTACATCCGACGGGATGTGGGGTATGTTTCCCGGGAGAGTTATTAGCATGGGAGTAGCCAGGCGCCTATGATTAAAACATGATAAGATGCATATGCATAAGTCAAGGTGGTTGAGTCTTTTGCCTATTGGGATGTCGGATGGCCGATGTCTGATCCTAGTGCTTTGGTTTGTTTGCTAGATGTATGGTAGAGGTATGTTCTGTTATGAACTCACGATGCTATGATTATCTCACTCAGCTATGACTGACCCTCTTTTATCCCTTTTCTCTGCTTATGCCATGTGTAAGCAGATCATCATCAGCAACAGCACTAGATAAGTGTATAGGTGGGATCTAAACGAGGATTTGAAGGCAGAATGAGGTATTTGTGAGCGGCACAGCAGAGGCCGAGTAGGCCAAGGGGGAGGGGTATTTGGCTCATTGTTATTATTTGGGAGAGAGAACTATTTAAACACTAGCTGTGCACTATTTTACTTACGAATAATCATATCAGAATTACCAAATCCCTAATCTCTCTTCAATTCCCAATTCACAACCCTAAATTCCCAATTCTCAACCCTAATTCTTCTGTTTCTCATCCCTAATTCCTGTTTGTGACTACTGTTCTCCTCACAGTATTGTCTTCAACTATTCTGTGCTTGGACGACTACTTGGGATTTTGGCCAGTGATCCACACCTTTTTGTAAAAATGTTTTGAGAACGTTTTTCATGTGCATATTAGCTTCTGATGTTGTGTGAGATATCCACAAGTGTGGACAATTGATTATATGTGTATATGTGTGTGGTGGTGTATGTAGTGACGACTATGATATGTATTAGTAAGGTATGCAGTTGTGGAGTATGAAACTGGGCCTATGGCTATGAAAGCCAATGTATATGGCTGTGAGTATATATGTATGTCTACGAATGTAGGGATTCAGATGAATTATTTTGCAGGTTTTAGTTACATGAACTGTTAGCCCATTACGCTAGTAATTCATGTCGAAATTTTATTTTGGTAAATTTTGATAATTAATGTAACACCCGAGATTATTTCCGTTGCAATTGTATGAATAATATGATTAGGTAATACGTATAGGGTAGGGTGTTACAATCTCCATCAATGCAATTGCAAAAGAAATTGCATTTGTGTTTTTTATTGTCAACTCAAACTTTTTGCAATCCACATCATATTCATTTCATTCACTTATATCAATGCAATTAACTAGCAATTGCAAATTTAATTAAATATTATGTTTAAATTATAGAAAATTAAGTAAAAGAGAAATAAATAAAATAAATCCCCATTTTTGTAGGCTTTTTTGACTTGCATATGGAATTGCATTTGTTGCAAACTTGCAAATATGCAATTGGTTGCCACATCAATGCAATTGGTTTTGCAATTGCAAACACCTATGTCATCTCATTTTGCAATTGAGAATGCAATACCAATGTGGATGCTCTTATAGTACAAACGGAACTTGTACCTTCGACATTATGATACAAATTCAACTTGTATCTGAAAACACCGGTACTTATGAACATCGTAAATTCCTCAGGGTTAATATATGCACAACTTCATAACTGGATCATTACTATATATAAAGATGAAGTTAGGTTACTGATGCTTAACAATCAACATTTTGAACCCTAAATTTAATTAAATCACAACTTAGTTACTATAATGTAAATTTTATATTTTGATACCCCCAAAATTAAATTTAATATAATATCATTGAAAAATCATGTTTTGATATATAATTTTTATGAGATTTTCGTACTTACAATTTTTAAAATTTCCATATTGGTCCAATGTTTATATTTCACTTGAATCCGTGAATTCAATCCACTAATCCTTTTGAACCAATCCATGAATCCAAACTACCACAAGATAAAAGTATAAATTTAGTTTGTACAATACAGGATGTTGTCTCGCTCAACTATAGGAGAAGATTCAACCATTTTTATATTTTCTAATTACGTGAAACATTAAATAAATGCTAAAAGAGATACGACTCTAAAATATTGCAAGAGCGGATTTATAAACTCATTTAGTACATTTACGGGATATTAAACAAATATATACTAACTACATGTAACAAAATATGTTACATCTACATTAACAAGTGTCTATAAATTGCTACGATGAAAAGGGTCGACTGTTGTATTGATGACCAACTAAAAAAATAGGTCACAACCTTTTCATCATCTACTTCCTTTTGTTTCAAATTTCACTTGCCTCCCATAACCGTTTCTTTATTTCTTTCTTTGCCTTCTTCATCTAAACCTAATTAGTATACTATTTATAAGTATTCTAATCACAATTATGAACGGATCCATACATGACTCACCAACAGTTTAGAGAACTAAAATAATTGAACTATGAACCATTAACTTTTTTCAACTCAATGTCGAGCCCAATTAAAAATGAATATATATGGTTATTACTTATTAGAAAGTCGTCATTTTCCATTATGGTTTTAATATGTGTATATATCTAGCTAAACATTCCATGCATATATATCGGAAATTCTTGCCGGATGAAAAGAAAAACACTAGAGAGAAGCAAAAGGAATACAAACTTCCATAATATATAGCTACTTGGGTTATGTAAATATCATTTACTAGCCAAAATTTTCAAAAAAAAAATTAAATTGGATGTTGACTGCCGTATATCTCTTCTTAGTCAATATCATATTGTCAAGTCAATATTACTAACAAAACTGCAAACGAAAAATTAATTTTAGACTAATAATACTAACAAAACACTATAACGGGCCACATAATACATGCCTATAGGCCATCTGCGCCTCGCGACTAGGCGCGGCATCGCTACCTAGTATATATTAATTTGAGAAGAAAAAATAACATTAATCTAAAGACCATATTATAAGGGATAAAGAGAGAAATTTAAACATTTATTCACCGTTGGCATGTTTTTTTTTTAAGATTTGGACAAGATGTGCGAATATCCCGATAGCATATTTCATGAGAACGTCAGTCTAATAGTGAAAGACGTATTAGGATTAAGGACATGACTGATAATACATGTTGTTTGTTTTGATCCGATCTAAATGCCAATTCGGTCAAATTTTTCTAAACTATTTATAAATTCATTGAATAAGTATCGAATCATATTATATTCGATGCAGTCCAATGCTAACCAAATCGTTGCGCAGGTCGATTATTTCGTAAAATTTGACCAATGAATAATCCAAATCGTACAATATCCGATGGATTTATAATATCCATATGTCTTCTCGACCGGCACATATAAAATCCCCACTTGTTTCCTTGGCAGTTGGCCGCCGCCTTTTAATAATTGGCACTTGCAAATGCAACGCAGGCAGGCCAGATCAAAGTATTTTTACTTGCCTTGCATTATCGAACATCTATCTTTATTTATAGTGACGGAAGAACACTTTTGCCACTTGACCTAAGCCAATGTAACACGATCGTGATGTTTAGTATAGTTATGTTACGGTTGTGGTGGCAATAGAGTAGTTGTGCAAAGAAATGTACAATTACAACATGAAAACCTACTTAGTTACGTTGGTAATTTTGTTCAGGGTGAGTTCATTTAGAAAAAATTACATACGATAAAATAGTTTTGTTAGCTTTTTTAATCATTCATGATATAATTTTGTATTTATAAAAACTTGGTAAATTAAATATGTTTCGAAACTATAAAAAATATCGCTCTAAATATATCAAACAGTTATTCATGATTTAGTTAAACATTTATTTTTTACTGATGTTCTTTGTCAATACCATTTAGTATCAATAAGTCGAGTTCTTGTGAAAGATTTAATAATAGATATTATACTATTTAGTATGTACTAACACTTTCTCACTAACGGAAACCAACTTATACGTGCTTAAATTTTTCACCAATTCGAATATAATGTGCTTAACAAACGGAGTCGCCAAGATTCGAACACTTGATCTCTTGGTCAACCATTCTCAATTAGAAGTGCTTTAAATTTCATTCTCAATTAACTATTGTACTAATTTACTCATTTTCGTCACTAAGAGCCACCTGTTACACTCTCCCTACCCCTGATTGAAATAAAATTATGTTTACAAATTAGGCGCATCATATGCACCATTTCATTTGTACATAGTTTATTGTAAAAACATTGAATATGTCAAAACACAACTTTGAAAACATACACAAAATATTCAAATAATCAATCATTCTCATTTAAATACATATTATTTTCATACCCGATTAACTATTATACCGAATTTACCATTATTTCTCCCGAATCAGGGTGGGTCCCGGGACTCACCCTCTATCCCTTTCCCTCCGCCCCTGCTTATAGTATCAATATTGAGACTAAAACAAAAGTAGAAAAATAATGAGATGAATACTGTGGGGCGATGCCTTATGCGAAATTTAATAGAAAAGGATATAAAATAGCAATAAGGTTTAAAAATTGTGTTATTCAAAAATGGATAGAGAAAAATATATAGAAAGTGAGTATAATTTGTGAGATTTGATCATACTCGCTTGAATGAACAACTGATAGAATCACTCAAGAAACAACTTTAAAATATCAAGAAAGCCCGTAAAAGTGATTTCACTGATTTCAGCTAATTCATGTTATATTTTCAACTCCCATTACTACAACAACATATGAAAACAAAACTAAACAGATTTTTAGTATATGTTTTCACCAGTGATAAAATGATAGCAAACATGCCTAAATTAAATACTCAACTTATATCAGTACAAGATGGTACAAGAAGCCAGTTTGGTTCCTCTCCGCCAAGGATCTCTCCTCTCACTCTCATCACTAGTAGGAGTTGTGAGCTCATGAACTGTCATTACATGGAAATGGCCGAATAATGGTCCCTTCTCCAGAGGGCTCTGTATACCTACATTAGTACTGGATTATTGACAGGAGTGTATGCAATGCAATTGCAGTTGCAGGTCATAAATATAATGAGAATTGAATGGAGGAGTAAAAAAAATTGCTATAAATTTTTTTTTTGCATTAAAGGGAGGCAAAAAGCCAAGAAAAAGAAAATTACATGGAGGTGGGAAGAGGGGAAGAGGAGGTAGCAACCACCCTACGGGTGCTGGTGATGCCCATCATGTCGTCTCTGATCAGCGAGTTAACTCCTGGAGGCGGGCTCGTTAACTCATGCATACCGTAGGGATAGACGAGACTGTGCTTCGAGAGCCAGTCCGCGACTCTATTCCCTTCCCGGTAAGTATGCGTTAGGCGAACCAGCCAGTCACGGTTAAGCTTCCTGCGAATGGCGGAGAGGAGAGTAGCATACGGGTGAATCGGGTCATGTCTAGCCTCAATGAGCTGCAACGCCAGCTGTGAGTCCGTCTGAATCTGTATAGCTCTTCCTCCGTGCTTCCAAGCGATATCAAGTCCGAAGGATATTCCCCAAAGCTCCGAGAGAATGGCCGTAGCAGTGCCGAGGTTGGCGACAAAGCCTGCAACCCAGTGAAAGTAGTGAAGAGTCTTCTCATCTCCTCCTGGATCATGACCCACGTATCTTCAATGAATCCCCTCTCCTGCAAAAGTCTCCCACTATCTCCAAGGAAAATTTTATCTCTTTGTTTGTTTATGAACCCTTTTGATTTCGTTGTGTTGTATATATTATATATATGTCTTTTCCTTTCCCTCGCGATATCCCTTTAGACAAAAGGTATTGGAAAAGATGGGATGAAGGACCCTGGCGTTTCACCAAAAATGGAGCCAAGTTTTTCAGGATTGATATATAGCCTTGGCCCTTGGAAGATTTTCAAGCAAGGCAGACTCCACGTACATAATATATTAACTACTGGTATACTTATATATATATATATATATATATATGGTTCAGACTCGTACGCTCCAGACGCATAGCATGCTCCAGGTTCTCTACACCGTTGATTTAATCTAATGTCTGTTATTAATTCTAATTAAATTATTTATTAATTACGATTCTATAATAATTGATTGGTTCTATTACTTTTTAATACGTGCTCTTTAGTCCCTATACAAAATTTTCGTATCTTTCCATATTATCATGCCTAATATTCTTCTATCTAATTAACCGATCACCCAATTTTTGTGTGATTGTGTTTCCATCAAGTTACATTCAAACTATTCATTAGTTGATAGATGTAAACACATAAGTCAGAACCACCATGTCGTACAACTCCAAAAAACCCCTTTCCCATATCCCCTTCATTCTCACGGACGAACCCTATCCTCTTTTCACCATCGAATCATTCTCCTACCAAATTGACTTCAATAGCCGAGCTCCAGGTTCTTTCTCACGGACGAACCCTATCCTCTTTTCACCATCGAATCAATTCTCCTACCAAATTGACTTCAATAGCCGAGCTCTGGATTTTTTCGGGCGCCATCGCTATCTATTGCATAGTGAAAATCGCATACTCGAGAGATGGGGGTAAGGGCTGATCGACGAAAAACTCTATACTGGAAACACCTGCAGACGAAATCGATGGAGATGGCGGTGCGGAGGTCAGACATGAGGGCTGATCGAATTCAATAGCCGAGCTCTGGATTTTTTCGGGCGCCATCGCTATCTATTGCATAGTGAAAATCGCATACTCGAGAGATGGGGGTAAGGGCTGTTCGACGAAAAACTCTATACTGGAAACACCTGCAGACGAAATCGATGGAGATGGCGGTGCGGAGGTCAGACATGAGGAAGGGTAATCAAAAAATGCTCATGGGAAAGTTAAATTGGCAATCACTGAGTGACTGTCATCTTGCAGGCCGCCGCCGAAAGGCTATCTGAGTTGATGCTTATGAGAATCAGTTGAACTTGTTGTCTAATTTTGACGAGTTCTGCAAAAGTGGAAGGGCTGGTGAAAAGATTTGATCGAGCTTGGATGTGACTGGAAGACTGAGGCCTAGGGAGCTTGGATGTGACTGGTGTCCATACATGGTCTGGTATGGATTTATAACATTGAATCTGTAAATCCTTGAGCTTGTGATAATTCCATTGAGCAGCACTCTCTCGCTCAATTTGTTTTGTCACTTAGTTGTAATAAGAAAATTTCCAAGCTTGGAGTGGTGTTGATTATTTCGTACCTGTATAATTGCAATTAAGGTGGAGATTTATTTTCTTCCTCTTTTCCTTTGGGGTTCTCGTGGAGGGTGTTGGGGAAGAGGCAAATTCATAATGAAAACTAGTGAAATTGGGGGGTAATACGGTTTAAGTAGAGGATTCTGAACATATTATCACAAACTTAAGTAATGCATCAATCTTTAAGCTGTTAACGTGGAACAGGTTCATATCCTTTCTCTTTCAAACCTTTTTGAGTGGATTGATAATCGTTAGTCGCCACATGGTTTGTTTGTGAATTTGATGGACTGGGATTATTATTTCAGTTTCAGTGTATTCAGCAGTCTGGCCCAGGCACTATATCTGAGCAAGAAGGCGAGACCGTGGACTGCACAACCGCTACATTGGAAAGAAATCCACAACCAATCCATAGAACAGTTAGTGTTCAAAATAAAACATTCCTTAGAACTGGTCTGCTTGGGAAACAATAACGTGCAGTAGCTAGTTCAACAAACAACCAAGTTCAACATTGAACGAAAAGAACCGAATCTCATGATAATGTAAACTGAAATTTGTTCACCCAAAATACCCAACAGAAATGCAACCGTTAATCTGATGAAATGTAGTGAAACATATAACGAACAAGTCCTTGAATCAAAAAAGCAAGCTTAAATTACGAAATCATGGAAGCACAATCTCCATATAGCTCTAGTTCTTGTTCAGCCTCTTTCGGTTTTCTTCCTTGTACGTACGAGTCTCGAGTTCAAACCTCTGTGCATTCCTATTTGCTTCCTTGATGACTACATGCCTTATATAATTTGCAGGTTGTTTAACTAGATACAAAGCTAGTTGCATTCTCCTCATATCTCCACATGGCTGAAAATATTTCACAAGACAATGGATCTCAATAGCAAATTCACTAGGTTGTTTAACTACAAGTTCAAGCAAGTGAATTGTTGCTTACCCATATAAAATAATCTTCATCCCAAGTTGCACCCATCATCCATACGCACACCCAAACGCCACTGTCAGACCTACATAAATTTAGATGAAGCATATGATCAGTAGTGAGTATGTTTTCGAATTTATGCATGAGGAATGATTCTTACTCGTGACGTTGTTCCGGAACTTTAGGAATTGTCAAAGAGAACTCCTTCATCACTGGGGGATCGCACATTTGTTCCACTTGTAAATAAAGATCCTCGAACAAGGCATCGAGAAATCCAATCTACATAAGGAGTAACTTTATTACAAATAGAAGAGAACAAAAATCCAGTTCACAAATATAATCATATTCCACACACAAATTCTGACCATACCATAGTTTGTACTGCATCTTTGCGAGGTGTTTGGCGCTCATTAGAAGGATATGAATCCAAGATATGAACTTGCTTGTCATCCATCAAGATGACTACTAAATACCAATGAATGTCATCACCATGCATGATATCCTTCATTGGCAGACACAACTACATTATGACAAGAAATACTAACATCAGTAAACCATATTTGACATTTCATATATGAAAAAGTTAAATAGCTTGATTGGAGAAGAAAACCTTTCTGCAGGTGTGAGCTGTTGTGAGAAACTTTGTACCGTAACACTCTAAAGCCTTTTTCGGTGTCATGCCATAGTTAAGTACCATTTCCTAATCATGATTTGATTTAATTAGCAGAATTACACGTTTATTATATACCATAGGACTAACAGTATATTTCACCTAAAATACATGTACAAGGTAAATCAATATGTACCTGCAGTTCAGAAGGCAGAAAACATACTCTTCTCCCACGGCCAGCATCTCTCGTAATTTCGTCCAGGGTCAAGTGGCAAGTCATTGCTGTAATTACCTAACACACCAACCAACCAGGGTATACAAATTTTAGGAGATTGGTATTATGCCAGTTCAACATCCTGATTAGTAACAGTAGGCCAGGATTAAAACTTACATCAGCATCAACATTGGAGTTAGGGCAGAGGGACCATAGCGCCTTTCGCGTATAGGATTTCATCATGGTATCGACTAGGACCTCTTTTAGCGGAAGGTCAGCTGCAAAGATGTAGTGAGCAAGTCTGATTTCCTCCTCACTGTAGTTGACAGCGTGAGGCAGCCTAAACTTAGTTTCTGCCTGCAATGAAAGATGAAAGAATATTAGCGGGTTCGATAAAAATATAACCACTGATTCCGTTTTAAGGCAGAAAAATATTAGTGGGGTGGATTAGAGGGGATTGCTAATTATCGCCCTAATTTTAATGTAATCGTCATTCGTAATCTTCACATAAAGAGCGCAACTTGTTCAAGGTTGGCTACTGATACATACTGCCATTTAAATCACTTCAGTAGTGAAGAAACACACTAATACGAGGCCCTGAATCTCTCTCAAGCAACTATATCACAAAACATGGTGAATCAAATTCAACCAACAGACCCGTAAAAAAATATAAAATAACTTTGGGTCTCGGCCCAATTCTTCCAAGGCTAAGCTTAGGGTTTGTTATCCTCATTTCATTGCTGCTTGTTTTTATCTATTTGTATGGACTAAGAGTGGCCATGACGCTAGCTATTTTGGCTTCTGTTCAGAGAGTATTACAAATATTTCCTGATTGTCCTGGACCTGTCAGGCTTGGTATTGGTCAGTGTCAGTACAAGATGGGCCACTTCGAAATTTACCCTTATTGCCCTATGGCACTCAATTATTTAGCCAATCACTTTTTCTTCACCGGACAGCATTATGTTGTTGAGCAACTGACAGAAACCGCACTAGCTGTGACCAATCACGGGCCCACAAAGTCACATTCATACTATAACTTAGCTCGTTCGTACCATAGCAAGGTTTGTAGTTCTCTGGTTTGGATATGTTAAGTGCATTCCTCATGTTGCGTTAAAGTTAATTAATTGTTGGTAGCAGAAGATTGCTCTTCACACAGCCCTTCTGCCATTATGATTTCATAATAATTATAAGAAGTTGCTCAAAAAGTAATATCGAAGACCCTGATCTACTTATTGTTATTGAACCATGCTTGGACTGCTTGTTCAAGAGCCATATAATTGAGTCATTCTTGTCTAGGCACCTTCATAAGTATCAGTGATGGCTAAGAATTGTAGGAACCTGGCTACTTCATTCTATTAGTTCCATCTGACCACAGTAGTTAATTTTTAAGTTCTAATATATACGTTTGACTACTAAACACACTAATTTTGTATATTTCATTCATCTGAACTATGGGGCGATTATGCAGCAGCTTTGCGATACTACAATCAGTCTGTGAAGGAAATAAAAGATAAGAGAAAGTTTACACAGATAACTTCGCCACTATCGATTGGGAAGCAAAACACAAAGAAACAAGTGCCGGAAAAGAGAACCGAAGCAGAAAATACGAGAGAAGGGTAGAAATACCTTATCGGTGAATTGCAGGGTTGATAATCTGGTACGACTTTTCCAGACTAAAGCATTGCCATCTCCCCTCGATTCACCATCAAGAACAATCATATTTGATCCCGGCGTCGATGGAGGGATCGCACCGTCTTCAGTTCTAGCTTTCTTTACCGGAGATACATCCTTCTCCAGCTCCTACGTTCATAGTACAACAACAATCGTCGTTCTTTAGTTTTTAACGAAAAATAAGCTCATAAACGATGGAGATATGAAAACATGTAAACTGACATACCATTAAACCGGACGACCGCGCCTTTGATCTTGTCATTACCCCGCTGTCCACAACATGCTTCATCTTGTTCTTGTCCCTGAGATAAAAAAGAAATCATAACAAAAGAGGAATTTAGAAGAAAGAGAGAAATTACGATGGTGGCTTTCTTCCTTGTGTATATAATTTACTTACCCTTGCTTTTCCCTTGTCCTCTTCTGTTCCAGCTTCACAAAACGGTACAGAACAGAACTGGGTATTCCTGAAAAAGGGGTTTTACACGTCTTAATAAAGGGGGATGTAGAGTGTTTTTCTCTTTATGGTAAGTGTTATAATTATCTACCTTATTAAGTCAACTTAGAAAATCCTATTAAGCTATACAGGAAAATCTTTTATCATTAATTAAACTTAGAAAATTCTTTTATCATCATCTATTTGTTTATTAATCGAATTCAATTTACACGTTTTTTCCTCTGTACAGAACACAGAAGGATGAAGATTTTCCGGTTTTGAGAGGAAGCAGATCGGTAAGGAGAGAGACAAATAAATAAAAAAATAAGTGAATCAATTTACACATGGCAGCATTGGATAATTAATTGAAGTGGAAGGTTACGCTACCAAAAATACTAAAATAATGATTCTTAACATAGTCAAAACAACAGACGGGTAAAAATAGGTTTCCTGCAGCTATTTGGGCATAATCTGAGAACGTACATACACGTTCAGCGCCTCCAACCCTCTACAACCACCTAAAGTCATTATCCCACCCTGCCGAGACCCTAAATCAAAGAAGGTTATCGATGGAAGAAGAAGAACATCCTCGTAACAGTCCCATCGAAGATGACCTTGAGATTTTAGAGGAAACAGGAGATGACGATGATGATCAGAATGGAGAAACGACTGGGATGGAAGATGTGATTTTAGATCCTCCTAAAATCGGCCAGATATTTAATGACTTTGAAGAAGCTTACAACTTCTACAATGATTATGCAAGGGCTTGGGGATTCTCTGTTAGGCGCTCAAAGAAAGTTCGGAACAGCAAGGGAGAGGTTACTAATGGAGCTTTCGTTTGTTCTTGTGAGGGACATAGAGCCCCCAACAAAGGGGAGAAGAAGAGAGACTCCCCCATGGAGACCAGATTTGGTTGTCAAGCAAAAATGCGTGTGGCATTTAACAAGAATGATTCAAAATGGATAGTGGATATATTTAAAGAAGATCACAATCATATGCCAATTAATCGGCATTGTACTCATCACCTAAGATCACAACGAGGGTTAACAGAGGCTGACAAGGCAGACTTTAGATTTAAGAAGAATGCAGGTATGAACCCTTCTCAAATCATAAAGCTTGCTGTGCATAATGCTGGAGGACATGACAAAGTTGGGTACACAGTAAAAGATGGGATGAATTTCAGCACTCGAGATCGCAATGAAAGGCTATGTCCTAGTGATGCGGCAGCCGCACTGGCCTATCTAGAATCGAAGAAAAGTACGGACACGCACTTCATCCTCCGGTACACTACTGACGAGGAAAATAGGCTCCACAGTTTATTCTGGGCAGACAGTATGAGCATAGCTGACCTCTCGTGCTTTGGCGAGTTGCTCGCATTTGACACGACATACAAAAAAAATATTTACAATATGCCTCTTGTTATTTTCACAGGTACACACCTTAGTGCTAATTTTGATTCGTATATTCAATTTTCTAATCTGTAAACAAGTTGAGAAGCACTTGCTATTTCAGGTATCAACCATCATTTCACGAGTTGCTTATTTGGGAGTGCACTGTTAGCTAATGAGACTGAAGGGAGCTACAAGTGGGCTTTGGAGATATTGAAGGAAATGTTGGGTGGAAAGGACTTGCATACAGTTGTAACAGATGGGGATAAAGCAATGAGGAATGCCATTGCTACTGTGTTTCCAGATGCAACACACCGGCTTTGTGCGTGGCATCTTTCAAAGAATATCAAGGGCAAGGTGAAGAATAACCCAGACTTCGAACCCCAATGGAGCAAATTTGTAACTGCTGATTATGAGGAAGAAGAATTTGAAGAGAAATAGAAGGAATTAGTGGAAAAATGTGGTCTACAGAACAACCAATGGGTGACTACAAATTTATTTGGGAGACGCGGAGAATGGGCGGACACATACTTGCGCTCCCACTACTTTGCCGGGCTGACAACCACATCAAGAAATGAAGGTATAAATTCATTTGTTGGAAGATATTTGGAGGAGAGACACTGTTTGCTTGACTTTTTCATTCAGTATGATCGTTGGTGTAGGGATTTGAGGGAAACAGAGATCAAATTAGATTTTAAATCTAATTATGGTTTAACCCCGCTAAAGAGCACCATGCTTAGACCCCTTGAGGAAAGTGCAGTTAAGTTGTTCTCGAAAGCTGCATTTCTTAAATTCAGAAGTGAACTAGAGCAGGTTATTGGGTGCATAAAGAACACTCAATCTGAGGATGGAAACATACACACCTACAGTTTAAGTATGTTCAACAAACAGAAGGTTGTGGAGGTAAAATACAACCTTGAAACAAAGGATATGGAGTGCAGCTGTAAAAAATTTAACAGTGTTGGAATACCCTGCACTCATATGCTCTGTGTGTTGAAAGAAGAACGGGTGAAAAGTCTTCCTGAGAAACTGGTACTTAAACGTTGCTCAAAGAACCCTAAGTCAATAGACAGTATGCCACCGCCACCTAAGGTGGGGGATGATAATTCTTTCAACACCAGATATGGGTCACTCCAGTTCTTGGCTACACATATTTTCCTATTGGGGGCAGAGACTCCTCTATCTTTCCAGGTTGCTCGAGGGGGGTTGACAGCAGTGAGGGACAAGTTGGAAATGATGAGAACAACTCCGGCTGAAAGGGAATCGATGGTAATACCTAAGGAGTTCGAAAGAGTCCTCAATCCCAAAAAAAGTGTTGTTCAAGGGATGTAGAAAAGGAAAGGCAAAAAAACAACAGAAGAAAAAGAAGAGGAAGTGTGGGAGATGCGGTAGAAGGGACGGTCATTATATTAAGACTTGTCCTGAACCCGAAGGCTACGTGCCGCCAGCTAGAGAATCTTCGTCTGATGAAGAGGATGACGACGATGATATGGATTTTGCGGACAATGATGGAGGTGATGAGGGAGGTGATGATGGAGATGATGACGATGACCAAAGTGGTCGGCCCCAAAAGGTAATTGTTAAAACATATTTGAGTTTTTATCAGAATTAATAGTTCTTAAAAACTAAGTGTTTTCATAATGGTTATATCAGAATGAACGAACGAGCAACCACGATGCTGATGTAGAGCCTACGGAAAACATACCGAAGCGACATAAGGTTATACAACACTTTCTTTCTAAATTTTATTCTATTTGGTACAAGTAGCTATCAACTTAAGAGTTTAATTCCTACTCTTGTAACAGACTGGGCCACGTACTAGGAGTAGTACTATGACACATCAGCAGCAAGGGAAATCCAATAAGCATACAGAACCTAGTGTGGAGCCTTCTGCTCAATGTTCTGAACGCCAATCTGAGAGGACCCAACAGGTTTTTCTAGTGAAAATAATCTAATGCATCCTAATATATATATTATGTGAGAACCTTTGCTAAAAAATTGACAGTTTCAATGTTCTTTTATCTTGTTTTTTATGTTTCAGAAGAGGGGACATGGCAAGAAGTTGAACAACACAGACAGGGCAAGAAGTTGAACAACATCCAGAGCAAGGAGTTGAAAAGCACTCAGTTTTTGTTATTTGTTCATTTAAATAGATGGGACAGAATCTTTTAGCTTCGTTGATTTACAACAATTGCAGCCTTTGACGGTTTTTTTTTTTTTTTTGTGGTTTGAAGAACATAGAGAGTTGGAAATGAGTTCTTAGTTATTCAAGGACATACCTCGTGCATTTTTTGCAAGACCCCTTTGATTTTAACTTTGTTGTCTTCTTCATCTTCTCTTCGAGGTGCCTGAGATTGATATGCATATGGTTGGTTATTAAAGCAAAAACCATATAAAGCAAAAAACCAAGGCACTGTCTATCAGAACCAGAAACGTACCTTTTCTGATTGAGTACTTGTTGTGAATTTGATTCACCACAGCCAAGCTGAATTGTGCATAGCGACTCCAGCCATAGGGCAATGTAGAAGAATCTGCAACATCCAAATACATCGACAGGTTCATGGTTCTCACTTCTCAGTCAATCCTCAATCGAGACAAATTAATTCACTTTGTGAATTTCCAAAGAGAGTGTACCTTGTAAAGCAGAGGCACACCAACATTGATGCAACCTTCATCAAATAATGCCCTCTGTACAAGAAGTTTACAAAAAATCCCGTTAACTGTGCTCGACGGTATGATCTTAATTCTAAGTAATTAAAACTTGATTTAAGATCTTTCTGCTTCGAATACAAGTACTTCTCTAGTCTTCTATTCGGTATATTATATCAAAATATACCTGATATCTGAAGAAGAAAGTCAATAGAAGTGTTCTAATGTGAGCACCATCCACATCCGCATCGGTTAAGATGATGATCTTATGATAACGAAGAGCATCCTTTTTGAACTCCTCTCCCTGTGTCCATGTTTTTGCAAGAACTTCAAAATGAGTACAAGGACAGAAAATTGAAATAATTCAACGCTAAGCACAAAAAGGGATTAGAATAGCCTGTAAAATAGGAGTACTAATCTCATCTAACCACCTGACAATTCAGACAGTACCTGGGTCTAAAGGTTGTACGTGAGATATCTTCAACGGAACATCTTCAATAGAGCGCAGGCGCCTTTCTAGAACCTCAAATGTCCCAAGCAAATTTGTCCAATCCTTTGTTTCCCAGACTGTATAGACGACAAAAGTTATTCACCAAGTTAACTGCAATATGCATCTCATGGCACCTCAAGTCCTCAACAAATCAGACCCTCACCTGTACTTTCAGCAATTCGGCCATCTTGGAACCTCCGAAGCTCTGCCTTTTCACCCCAAAACTTAAGGAATTTAAGAACCTAGTCAAGAGGAACAGACAGAAGCAATTAGCGTGAATTTGGGGGCAATAACATTGAGACTGACAAACACATAAATTCAATACCGCATCTTTGTCTTCAGCGTCAGGGCCAATATCAACTACTCTGAAAGCTTTCTCCGGAGTGCTCATAGAAATTCCTACAATCAATGGTTCTCTGTCGAGAGTGGAAAAACCCTGCAATAAGATAATATCAGAACCAGCTCTGGTCGAAGTTATACGCATCGAGTTAGAAGATCATGCACCTGTTTCTCGTACAATCTCCAACATTCATCATCCAAACAAAATCCAGAAGAATAGACCTCCTTGCTTCCCTTTAAGTTCAACCTGAAACAAGACAGGAGTCAAGAATGCACATTAATGGTACCAAAGCAGTCGATGAGTTAATAAGAAGATCATTGAAAGCAACATAGTATAAGTAACGAAGGAATTACACCAAGTTATTTGGCACAAAACTCTGCTAAATATAAATACACTAGCATATAATACCTCAGAGAAAGCACTTTTGCTTGTTTTTGCCTGACCAATTCCCTAGCTCTCTTTGCTGATAGCTCTCAAAATCCTCAATCAATAATCCATGGAGGCGAGTTACAAGTGGTGAGCTATATCAAGGCAGAAGACTGAGAAATGAAAAGGGGAAGGTAACTGGAAGTACTGACCGATCCAAGTTAATTTTCACAGAAACATTGGTCTCTTTGGTGAGTTTCCTCACTTCTCCAACCCTATATATATATATCTATATATATATATGGTTCAGACTCGTACGCTCCAGACGCATAGCATGCTCCAGGTTCTCTACATCCGTTGATTTAATCTAACGTCTGTTATTAATTCTAATTAAATTATTTATTAATACGATTCTATAATAATGATTGGTTCTATTACTTTTTAATACGTGCTCTTTAGTCCCTATACAAAATTTTCGTATCTTTCCATATTATCATGCCTAATAGTTCTTCTATCTAATTAAACCGATCACCCAATTTTTGTGTGATTGTGTTTCCATCAAGTTACATTCAAACTATTCATTAGTTGATAGATGTAAACACATAAGTCAGAACCACCATGTCGTACAACTCCAAAAAACCCCTTTCCCATATCCCCTTCATTCTCACGGACGAACCCTATCCTCTTTTCACCATCGAATCAATTCTCCTACCAAATTGACTTCAATAGCCGAGCTCCAGGTTCTTTCTCACGACGAACCCTATCCTCTTTTCACCATCGAATCAATTCTCCTACCAAATTGACTTCAATAGCCAAGCTCTGGATTTTTTCGGGCGCCATCGCTATCTATTGCATAGTGAAAATCGCATACTCGAGAGATGGGGGTAAGGGCTGATCGACGAAAAAACTCTATACTGGAAACACCTGCAGACGAAATCGATGGAGATGGCGGTGCGGAGGTCAGACATGAGGGCTGATCGAATTCAATAGCCGAGCTCTGGATTTTTTCGGGCGCCATCGCTATCTATTGCATAGTGAAAATCGCATACTCGAGAGATGGGGGTAAGGGCTGTTCGACGAAAAACTCTATACTGGAAACACCTGCAGACGAAATCGATGGAGATGGCGGTGCGGAGGTCAGACATGAGGAAGGGTAATCAAAAAATGCTCATGGGAAAGTTAAATTGGCAATCACTGAGTGACTGTCATCTTGCAGGCCGCCGCCGAAAGGCTATCTGAGTTGATGCTTATGAGAATCAGTTGAACTTGTTGTCTAATTTTGACGAGTTCTGCAAAAGTGGAAGGGCTGGTGAAAAGATTTGATCGAGCTTGGATGTGACTGGAAGACTGAGGCCTAGGGAGCTTGGATGTGACTGGTGTCCATACATGGTCTGGTATGGATTTATAACATTGAATCTGTAAATCCTTGAGCTTGTGATAATTCCATTGAGCAGCACTCTCTCGCTCAATTTGTTTTGTCACTTAGTTGTAATAAGAAAATTTCCAAGCTTGGAGTGGTGTTGATTATTTCGTACCTGTATAATTGCAATTAAGGTGGAGATTTATTTTCTTCCTCTTTTCCTTTGGGGTTCTCGTGGAGGGTGTTGGGGAAGAGGCAAATTCATAATGAAAACTAGTGAAATTGGGGGGTAATACGGTTTAAGTAGAGGATTCTGAACATATTATCACAAACTTAAGTAATGCATCAATCTTTAAGCTGTTAACGTGGAACAGGTTCATATCCTTTCTCTTTCAAACCTTTTTGAGTGGATTGATAATCGTTAGTCGCCACATGGTTTGTTTGTGAATTTGATGGACTGGGATTATTATTTCAGTTTCAGTGTATTCAGCAGTCTGGCCCAGGCACTATATCTGAGCAAGAAGGCGAGACCGTGGACTGCACAACCGCTACATTGGAAAGAAATCCACAACCAATCCATAGAACAGTTAGTGTTCAAAATAAAACATTCCTTAGAACTGGTCTGCTTGGGAAACAATAACGTGCAGTAGCTAGTTCAACAAACAACCAAGTTCAACATTGAACGAAAAGAACCGAATCTCATGATAATGTAAACTGAAATTTGTTCACCCAAAATACCCAACAGAAATGCAACCGTTAATCTGATGAAATGTAGTGAAACATATAACGAACAAGTCCTTGAATCAAAAAAGCAAGCTTAAATTACGAAATCATGGAAGCACAATCTCCATATAGCTCTAGTTCTTGTTCAGCCTCTTTCGGTTTTCTTCCTTGTACGTACGAGTCTCGAGTTCAAACCTCTGCGCATTCCTATTTGCTTCCTTGATGACCACATGCCTTATATAATTTGCAGGTTGTTTAACTAGATACAAAGCTAGTTGCATTCTCCTCATATCTCCACATGGCTGAAAATATTTCACAAGACAATGGATCTCAATAGCAAATTCACTAGGTTGTTTAACTACAAGTTCAAGCAAGTGAATTGTTGCTTACCCATATAAAATAATCTTCATCCCAAGTTGCACCCATCATCCATACGCACACCCAAACGCCACTGTCAGACCTACATAAATTTAGATGAAGCATATGATCAGTAGTGAGTATGTTTTCGAATTTATGCATGAGGAATGATTCTTACTCGTGACGTTGTTCCGGAACTTTAGGAATTGTCAAAGAGAACTCCTTCATCACTGGGGGATCGCACATTTGTTCCACTTGTAAATAAAGATCCTCGAACAAGGCATCGAGAAATCCAATCTACATAAGGAGTAACTTTATTACAAATAGAAGAGAACAAAAATCCAGTTCACAAATATAATCATATTCCACACACAAATTCTGACCATACCATAGTTTGTACTGCATCTTTGCGAGGTGTTTGGCGCTCATTAGAAGGATATGAATCCAAGATATGAACTTGCTTGTCATCCATCAAGATGACTACTAAATACCAATGAATGTCATCACCATGCATGATATCCTTCATTGGCAGACACAACTACATTATGACAAGAAATACTAACATCAGTAAACCATATTTGACATTTCATATAGGAAAAAGTTAAATAGCTTGATTGGAGAAGAAAACCTTTCTGCAGGTGTGAGCTGTTGTGAGAAACTTTGTACCGTAACACTCTAAAGCCTTTTTCGGTGTCATGCCATAGTTAAGTACCATTTCCTAATCATGATTTGATTTAATTAGCAGAATTACACGTTTATTATATACCATAGGACTAACAGTATATTTCACCTAAAATACATGTACAAGGTAAATCAATATGTACCTGCAGTTCAGAAGGCAGAAAACATACTCTTCTCCCACGGCCAGCATCTCTCGTAATTTCGTCCAGGGTCAAGTGGCAAGTCATTGCTGTAATTACCTAACACACCAACCAACCAGGGTATACAAATTTTAGGAGATTGGTATTATGCCAGTTCAACATCCTGATTAGTAACAGTAGGCCAGGATTAAAACTTACATCAGCATCAACATTGGAGTTAGGGCAGAGGGACCATAGCGCCTTTCGCGTATAGGATTTCATCATGGTATCGACTAGGACCTCTTTTAGCGGAAGGTCAGCTGCAAAGATGTAGTGAGCAAGTCTGATTTCCTCCTCACTGTAGTTGACAGCGTGAGGCAGCCTAAACTTAGTTTCTGCCTGCAATGAAAGATGAAAGAATATTAGCGGGTTCGATAAAAATATAACCACTGATTCCGTTTTAAGGCAGAAAAATATTAGTGGGGTGGATTAGAGGGGATTGCTAATTATCGCCCTAATTTTAATGTAATCGTCATTCGTAATCTTCACATAAAGAGCGCAACTTGTTCAAGGTTGGCTACTGATACATACTGCCATTTAAATCACTTCAGTAGTGAAGAAACACACTAATACGAGGCCCTGAATCTCTCTCAAGCAACTATATCACAAAACATGGTGAATCAAATTCAACCAACAGACCCGTAAAAAAATATAAAATAACTTTGGGTCTCGGCCCAATTCTTCCAAGGCTAAGCTTAGGGTTTGTTATCCTCATTTCATTGCTGCTTGTTTTTATCTATTTGTATGGACTAAGAGTGGCCATGACGCTAGCTATTTTGGCTTCTGTTCAGAGAGTATTACAAATATTTCCTGATTGTCCTGGACCTGTCAGGCTTGGTATTGGTCAGTGTCAGTACAAGATGGGCCACTTCGAAATTTACCCTTATTGCCCTATGGCACTCAATTATTTAGCCAATCACTTTTTCTTCACCGGACAGCATTATGTTGTTGAGCAACTGACAGAAACCGCACTAGCTGTGACCAATCACGGGCCCACAAAGTCACATTCATACTATAACTTAGCTCGTTCGTACCATAGCAAGGTTTGTAGTTCTCTGGTTTGGATATGTTAAGTGCATTCCTCATGTTGCGTTAAAGTTAATTAATTGTTGGTAGCAGAAGATTGCTCTTCACACAGCCCTTCTGCCATTATGATTTCATAATAATTATAAGAAGTTGCTCAAAAAGTAATATCGAAGACCCTGATCTACTTATTGTTATTGAACCATGCTTGGACTGCTTGTTCAAGAGCCATATAATTGAGTCATTCTTGTCTAGGCACCTTCATAAGTATCAGTGATGGCTAAGAATTGTAGGAACCTGGCTACTTCATTCTATTAGTTCCATCTGACCACAGTAGTCAATTTTTAAGTTCTAATATATACGTTTGACTACTAAACACACTAATTTTGTATATTTCATTCATCTGAACTATAGGGCGATTATGCAGCAGCTTTGCGATACTACAATCAGTCTGTGAAGGAAATAAAAGATAAGAGAAAGTTTACACAGATAACTTCGCCACTATCGATTGGGAAGCAAAACACAAAGAAACAAGTGCCGGAAAAGAGAACCGAAGCAGAAAATACGAGAGAAGGGTAGAAATACCTTATCGGTGAATTGCAGGGTTGATAATCTGGTACGACTTTTCCAGACTAAAGCATTGCCATCTCCCCTCGATTCACCATCAAGAACAATCATATTTGATCCCGGCGTCGATGGAGGGATCGCACCGTCTTCAGTTCTAGCTTTCTTTACCGGAGATACATCCTTCTCCAGCTCCTACGTTCATAGTACAACAACAATCGTCGTTCTTTAGTTTTTAACGAAAAATAAGCTCATAAACGATGGAGATATGAAAACATGTAAACTGACATACCATTAAACCGGACGACCGCGCCTTTGATCTTGTCATTACCCCGCTGTCCACAACATGCTTCATCTTGTTCTTGTCCCTGAGATAAAAAAGAAATCATAACAAAAGAGGAATTTAGAAGAAAGAGAGAAATTACGATGGTGGCTTTCTTCCTTGTGTATATAATTTACTTACCCTTGCTTTTCCCTTGTCCTCTTCTGTTCCAGCTTCACAAAACGGTACAGAACAGAACTGGGTATTCCTGAAAAAGGGGTTTTACACGTCTTAATAAAGGGGGATGTAGAGTGTTTTTCTCTTTATGGTAAGTGTTATAATTATCTACCTTATTAAGTCAACTTAGAAAATCCTATTAAGCTATACAGGAAAATCTTTTATCATTAATTAAACTTAGAAAATTCTTTTATCATCATCTATTTGTTTATTAATCGAATTCAATTTACACGGTTTTTTCCTCTGTACAGAACACAGAAGGATGAAGATTTTCCGGTTTTGAGAGGAAGCAGATCGGTAAGGAGAGAGACAAATAAATAAAAAAATAAGTGAATCAATTTACACATGGCAGCATTGGATAATTAATTGAAGTGGAAGGTTACGCTACCAAAAATACTAAAATAATGATTCTTAACATAGTCAAAACAACAGACGGGTAAAAATAGGTTTCCTGCAGCTATTTGGGCATAATCTGAGAACGTACATACACGTTCAGCGCCTCCAACCCTCTACAACCACCTAAAGTCATTATCCCACCCTGCCGAGACCCTAAATCAAAGAAGGTTATCGATGGAAGAAGAAGAACATCCTCGTAACAGTCCCATCGAAGATGACCTTGAGATTTTAGAGGAAACAGGAGATGACGATGATGATCAGAATGGAGAAACGACTGGGATGGATGATGTGATTTTAGATCCTCCTAAAATCGGCCAGATATTTAATGACTTTGAAGAAGCTTACAACTTCTACAATGATTATGCAAGGGCTTGGGGATTCTCTGTTAGGCGCTCAAAGAAAGTTCGGAACAGCAAGGGAGAGGTTACTAATGGAGCTTTCGTTTGTTCTTGTGAGGGACATAGAGCCCCCAACAAAGGGGAGAAGAAGAGAGACTCCCCCATGGAGACCAGATTTGGTTGTCAAGCAAAAATGCGTGTGGCATTTAACAAGAATGATTCAAAATGGATAGTGGATATATTTAAAGAAGATCACAATCATATGCCAATTAATCGGCATTGTACTCATCACCTAAGATCACAACGAGGGTTAACAGAGGCTGACAAGGCAGACTTTAGATTTAAGAAGAATGCAGGTATGAAACCTTCTCAAATCATAAAGCTTGCTGTGCATAATGCTGGAGGACATGACAAAGTTGGGTACACAGTAAAAGATGGGATGAATTTCAGCACTCGAGATCGCAATGAAAGGCTATGTCCTAGTGATGCGGCAGCCGCACTGGCCTATCTAGAATCGAAGAAAAGTACGGACACGCACTTCATCCTCCGGTACACTACTGACGAGGAAAATAGGCTCCACAGTTTATTCTGGGCAGACAGTATGAGCATAGCTGACCTCTCGTGCTTTGGCGAGTTGCTCGCATTTGACACGACATACAAAAAAAATATTTACAATATGCCTCTTGTTATTTTCACAGGTACACACCTTAGTGCTAATTTTGATTCGTATATTCAATTTTCTAATCTGTAAACAAGTTGAGAAGCACTTGCTATTTCAGGTATCAACCATCATTTCACGAGTTGCTTATTTGGGAGTGCACTGTTAGCTAATGAGACTGAAGGGAGCTACAAGTGGGCTTTGGAGATATTGAAGGAAATGTTGGGTGGAAAGGACTTGCATACAGTTGTAACAGATGGGGATAAAGCAATGAGGAATGCCATTGCTACTGTGTTTCCAGATGCAACACACCGGCTTTGTGCGTGGCATCTTTCAAAGAATATCAAGGGCAAGGTGAAGAATAACCCAGACTTCGAACCCCAATGGAGCAAATTTGTAACTGCTGATTATGAGGAAGAAGAATTTGAAGAGAAATGGAAGGAATTAGTGGAAAAATGTGGTCTACAGAACAACCAATGGGTGACTACAAATTTATTTGGGAGACGCGGAGAATGGGCGGACACATACTTGCGCTCCCACTACTTTGCCGGGCTGACAACCACATCAAGAAATGAAGGTATAAATTCATTTGTTGGAAGATATTTGGAGGAGAGACACTGTTTGCTTGACTTTTTCATTCAGTATGATCGTTGGTGTAGGGATTTGAGGGAAACAGAGATCAAATTAGATTTTAAATCTAATTATGGTTTAACCCCGCTAAAGAGCACCATGCTTAGACCCCTTGAGGAAAGTGCAGTTAAGTTGTTCTCGAAAGCTGCATTTCTTAAATTCAGAAGTGAACTAGAGCAGGTTATTGGGTGCATAAAGAACACTCAATCTGAGGATGGAAACATACACACCTACAGTTTAAGTATGTTCAACAAACAGAAGGTTGTGGAGGTAAAATACAACCTTGAAACAAAGGATATGGAGTGCAGCTGTAAAAAATTTAACAGTGTTGGAATACCCTGCACTCATATGCTCTGTGTGTTGAAAGAAGAACGGGTGAAAAGTCTTCCTGAGAAACTGGTACTTAAACGTTGCTCAAAGAACCCTAAGTCAATAGACAGTATGCCACCGCCACCTAAGGTGGGGGATGATCATTCTTTCAACACCAGATATGGGTCACTCCAGTTCTTGGCTACACATATTTTCCTATTGGGGGCAGAGACTCCTCTATCTTTCCAGGTTGCTCGAGGGGGGTTGACAGCAGTGAGGGACAAGTTGGAAATGATGAGAACAACTCCGGCTGAAAGGGAATCGATGGTAATACCTAAGGAGTTCGAAAGAGTCCTCAATCCCAAAAAAGTGTTGTTCAAGGGATGTAGAAAAGGAAAGGCAAAAAAACAACAGAAGAAAAAGAAGAGGAAGTGTGGGAGATGCGGTAGAAGGGACGGTCATTATATTAAGACTTGTCCTGAACCCGAAGGCTACGTGCCGCCAGCTAGAGAATCTTCGTCTGATGAAGAGGATGACGACGATGATATGGATTTTGCGGACAATGATGGAGGTGATGAGGGAGGTGATGATGGAGATGATGACGATGACCAAAGTGGTCGGCCCCAAAAGGTAATTGTTAAAACATATTTGAGTTTTTATCAGAATTAATAGTTCCTAAAAACTAAGTGTTTTCATAATGGTTATATCAGAATGAACGAACGAGCAACCACGATGCTGATGTAGAGCCTACGGAAAACATACCGAAGCGACATAAGGTTATACAACACTTTCTTTCTAAATTTTATTCTATTTGGTACAAGTAGCTATCAACTTAAGAGTTTAATTCCTACTCTTGTAACAGACTGGGCCACGTACTAGGAGTAGTACTATGACACATCAGCAGCAAGGGAAATCCAATAAGCATACATAACCTAGTGTGGAGCCTTCTGCTCAATGTTCTGAACGCCAATCTGAGAGGACCCAACAGGTTTTTCTAGTGAAAATAATCTAATGCATCCTAATATATATATTATGTGAGAACCTTTGCTAAAAAATTGACAGTTTCAATGTTCTTTTATCTTGTTTTTTATGTTTCAGAAGAGGGGACATGGCAAGAAGTTGAACAACACAGACAGGGCAAGAAGTTGAACAACATCCAGAGCAAGGAGTTGAAAAGCACTCAGTTTTTGTTATTTGTTCATTTAAATAGATGGGACAGAATCTTTTAGCTTCGTTGATTTACAACAATTGCAGCCTTTGACGGTTTTTTTTTTTTTTTGTGGTTTGAAGAACATAGAGAGTTGGAAATGAGTTCTTAGTTATTCAAGGACATACCTCGTGCATTTTTTGCAAGACCCCTTTGATTTTAACTTTGTTGTCTTCTTCATCTTCTCTTCGAGGTGCCTGAGATTGATATGCATATGGTTGGTTATTAAAGCAAAAACCATATAAAGCAAAAAACCAAGGCACTGTCTATCAGAACCAGAAACGTACCTTTTCTGATTGAGTACTTGTTGTGAATTTGATTCACCACAGCCAAGCTGAATTGTGCATAGCGACTCCAGCCATAGGGCAATGTAGAAGAATCTGCAACATCCAAATACATCGACAGGTTCATGGTTCTCACTTCTCAGTCAATCCTCAATCGAGACAAATTAATTCACTTTGTGAATTTCCAAAGAGAGTGTACCTTGTAAAGCAGAGGCACACCAACATTGATGCAACCTTCATCAAATAATGCCCTCTGTACAAGAAGTTTACAAAAAATCCCGTTAACTGTGCTCGACGGTATGATCTTAATTCTAAGTAATTAAAACTTGATTTAAGATCTTTCTGCTTCGAATACAAGTACTTCTCTAGTCTTCTATTCGGTATATTATATCAAAATATACCTGATATCTGAAGAAGAAAGTCAATAGAAGTGTTCTAATGTGAGCACCATCCACATCCGCATCGGTTAAGATGATGATCTTATGATAACGAAGAGCATCCTTTTTGAACTCCTCTCCCTGTGTCCATGTTTTTGCAAGAACTTCAAAATGAGTACAAGGACAGAAAATTGAAATAATTCAACGCTAAGCACAAAAAGGGATTAGTATAGCCTGTAAAATAGGAGTACTAATCTCATCTAACCACCTGACAATTCAGACAGTACCTGGGTCTAAAGGTTGTACGTGAGATATCTTCAACGGAACATCTTCAATAGAGCGCAGGCGCCTTTCTAGAACCTCAAATGTCCCAAGCAAATTTGTCCAATCCTTTGTTTCCCAGACTGTATAGACGACAAAAGTTATTCACCAAGTTAACTGCAATATGCATCTCATGGCACCTCAAGTCCTCAACAAATCAGACCCTCACCTGTACTTTCAGCAAATCGGCCATCTTGGAACCTCCGAAGCTCTGCCTTTTCACCCCTAAACTTACGGAATTTAAGAACCTAGTCAAGAGGAACAGACAGAAGCAATTAGCGTGAATTTGGGGGCAATAACATTGAGACTGACAAACACATAAATTCAATACCGCATCTTTGTCTTCAGCGTCAGGGCCAATATCAACTACTCTGAAAGCTTTCTCCGGAGTGCTCATAGAAATTCCTACAATCAATGGTTCTCTGTCGAGAGTGGAAAAACCCTGCAATAAGATAATATCAGAACCAGCTCTGGTCGAAGTTATACGCATCGAGTTAGAAGATCATGCACCTGTTTCTCGTACAATCTCCAACATTCATCATCCAAACAAAATCCAGAAGAATAGACCTCCTTGCTTCCCTTTAAGTTCAACCTGAAACAAGACAGGAGTCAAGAATGCACATTAATGGTACCAAAGCAGTCGATGAGTTAATAAGAAGATCATTGAAAGCAACATAGTATAAGTAACGAAGGAACTACACCAAGTTATTTGGCACAAAACTCTGCTAAATATAAATACACTAGCATATAATACCTCAGAGAAAGCACTTTTGCTTGTTTTTGCCTGACCAATTCCCTAGCTCTCTTTGCTGATAGCTCTCAAAATCCTCAATCAATAATCCATGGAGGCGAGTTACAAGTGGTGAGCTATATCAAGGCAGAAGACTGAGAAATGAAAAGGGGAAGGTAACTGGAAGTACTGACCGATCCAAGTTAATTTTCACAGAAACATTGGTCTCTTTGGTGAGTTTCCTCACTTCTCCAACCCGGCTCCCAACTGCAACAGAAACCCAGTTCTCAGAATCCATCAGAGAAAAACAAGCTAAAGCAGAGACCAAGAACCAAACTTTACCTGGCTGTAACGGCGAAGCGGTGGAGATGGAGGAGGAGCCGTTGTCACCGATAGGAGCGGCGGCGGCAACAGAAACCCATTTCTCAGAAGTTCACTACACCCTCCTTCCGCCATCAGCAAACTCGGAGACGGCCTCCTCGTCGAGATTCTGATTCCCCTCCCCAATCCCAGATCCGCCTTCCTCTACAAACCCATCTGCAAGCTGTGGAGCTCCCTCATCTCCGATCCCAGCTTCAATCACCGTTTCGTTGCTCGCTACCAGAGCATGAACCTGAACCAATCGCCGTTTCAGTGAATCAAAGCCAAATCGGGGCGAGGGAAGTGCAGAGATTCGGAAGCCTACCTTCTTCGAGTGATTCATTATGCGATATGCATGCGCCATATATCCCAGAAATCGTATATCTGAAGCTCCGCGTGCTCATCGACAAGGCCACACCTTCGGCCGCCGGCAAAGTGGGCCAGCTTCGAAGACCCCAAATCGACCAGATTTCCCAGGAACATCAAACGATTAATGGAAAGAGAGAATGAAACTATGCTATTCTGTTTCAGTGGGATGGGAAGGGTTGCAAAGAAATGAAATTTTGTTTTGGCGGATAAAAACAGGGTTCCGTCGCCGTTCTGTTTGGAGCTCCATCGTTGGATTGTCGTTTTTTTAGGCTAGGATTTGTGATTTTCGTGCTGTTTCGTTATCCTAATCACTGGAACGATGGTGAGGAAATGGGTGGATCTGAGGAAGAATGAAGGATGCGAATGAGGAAGGTAGAGTTACCCTAATTCTATTGTCCTGTACGACATCGTGTTCCAGCCTGTCAAGCCTTTCCTTTTTTTTTTCTTTGTGTTTTAATTAGCCTTTCCTATTTCAAAGCTGCATCTTCGAGTGATTCATGATATGGTGGGAAAATCTTTTTATTTGGTTCAAATTTTGGGAAAATCCAAAACAAAAAACTGGCGGGATAGTTTGGGGGAATGAAAATTTATATTCATTGTTTCTTTATTTTTTTTCAAATTCTAAACCTATGTCCTCAATTTAAGTATATATAAAATTGTTTAAAGTTACCGCTCATATAAACGAGTGTTTAGGGTTTAGGGTTTAGGGCTCTTGGTATAGGGTTTAGGGTTTAGGGTTTAGGGTTTAGGGTTTATGGTTCAGGGTATAGGGTTTAGGGTTTAGGGTTTAGGGTTTAAGGTTCATGGTATATGGTTCAGGGTATAGGGTTTAGGGTTCAGGATTTAGGGTTCAGGGTATAGGGTTTAGGGTTTAGGGTTTAGGGTTTAGGGTTCAGTGTATAGGGTGCAGTGTATGACAAGAGGGTATAACAAAGAGAACATATGTCTTCACATATTTCGATCTCAAAGATTACTCAAAGTCGGCCGATAAGCTCATTACAAGTACCCAAAACCCAAAATCGAGTTAAGCTCATAAAATGTTCAAACTGGGCACAAAATTACAAACCTATTAAAATTCTATTAATTATCCAAATATTTCATGATGCATCAAAATATTAGCCATTTTTACGTTATTGAGAAAGAACGATAGACAGAAGTCAACCAAAAGTCAACCCATTGAATATGACTCGTTTGCATGTGTTATGCTACTATGAGAACTGATCTTGCGGAGATATAGGGTTCAGGGTTTAGGGTTCAGGGGATAAGGTTCAGGGTTTAGGGTATAGGGATCAGGGTGCAGGGTATAGGGTTCAGGGTTTAGGGTATAGGGTTTAGGGTTTGGAGTTTAGGGTTTAGGGTTCAATTACCAATTATATAATTCTATGTCCATATTTTATTGCCTTAGAGGTTGTAATTTATTTGTAAATGTCTAATTGGGCACCATATATAAAGGCGTAGACCACAACCTATAAGAATGGCACTTGAGCTGATAAGAATAGTGAAGGCCTTCTTATTAGTTAAAATCTAACGCCAATATCACTTACCCAATCCATGTAAAATCATTCTCCATGAGACCATGACTTAGTAAACTATAAAAAAGGTCGAAGGTAAGTGATTACTCTTTTGTCAGACCCAGATTGACGACATAATTGATGATTTGCTAAAGAGTACTTCTCCGTTAATTCCAACCCCAAAAGGATGATACCGTACACTAAACTGGCAGGAAAGAGAAACCCTTTCACAACCTGCAAGGACCAATTCGAAGGAAAAGGAGACAAGAAGCTAATTGGATGGACATGGAAGATGATTATTCTCTATTTCTACCACATCGACAAATGGATAAGAACACACATTCACTTACCTATATAATAATAGTAGCAGTGTCCATTAGGAAACACCAAACCATAACTGGACTTTCTCGTGCCCCATTCCATCGAAGTCGGCCAAGAGTTCTGTCTAATTAGGGCCCGACGAGTAGACGAATTGAAGACTTTTTTTGCAGTTGAGGGCTTGAGATCAGAAACAACCAACATTACTACCACCGAATAGGCCCAACAGTGCAGCAGGCGCGTTCTCCCGTTGGCCGGCTAGTTGTAAGTTTGGGTTGTTGATATAGGCCCATTAGTTGGGTTTGGCCGGCCAAAACGTTTGCATAAAAAAAAAAAACCAAAACCAAAAAGGATCACGAAAACGTTTCCGCTTCCTCTTCCTCTTTCCTTCGGCGCCTCTGTTCCGTTCCCGGCGAAGACATCAATCGGACTGGTTCATTGCATGGTCGGGTTTGGCTGTCCTCCTATCTGCCTGACCCACATTATTCTCATCCCCAAGAGTTGATTCTCAAGATTTTGCCAGCATCTCACATTTATATTTTCTTTCCACTCATCAACAGGTTGGCGATAATCGCGTCCTCCGCTCCTTTGGGTACGCCTCCTTCTGCTCTCAGATAATTCTTAGTCGATTGGGCAACGACCTGGTGAAGGGGAACGCTTTGCGATTCCGCGCCGCCATTAGAAGTTTGCACACTATTCTCTTCTTCGAGCTTCGTCTTTGCTTTATTGAAGTTCCGAGCTAACTTGTAGACGACGTGTTTATGGAACAGAGGAATTGATTTCGGCTTCCGTTAGCAAAGGAAAACAGCAGTTGAGAAGAAGCACTGGCGACCTCCCGATTCCAGTAACTTGCGGGATTAGTTTATCCTGCTGAACTTCACCAGGTTTCTCGCTTTCCCCTCTAGTTTACTACTGTGTCTGCATTCCTTGATGGTGGCGCCCTGCAGTAAGCTATGTTTTCTAAAGTGAATATGATATTGAATAGGTATCAGATATTGAAGATTATGAGCTGCTAAATGGATTCAGCTTGCTCTTTTCATTGGCTATAATTTGTTTAGAAATGAGAAGAATACCAGCAACCCTGACTATGAGTTGAATGTGAAGGACTGAGGCCTTCTTTCTTTCATACGCTGTTCAGCTAGTATTTCTACTTTCGAACATTCTTTTATTTTGATTTTGCCTTGCATGTCTTTGTTTCTGATGCCTAAGATGTGTCTTCTCTTCATTTGTACATGATTATTTGATTAGTGTCGGAACAATGTCCTCTTTTGATAATGGCAGATACTTCCAAAAATAGAGGTTGAGCAGAAGGAAATCAGTGTGACATATATTTGAGATGGACAACATACCTGAATGGAACCCGTAAGTAATGGTTTCCCAACCAACTCATAATAAACCATATTCTTGTGTTCTCATAACTACTTAATACAATTGCTAATAATCTAAATTATAGGTTTTTTACCCTTGGAGATGATTTTGTTACGAATCTAAATTATCAAAATGCCGTGGCAATGTCTGAGAGGGTTGAAACTTTAGATCTAATCCCAAAGCAATTGGATGGTGATGATCAGGTGAGTAAGATAAGACGCTTGTTATCTATCCTTCTCTATCTCTTCTGTGATTGATTTGCATCTGATTTGTTTATTTTTTTGCAAATCATCATCTTCTGCATTATATCAGGGCACTTCGTACATTTTCTCTGGCGTTGTAACAGAGCTGACGAGATCTTGGTGTGATGCATCGAGAGTATACTTGATCCACTTGACCATTGAAGATGACATTTGTGATGTTGAGGTCGTGTTCCCATCATCATACTTACGGAGAATCATTTCTTCTGTAGTCAGTCCTTCTGAGATTGACAATGCTGACTATCTTACACTTCTCAACTTGATTGGTGACAAGTCATATGAAGTCATGGTCACAATCGGTCCTTGGAACAACGTGGGGAATTATTTTGATTTATTCTTGGTTAAGTTGTTCCTGCCTTTAGATAACTAAGTAGCAATTGGGTATTATTAATATGATCGGATTAATGTTATTAATGGTCCACCTCTCTGTAATCTCTCGTGTTCTGTAAGCGTAATGGATATGTGAACGCTAATATCTTTTGTACGTTTATTATCCTTTTGAGGGGTGCTTGATGTAAAATATGAATTTAAATTAGTTATGGTACTTTGAACAAATTAGTATTAGTAGATGTGACTTGATTGCTTTTGTCAACAGTGGAAGTAAATTCGTTTGTATTTGCATTGAGTTAACAACGTGAGAATTACACAACAAACATACTATTAATGCATTCTAGTCCAAAAATAGAGGTTCGAACACACGGGGGAGCCCGCTCCGGCCTTGATCCTCTAGGAGCAGCTTTGTTAACTGTCAAGAACCTCCCTCACATGTCCTGTGTACATCACCAAGTTGAACTCAGTTGAAGGTATATCAAACAGAAGATCAAATACTTTATTGTGTTGTCCTGTCCTATTGAGAGAGGGTTCCGGCAATCATTCCTCCCAGCAGCGAGAAACGGTTTTACTTGGCATCTTTGGATAAGAGGTTCTGGCTGTCTATTTTCTTCGCATTGCAAAGGCCATCTACACAATCCCCTCTTTCGAACACAGCTGCCTCTCCCATCCCGGTTCCTGCACATTAGAGTTGTCATAGTTAGCCACATGGTACATCGCTGATCGAACAACACAATTCAATCTAGAAGAGTAAGGGACTAGTCCATATGGTATATCCCCGACCTATGCACATGGACACAAAAAGGTCGATATCTTCAAGCTCTAGACCAGCAGCTTTAACATCTGCTGGAATTGCAACAGCTGGACCAACACCCATTATGGCAGGATCGACACCAACAGCAGAAAAGCTCCTGAAAAATATCCAAAAATTGGTGTTACAGTAAAAGCAAAAGGAAGAAGCTTCAACATCAGTATCAAATAGGAAGAAGCTTCAACATCTGAATATGATTTAATACACTCCAGCAGTGTGAGTTTAGGTAATACGTATAAACAAGTGAAATAGAATGGCAGTGCATTATTCTCTGTTTACCCAATCAGGAACACAAAGCAATTAGCAATGACGGCTGCTGTTGTTAGCTCCACGTTGTTTCTTAGCAGCCACCATCCCTGTTTAAAAGTTTGAACCATAACATCTGATATAAGTTATGCCAAGTTTTCCTCTGAAGTGGTAGAAGATTAGGGAGTGCAAAGTTGAATACCTGAATGCTAAAGGTAAAAGGAATCCAAACGAGATCCCCAAACACCAGCATAAAGCCCAATCTCTCCGCAATTATGTCCCATCTAGAAATGCGAATAGTCAGAAGGAAATGAGAATAGTCGGAAAGTTTCAGATGGACCATGATCATACTGGAGGTTCGACCACAGAAAAACAACTACAGCTCACGAAATGGGACAAAAAACATGTTCTTTGGGTGTACTTACGTAGATGTCATGTATTCTTCGTAGAAAAAGTAGTCCAGGATGTATAACTGGAGAAGGATGCCGAGAGCAAAGGATTCATCAGGGATATCAAACCTATGTTTCTTCAAAAGAAATCACACTGTCAAGTATAAAATAGCAACTTACTGTACAGAAGCTTTGGTAAAGGATCATTGACTGGTTCAGGGTACCATCTTGGATACTCTTTGCTAAAACTGACAGGTTTATAAACAGCCATCCCATCATTCCAGCTCTAACAAAGAAGAATCTGCAGAAGCAAACTAATTTACAATTAGCTCAATGCTTTTACTGAAAGAACCAAGTTAAACCAAAGGGATTAAGCTTACATACTTTAAATCAATACTCAGAAACTGAGGATTAAGCTGTATTCCAAACCACCTGGAGAATAGCACAAGAAGAAAATAATTTCAGAATATTCAGATTGGCAGAATCCATACAATACAAATTGGGAAGATCATGTGGATGATCCAATGTTTGACTTGTGCACTAGAAGTCTGTTTTTCCGTTGTTATCACCATCAAATCTAGTTTTCACAGTAAAAGCATCTAGTTTTGGTATTCAGATATATGGTATTCAAAATGAGGGAACCCCTAGAATCACACTCTTCTTGCAATTCACAAATCGCGTAAACAATCCCATCTTCTCCACAGAGACTCCTCAATATTTCATCGTTCTCTTCTATGGCTAGCACAATGTCTTTAAACAAGTTAGTCAAACAACCAACAAAATCAACCTGGTTTTGAGCATGCCCCTGCTCCATCAACTCCACCAAATGCTCAAATTCAAGCCGCGATCTCATAGAAATTACCTTCTTCAAATACCCTACGTAAACCTGCAACCCTTCCTCCTCCAGAGCGTTCTTCACTCCGTCGATGCAATTCCCTCTCTCGACAATGGCGTCGATCCGCAGCACGGTAGTGTTCACTCGCGACTGAGCCAGGTCCAGCTCCCGAACCTGGGCGCTGACGTGGTCAGCGAGGTCGCAGGTGGAGCCAACATTGCTGAGCATGTAGTCAGAATCGGCCTTGACAATCTCGAGAACCTCGGCCGATTTCTGGAGGTGGACGAGCTGCTTGTCGAGATAGCTCCGCTGGGCGAGGAGATTATCGAGCTCGTCGTCGAGCGCTCGCTGGTAGTTCCAGCTTGCTCGAAGATTGTCCATCGAAACAAACCTCAGCAATCTCTACAGTTCCAGCTTGCTCGAAGAGCATAGCCAATTTCTCACCATCCACATCGTCCGGCAAGTTACCGACGAACACTTTGGCGTCCTCCGACGGCTCCTGCGCCTCAATTGCATCATCCCCATCTTCGGCGGCGGCGTAGGAAGCCACCGGGCCCTCCTCGGCTGCCGAATCCTCACCTTCTTCTTCCTGTTCCGAGTCAGCAATGGTGGATGTAGTGTTCTGCTCGTCCTGCTGCGCCCAATCGAAAGTCTGGGCTACGAAGGGGATAAAAGATAGGGAGTGGGAGAGAAGGAGTTTGAAGGGTCGAGATGGGATTGATAGAGCGAGGAGAGGAGGGACAGTCGGGACGAAGAAGAAGAAGAAGAGGGAATTAGGGATGGTCTGCTACGATAACCTTTGAGTGGATGATGACAATGAAGTTTTGATTCATAAACCATTCCAGCCAAATTTTAATGGAGAATTTGTTTTTATCAATTGTATAAATTTTGGGGTTGAATAAGGAACTCTACAAAATAAGGTATCATACGAGCAAACATGATGGTAATTATTGTTTGGGGACTTCATAGCACGTATAATTATTTCAAGGGTGTATTTTGTAATTATAATTATTATTAAATATATAATTTTAATATAATTAATACTAACCGTTAGATTAGATCAACGATCTCAGGACCTGGAGCATGCTATGCGCCTGGAGCACACGAGTCGGTTCCATATATATATATATATATATATATATATATATATATATGTGTGTGGATGGTTCTGTCGTACACCAGGCAAAATCTGGTGTATGTCATACACTAGACAATCTCCACTGTCCGCGTCCATCTCAACGGCCTGCATAAATGAGATAATTTATTTTTTAATCCTATAAAAAAAGAACTTGCATTAATGCTAGCCGTTGAGATGGACACGAATGGTGGAGATTGCTGGTGTACGACATACCTCAATATATGTCTGGTGTACGATAGAAGTCTTATAATATATGTCTGGTTCACGCTAGCGTACGCCCGGGCGTACGTTAGACTACCGTACGCCCGTTTGAATTTTGCTATTTAGATCATGAATTAACCGGATTTTTGGGCATGATACTATACCCTAACCACTAATGGATAAACCCCAGTCCCTAGTTTTCTAACCCAAATCATGAGATTCGTTTAATCTTAAAATGAAAATCAACAATAATTTCGACGAATTAGAACCGTTGATTTTCATTTCAAGATTAAATGAATATTATGCTTTGGGTTAGTGAATTGCGGACTGGGGTTCACCCATTAGGGGTTATGGTATAATATAATGCCCCAAACTCCGGTTAATTCATTGTCTAAATAGCAAAACTCAACAGGCATACGGTAGGCTAGAGTACGTCCGGGCGTACGCTAGCCTTTGCCATATATATTAGGGGAGTTCTACGGTACCCAGGGTGAAATCCGGGGTACCGCATACCTTGAGTAAGAAAATGCTATCCAGAACTTGAATTGACTAATGTTTCGGACATGATACTGTACTCTTACCCTTAAAGATCAAAATCTAGGTCTTATTTCTCTAAATCTTATACCCCAAGATCAATTTAATTAGAAACAATAATCGACGGTTATGATTCGTCCAAATATAGATAAAAAAATCAATGCACCATCTTAGGGTTTATAGTTTATGATTTAGAAAATTAGGACCTAGGGTTCACTCATTAAGGGTTAGGGTATAGTATCATGCCCAAAAATCCTGCTAATTCGAGGTCTAGATAGTGTTTTCATACTCAAGGTATGTGGTACCTCGGATTTCACCCGGGGTACCGTAGAAGGCACCATATATATATATTAATATATACACATATAAGCATAAAAGTAAAAGTAAACTAAAACTCAATGATTTTCAACTAGTTATTGAGGTTCCTTGACAATGCCGCCAAAAACTTGATCGATCCCCGTGTGGGTCATGTAAATTGTTTGCACGGTCTAACTAAATACCCCATTCTGAGTCAAGTATAACTCAAAATAGTGTTGCTTATATAGCGGTGACCAAGGTCGTACTCCACAGGTTTCGATACGCTAGGCTACTTCTCACCTTATTATGATCTAAGCTAATCTGTTTAGTTGGATTTTTGGAAGTGAATTGAAAATATTGGTGGATAAAGCAAGGATACAAAGCAGGTACTCTGGAGTAACTCCCTTTACCTAAATCTAGGTTCTTCATTCAAATGACTAACTATGTTGGGTTTGTAGGATGAGGTGTGGAACTCACCTCAGTCAAATCTCACATATTAAGGAATAATCGCTAGTTTCTCTTAATAGTGAAAAGTTGGGAGACAATCCCAAGCATAATCAAGTATAAATGAAGCATTTAATCACCGAAACAAACAAATCCATACACAATTACATCTACATTCAAAATCTAAATCTAGGTTTTGAGCGGTTTTCATCCCTAGTACATTAGAGGACTACTCTATAAAGGAGGGAAGAAGATACATGTATAAAAAATAAAAGAAGACTTGAATTGGGTAGAGCTCTCTTCCTCCTTGACTCCTTCTCCTTCTTCTCTTCTTCTCCTTCCTTCATCTTCTCACTCTACTTTCTCTCTCTCATACCATAAATTTCACAATCGATTTCAACTCCCTAAGTGAGAGGGAAGAACCCCCTATTTATAGATTTTAGGATCTCGGCCAAGTTCACGGTCGAACTGCGAAAGTTTGCGGGCATGATCTGGGAAGGGGAGGCTGCGATCTCGGACCTTGCCATTTTGTGATTCGCTGGATGAGGAGTTTGCGACCCGAATTCACGGCCTCGATTTGTGAGTCGGGACCGCGATCTTTCTCGTGGGCTCTGATGCGAAAATTTGTGAGTCGACTATCAAAACTGCATGTTTTTTCCTTGTTGGCTGCTCAAAAGTCCGCGCTTGAAGCCTCCTTCTTCGCGGCCATGATCTTTGCTGCATAGGCTGCGGTCTAGCTATCCACCTTCATGTCCTTTGTCCCCGACCGTGATCTTCTATGTCTTGGTTGTGATCCTCAATTTTTGCACCTTTCTCTCCACTTGTGCCCTCTTTTGATACCTAAAACATTCATATCGACTAATACACCCTAAAACGATAATGATTTCCCCGAGGAACGAATAAAGAGTATAATCGACGATACATCAACCATGAAGAACATATTATTACTCGAAACAAACCTAAATATGAGCTCTAAATAACACAATTTTGGATAATGTTATGATAATAAGTTTTTCATCATTAATTGACCCCATATTTGTATACTCTATTGTTATAATATTATTTGGTTAATTAATTTTAACTAGTTCATACAATGTTTAAGATTATTTACTGATGTTTTCAAAGTCTTAAACATTGTATGAGGTGGAATATATAGGAGTATTTGCTTCATGGATGTGAGAGATGGATTTGGGCAAAAATCCATGATCATCATGCGGCCCATGGATTTTGAGGGTCCAGATCCGTGAACCCAATGAACTTATAAATCTCAAGTGTTATGTGGCATTTGGAACATGTCATAAATTCATGATAAGAATTTACCCATATACTCTCACGATCTTTTAATATTCCAAAGTTACCCTCATTTTTAGCTATTGCACATTATAATTATCAATTAAGTAACAATAAATCAATAATAGAATTATTCAATTAATATAGGAACATGAGTTAGATGTCTATGCCATTTCTTGTGTCTTTTTATGGAACCTAGAATTCTTTGTTCTACTAGTTCTAATATATGTTACTATACACTATTTTTGAAATAGAGGACAATGAATTGGTAACTGATATATGTTATGATAAACTTAAAACGGAATTTCTATGTTTATTATTATTGTTCTTGTAGAAATATTATACTTGTTAGTATGTATTATCGTTGCTCGTGTACCTACCATAAACATGAAAAACAAATCAATCAAGATGATATATAACATAATAGTGGAGTTTTGTGGGCTTTTCAGCATTTGAAAATTGGTGCTCTCTCCTTAACTCTCGCTGAGGGTATTTTCGTCAAGGTTGCAATCTAAAGAACTCCTCTATCATGCCGCCTGGCACCTGCCGTGGAGTTTAAGGGTTTAACTGCTGGTAATAATAGCCTTTGGTCCATTATCCAATTTATAGGCGGTGAAATGAAGCCTATCAATTAACTTAACAAATCAATTAAATAACTAAGTGTTGGTTGTGGAAAATGCTCTCGCCATCTGCTCTCACCTCTTCCTCTTCCCCCCGCCGGCGATTCCAGAGCAGACGGGACGTCCACCGGACTTCATTATGATGGAAGGCAATCCAGCTGTCGTATCTGCTGGGACTCAAAACTATCAAGCGAACGATATAGAAACAGGGGTTTTCGAAGGGGAACCGGAGCTAAAACTATCAAGCAAATTCAAAGAAAATCTATGTCAGCCATGGAAGAAAACCCTGATTGTTCGCTTGCTGGGCCGATCAATTACATACTCTTACCTATGTGCTCAACTGCGATGGAAGTGGAGACCGGTGGGATCTCTCGAGATCATGGATCTAAACAACGAAACTTTCCTTGCAACCTTTGGCGACGATCAAGACTATCTACGTGCTATAACAGGCGGACCTTGGGTCAACCTTGACCACTATTTAGTGGTCCATCAATGGTCACCATCATTCCGTACCTCAGATAAACCGCACAGGTCAGTCGTTGCTTGGGTCCAGTTTCCAGAATTACCGGTTCACTTCTATCATATAGAGGTGTTGTTTGCTATCGGGAATCTTGTTGGCAGAAATGTCAAGCTGGATTATCACACAGAAAACCTAGAAAGAGGCAAATTTGCGCGCATCGCCATAGATCTGGATATGACGAAGCCCTTACCGACTCGAATCCGTCTGGATGGAGCATGGTAACAAGTCCTGTACGAGAACATACCGACGATATGCTACGAATGTGGAAGAATCGGACACATAGACAAAGATTTTCCATCAAAGCAATCGGCGCTCCTCCTTGCTCCGGCGAACAATGAAATGCAGACGATCAGTTCGTCGCCGGAAACAAGATCGACGAAAGCTCCAGCTGGCTACAGCCCGTGGATGCAGGTTGTGCGTAAGACGCGCTGCCAAAACAAGAAAGGGGCTACTAATCAGGCACCCAACCCGGGAATAACAAAAGGAAAGAAACAAGATACATCCCATGATGTTAGCTACACAAAAGGAAAGCTGAATATTGACCTGGGAGCTAGCAAAGGGGACACTAAAGGAAAGGCAGATCAGCAGGTAATATCTAAAGGAAAGGCAAATCAACAGGTAGTATCTAAACAGGGAAAGCAGGGAAATCAGAAAGGGAAGGAAGCGGAGATAAGAAAAGCCAATGGTGGAGGCAAGGTAACGGCTATAACAAAATAATGGCGTCCAATAGGGCCCAACACCAATGAGGCCTCAACCAGCAAACAATCAGAAATCACTATCGCAGAAAGAAGAATGAACCTAGTCCTCAAACCAAAGGGGTTAATCTCAAAGCCAACAAGAAACCGCTTCAAATTCTTAGCCCCAAGAAGAAGGATCGTCAAATGAAGCCGAACTCTGCTTCACTTCCCATCTCCTTGAAAGCCATCGAAGAATTTTGCACTACGGCCCAGAAGAAAAAAGAGTGCAACCAAATTGAACCCAAGGGGAAGACGGAGGACATCTCGATGACGGAACCCACGTCCGATGAAGCCAGTGAAAGAAATTTACCGGATGGGAATGTGGAGGCTTCAGTACCCAGCGCCATCGAACCCTCCAGCGCCATCTAAACCTCTCCTCCCTTTCCATCCTCTCTTCTTATTTTCATACCTTATTATGTATCATTCTAACATAAATTTTTTATCTTGGAATGTTTGTGGTGCAGGTGGAAGAAAATTCATAAGAGCGATTCGGCTACTTAGGGATGTTCACAAACCCGATTTCTTGATTATTCTTGAACCTCATATCAGCGGTGAGAGGGCTAACTCTGTTTGTGGCAAATTGGGATTTGATGAGATCATCCGCGTTGATGCAACGGGCAAATCAGGTGGTATTTGGCTAGCTTGGAGGTCGGAAAACTTCTCGGTTACCCCTTTGGATGCCAGCCAGCAACACATTACTTTCAAAGTCTCTAAAGCTAATCATCCGGATTGGTTGTTGTCTAGCATTTATGGAAGCCCTAAGTATAAATTCCACTCCATCATGTGGCAGCAGCTCATACAAACCAGCAAAGATTAGCAGCTTCCTTGGGTGATAACAGGGGACTTTAATGTTATATATTCACCTAACGAAAAACACGGAGCCAGTTCCTCGCAAGATCTTAGGAGATGCCAAAGGTTTGTTAACTGGATGAACGAAGCTAGGCTGTTGGATCTCGGGTTTTCAGGGCCGCATTTCACTTGGTTCAGAGGGGACTCGATGACCACTCACAAAGCCAGCCGGATTGACAGGACCCTTTGCAACGATGACTGGAACCTCACCTTCCCCAACACCACAGTTCAGCATCTTCTGAAATTTCACTTGGACCATCTCCCCATCCTAACTAGCTACACTGGGAATCAAGCGGGGGCTGACACTTCCAACGCCTTTCGCTTTGAAGCTGCCTCATTACTTCATCCTCAATTCAAGGAGTTTATGGCTGGGAATTGGGATAAAGAAGCAATGTTGATCAGCTCCCTCAAGGAGATGGCGAACAAAATGCAGCAATGGAAGAGGGAAGTTTTTGGGTCCACATACCGAAAAAAGAAACGGCTATGTGCTAGGCTCCAGGGGATCACTGAAAGGCTTGCTAACTCTTTCAATTATGGACTTCTGAAGCTCCAAATAAAGCTGGAAAAAGAGCTAGATCTGATTTTGGCTAAAGAAGAGGTTTTTTGGTTCCAAAGAGCCAACGAAAAATGGCTGAGACTTGGGGAGCAGAACACTTCGTTCTTTGATCAACAAGCTACTAGAAGAAGAAGAAGAAATAGGATTCTAGCTCTTCGTAATAGCAATGGTGACTGGATCGACAACGTGGAGCAACTCCAAACCATGGTGGTCGACTTCTACAGGTTGCTATATACCCAGGAGGAGGGGGAACATGAAGATCTGATGCCGAAAGGAAGTTTCCCTCGCCTTAATCAAGAAGAGTTAATGAGTCTGTTTCGCCCTCTTCACATCTCTGACCTACATAAAGCTATATTTGATATGAAGCCTATGTCCGCTCTGGGACCTGATGGCTTTCAAGCTATCTTTTAACAGAAGTTTTGGCCCCTTGTAGGAAAGAATCCCACCGATATGGCTACTCAATTCTTTGAATCTGGAAATGTCCCAGATGAGTTGATGGACTCAACAGTTATGCTGATCCCGAAAGTGGATCACCCTGAAACTCCAGCTCAATTCAGACCTATCAGTCTTAATAATGTGGCTCTGAAAGCGATTACTAAAGCTATGGCCAACATATTGAAGCCACTAATGCCAAAGCTAGTGGCGCCCACCCAAAGTGGCTTCATCCTGGGGAGACAGACTACTGATAACATAATCCTGCTGCAAGAAATGCTTCACTCTCTTAGAAATAAGAAAGGAAAAAGGGAGGAATTGTTATCAAAATAGATCTAGAGAAGGCCTATGATCGGCTCAGTTGGAGTTTCCTGCGTGATACTCTAGGAGAAATTGGGCTCCCCGGCAGTTGGATTAGCAGGATAATGACCTGCGTGGAGAAAAACCAAATGAAAATCAACTGGAACGGGCAGCTCACTTCCGTCATCAGACCTACTAGAGGAGTTCGTCAGGGAGACCCCTTGTCCTCTTTTCTTTTCGTTTTATGTATGGAAAGGCTAGCTCATCGTATCGAACAAGCGGTGGAAGGAAAGCTTTGGAAACCAATTCCTCTATCTAGGGATGGACCAAAGCTCTCCCACCTTTTCTTCTCTGATGATTTAGGGGTCGTTTGCTTCAAGGATTTGGTACATGGATTTGGTACCAAAAAACCAACTATCAAGGATTTAGGTACAATCCGTTGTTTGCTTGCACATTTTTTGGAGACCAAATCCGTGGGGCCCACGGATTTTAAGGGTCCAAATTCGTGGACCCCACGGACTTATAAATCCCACATATTGATGTGGGATTTGGAATATGGCATAAATCCTTGATGAGATTTTACCCATATACCCTCATGCACTTTTAATATTCCAAGGTTGCCCTCAAATTTAACTATTATACATTATAATTAACAATAAATGAATAATATAAACGTTCAATTAATGTGCAAACATGAGTTATATTTTTTATATCATTTCTTGTGTTCTAGTTTTCTTTGACCTTTTCATGGAACGTGTAATTCTTTGTTCTCCCAATTCTAATATATGTTGTTATATGTTACTTTTGAAAAGGAGGACAAAGAATTGGTAATTGATTATGTTACGTTAAAAGTTAAAACGGAATTTTCTCGTTTATTATTATTGTCCATGTGGCAACATTATGCTTATTAGTATGTATTGTCCTTGTTTTGTGTACATATCATCAGGGGCGGAGCTACAGCATGTCTCGGGGGGGCCCCCCCGAGAATCTCGAAAGTCACGTATAAATAAGTCGGGATCGTGTGTACAAACTATAATTTATATATAAAATATAAACCGTGCAAAGTTAAGACATAAAGTTTCTTGTAGCCCAGCGGAATATGAACTATTTATAACCCAAAGGTCTCGGGTTCGATTCCAAAGGGAAGCAGTTTATAGCTTTCCCTAGGTTAATTACTTTTATGGTAGTTTACCTAAGTTACAACTTCTCCTTCCTTTTCTTTTATAGTAAGCGCCCTAGGTTAATTACTTTTATGGTAGTTTACCTAAGCTACAACTTCTCCTTCCTTTTCTTTTATAGTAAGCGGGCATTAAATACTTTAGTCATTAACTTTGTAATTTTTATTTTCCTTTTTAAATTATAGTTTACATCAATTAATTACCGTTTTTGCTTCTTGAAATATATTATTTTTTATTATTCTAATTTATAGTAAATATAATGTGAAAAATATTTTATATGTTTATAATAAAACAAAATTAGTATAAAAATAGATTTTTAAACCTAAATATTTTAATTATTAGTATTTTTTTTAGTCTTTTGCAGTAATGTATTATGAAATCCGGCCCCCCCGAGCACTAAATGCTAGCTCCGCCCCTGCATATCATAAACATGTCAAACATATAGAAAATGATAGTAAGGTAATTTTGAAGTTTTGTCCTTGTTTTGTGTACATATCATAAACATGTCAAACATATAGAAAAGGGCAGTAATGTAATTTTTGACTTCAAATAGTAAATCTCACACCTTTAAATCCATGATAAAAACATCCCAACAAACAAAGGATTGTTACAAATCCATGATGCCTCAAATCCTTGATAAATCCTTGGGTTTTTAAATTACAAAACCCTCATTTTTAAATCCTTGAAGCAAACGACCCCTTAATTTTGTTTGCAGAGGGTGAGGGTGGACAGGTAGACATCATAAGGAATTGCTTGGAAGAATTTTGCTCAAGTTCTGGCCAGAAAGTGAACTTTCATAAATCAGTTGTGTTTGTCTCACCAAACGTTCACAAAGACAAGGCTCGTAGGCTAAGCATGAAAGCGGGAATCAACCTGACAAGCGATCTGGGGCGTTACCTAGGCATTTTAGCTATCAATGGCAGGATTACTAAGAAAAGATACCAGCAGCTCATCTCTCGAATCCAAAGCAAACTGGCAGCATGGAAAACCAACCATCTCTCAGTAGCTGCTAGGATCACCCTTGTGAATTCGGTATCTTCTTCCATGGTTATATATCCTATGTTTACAGAAAAACTTCCAGCTTCTGTTTGTAAAAACATTGACAGGATCAACCGTCAATTTGTTTGGGGAGAAGAAGAGGGAAAAACTAAATTTCACCCTGTTGCTTGGGAACAACTTACTCGACCAAGGGAGCAAGTAGGAGTTGGCATTCGACCCACCAGACTTGCCAATCAGGCGATGTTAGCCAAAAGTGCCTGGAAGATCGTTACTGGGGATTCAACGCTATGGGCTAAAGCCTTGAGGAGCAAGTACGGAGGAAATAAACAAAGACTCCAGATCCTCAGTAAAAGAAATGGAGGATCCTTCACCTGGAATAGCTTCGCTCAATCTGCTGACCTTCTGTGCAAAGGCGCGGCTATGAATGTTAAGAATGAGCAACTAACTAATTTTTGGACCGATGTTTGGATTTTGCAGGTACCACTAATAGAGGCTGCCACTCAAGAAATCCCCATGAAGGAAAGAAACAAAAAGGTCGTGGACTATTGGGATGAAGATGACGGATGGAAGCTGCACGAGTTCGAAGACTTCTTACCTGAGGAGATCGTAGACAAAATCCGTGCAACCATGCTGGATCCCTTGTCAAGAAGAAGAGATACCCTCTTTTGGAAAGCGACCGCCAATGGTTTATTCACTGCAAGCTCAGCTTACAAAGCTTGCTGTTCGGATCCCGACCAGCAGCATTCAACCATGTGGCGACGGATTTGGAAGCTACACTGTCCAGAAAGGGTCAGATTCTTTATATGGTTGGCTGCTAAGGAAAAGCTATCTACAAACAAGCAGCGGATGATTCGACATCTGACAATAGATGATAAATGTCCAATATGCTCCGATGCAATCGAAACCAACATTCATTGCCTCCGGGACTGCCCAGAAGCTAAGAAAATTTGGGAGAGGTTGGTTCCACTTCAGAAGCATCAAGCCTTCTTTACAAGTGAGCATACTGATTGGTTCTACAGAAACATTAAAGATATAAAAGGTGGTGGCGAGCAGGGGCATTGGCCAAGTCTTTTTGCTCTTGTATGCTGGTATATTTGGAAGTACAGGAACGACTTCATTTTTCAGGGAAAAAGACTTGCTGAATCATCCTTTAGCAACTATGTGAGAACTAAAGCGACCAGCTGACTTGAAACGTGGGAAAGAGCAGATCAGCAGCTGCAGGTTAACAGTAAACCCGAGAGAATGGATCAGATGGTGGGATGGGTGGCTCCTCCAAACGGTTGGATGAAGTTAAACTCGGACGGGGCTGCTCAAGGCATCAATGGTTTAGCCACGGCAGGTGGGATTCTTCGAGACAATAACGGTGACTGGAAAGGAGGGTTCTGCTGCAAAATAGGCACCGGTTCTGCAATCCTTGCGGAGCTGTGGGGAATTCATCAAGATTTAATCTTGGCTCGCAATCATGGTGTTCAGTTTCTCATTCTTGAAACAGACTCGAAGCTAGCCATTGATTTGATAAAGAATAGAGATGATCCGGTCCATCCTCACTCAACGATCCTGACTGCCATTAGACGTCTCATGGCTCATAACTGGGTGGTACAGCTGGTTCATACATACAGAGAAGGGATAGAGCCGCGGACTGGCTCTCGAAGCACAGTTTCGTCTATCCCTTCGGTGTGCATGAACTAGCCAACCCACCTAGTGAGCTAGGACGGATCCTCACGGAAGATATATTAGGGGTGAGCTTCCCCAGGATGGTTATCCTGACCCAAAATTGATTCTGAGACCAGCTAGTTTAGAGATTTTCTTTTCTCTGTTGCTGGCCTTGTGCTTCTGTCTTTGTTTTGCTTTTTAGAGCTTTCCTGCAACCTTGGTGTCTTGCCTCCCTTTTTTCAAAAAAAAAAAAAAATGAAGCCTATCAATTGAGTTCTTTCTAAAAAAAATTTCAGCCCATACTTTCATCCTTCCAAATCTCTCCACACCAGCTAAACATGCATTCTTTTATTTCATTATTATTTTCACTTCAATATATCTAAATCCAGTCTAACCTACAAACACACCATGCACTTTTTGGCATTTCTCATTTTACTGCATCTGAATTAAACCCAAAAAATAACCAATTCGGTAATGTTCTATGGCCAAATTTTTGAAAATTTAAGATGTTTATTTAACTTTTGTGAAAAAATGTACGAGACTACGGAGTTTGTAATATCAATTTTGTTTTTGTTGTCCTACTACTCATCAAATTGCTACCTATATTAATTATCAATAGGTTTTCTCTTATATCTTTGGTTTATTTTGATTTTCTTTAGTTACCTAAATATCTATAATTAATCAATGTTTTCAGTTTGGATTTAGATATATATGTCCATTGTAAAAAAAAAAGGTGGGCGATAGTTTTTAAAAATTCTTGACTTTCAAGCAAAATTAGAAAAATATAAAAAATATAATATACACTTTATCATTTAAAACTACACCATTTCAAATTTCTAGAGCATCCATATCACACCTCTCCCACCCATAAAAATTCAAATAGTAGTTTAATTTTTATTAATTTTTTAAGTTTTTAGCAACCAATTAGAATGTGCCACTTATCACAATCCCTCTCTTCTTTTTCAATCCCCTATTATTCTTAGTTGACCCGTATTTATTTCATTTCAACTTCGAATTTAGTTATTTTTGCGCCAATAAATCAGTTTTTATGTGATCTAGACAACGATATCCATTTTGGGATATGTTAAAAACACAATTTAAAAAACATGGCCACAATTATATAGGGGTGGGGCAATGGGGGGTTGGGTGGATTTTGGTCTCAAATTAATTCACCCGCTCACTTGCGAGTTGGTATAAATATGACCCGCTATCCACCCACACTCTTCTGCGGGTCGGGTGGGTGGGTGGCTAATGAGTACGGTTGGGTCGTGGGTGAACCTGCAAACGCAATTCTCCAACTAGCCATTCAGAAAATTGACTAACATTTATAATAGGGTAAATACAGTTTATTAGCCAAACTTTTCGTTTTAAACAAAATAATAGGCAAATCTTTTCAAAAACAAATTATTAGCCTAACTGTTAACTTTCCATCCGGTCAACTGTTAATTGACTCTGACGTGTCAACTTGATTGTTGAGCTGGAAAAGTGGGATGACTTGGCAACCACCAATAAATAAATAAAATTTAAAAAATGAAAGAAACTAGGAATCTTTCATCCCCAATTCCCAATCGCATGGGGCCGCCTTCTTCCTTCCAACGCTAAAATCAATATGAACTCCCCAAATTCAATTGACTCCGCAAATGAATTCAAATCTACCCACCCTTATCGAGTGAAGAGAGAGATGCCGCCGGAAGAGAGCATTGATGAAATCAAGAACTGAAGTGGCGGGGGAGGGGTGGGTGTGCAACGGTGCGAATAAATAATGGGGGTTCTTCTCTAATCTCTCAACTCTCCATTTTCACGACTGGTTCGAGCATTTTCTGGATCAATAGTTGAAGAACAGAGAAATCGACTGAAGTGAGAGAAACCACAGGAGGAAGAAAAATTGACATTGAAATCACACCAACGGGAAGTACCTGGGGATAGATCGGAATTCAGCGTTCAACAAGGTCATCAAAAACTTCAACGCTTTGGGTTACCTCCGATTCACCTCCATCATCGGGATCTCCGTCACCGTTATCTGACTTGTAGGTTTCATGCTCTATTTCACAATCGTTGCCGCTGAGACTCAAGCTGAGAAAAAAGTAAGGATCGAGAGCCGTTTTCGGTGTAGGTGGATGCAGATGGCGTTGTTTGGGAGGCGGGGCGCGGGAAGCTGTTCATGTTGTTGTTGGACGAATATGTATGGTTGTTGGAAGGCGGGTTCCTGCAGTCTCGGGAGGCAGAAACAGGGGATTTGATGATGGAGATGGTCGACGATCGACGGGAAGGGGAGTGGAGTGGCGGAGGCGGTGTTTTGAAGTTCATATTTAATTTTATTTATTTTATAAATTTATTTTATATCCATGTGGCAAGGTCAAACATTTGACTTCTTGCCACATCATAAAAAACCATTCATCTCACTTAAAATTTTGCTAAGTCAGAGTCAACTAACATTTGACTGGACAGAAAGTTGACGGTTTGGCTATTAAATTGTTTTCAGAAAGGTTTGGCTATTATTTTGTTTAAAACAAAATGTGTGGCTATTATATTGTATTTACCCTTTATAATAAGTTTCTAGCAAAATCGTAAGACTGATCAATTTAGACACTTCCAACTTTTTCTCATGTGAGTCCATGTAGTATTAGCATTAGGAATGAAAATTTTGACCTGACCTGTTTGGCCTGTTTTGGGGCGGACATGGGTATCTTTCATCGACCCGACCTGCTCTAACCCGCCCCATTCTCAACCCGTTCTTACCTAAATTACATGTAATCCTGAATCAAATTACTTAGGATTTTCCTCTTATTACATCATATATTAGCTATAATAAAATTGTAAATAAGTGAAAACCCCAATTTCTCCAATAATTTAACTACATTTTATCATATTATGGTTTCTTTCTTGGGTTTTTAATGAAAATAACGAATATTTTTAAGGTTTTTCGCATAAATTACATACCTATTGGGTCAACCTGCCCCCGACTCGTGCCCAATAATAAATTACCCGAGCTGGACTCGACTTGCCACGGGGTGGGTATCTCGATACTCATACCCGGCCCGGACCTGCCCTATTGCCATTCCTAATTAGCATCAAAATTTTCATTACTCTATCAACCAATTGTGTAGAGAAAATTTACGCATTCTTCGATTTTTATACAATTAATAGTTTATACTTTACATCGCGATATCTAATGGATATTAACTAATAATTTGCATCATATCATCTACTGCTTGCGGTTCGGGTTATTTGCGGGAGGATCGATATCAACTTGCGAATTAACCACTCACATACCCACTCCTACACTCATATATTCACGAGTCACGCTTCTATTTTCCAGTTACTAAACTATATCAATATCATTTAATTCAACCACCATACACAAATTACTCATATGCCATTATAATTTAGGGGGCAATTTATTATTCTATTTAGTTACTAAACTATACCACAGTTTAATTTTCTACTACATGTTAGTAATACACAACTATTTCATGCGTGCTTAAATATTAGGCAAAATACACTTGTATAGCCATAACTTTTACGTTTGTGACAAATATAGCCATAATTATTCGAAAACCAAAAATAGCCAATTTCGTCCATCTCTTTAACGGTGTTACTTAACAATCTGACTGTACTGACGGAATATGCTGAGTTGGCGATTTATGGTCCCCACCAAGCCGATGTGGATTAACAAAAAAAATTAAAATATAAAAAATCATTATTTATCTCATAATTTAGTTTAAAAACAAAAAAAAAACAAAAAATTGCAATCTAATATCGTTCTCCCCTCTCCCTTCCTCCTATTGTACATCTTCCCAGATCCAAATACTCTTCTTCCTCTTCCACTAATTCCTTCTCCGCCCAACATAAACCAAAAAACCATAAACCATTTTCATCCTCTTCCGCTAATTCCTTTTCCAGCCACAGAGGAAAGATCCAAAGTTCCTTGTACCCAAACCCATACTCTTTCCTGATTTTCGCCTAGTCTCTGCAGCATCCAACAAGGTGTTCTAGCGGAATTCCCAAATCGGGTGAGCTCAGCTCCTCCGTCTACACCCAGCAATGGCGGTCTCTGCTTTCAAATCCACTTCAAGATGAAGACCCGCTCGCCCTTCCCCACTTCCTCGTCCCTATCCGATAAGGAGTCCAAGTCCACGCCTCCCCCGCCCCCTGCCCTCCGCCGTTCTAGAAGCGACAACGTCGTCGTAAGAAACCCCCGACCACCAAAAGCATCGACTACAATAAATGTTGAGGGAGTTTGAATCTCGAATCAGAGCGACGCCTGATCTGGGTCGAGCATGCTGAGCACGTACGGCGGGGACGAATCAGATTCGTCGGCTGGAGCTCCCGTTCTTCTCGAAACTAGAGGTCGGGTTTGTGTCGACGCGGCGACTTGGAGGTCGATTATGACTGAGCTTTCGTGGTCGCCGGAGTAAAGGTTTGACCGGGCTAAGCACGACTGGATCTACCGATCCTCGACTCTGATGATGCGGACGCGACGAGGAGCTGGACCGCGACAGGATCTACCGGCGCTCGCGTCGACGGCCACTTCTGTTGCGACTAAACATCGCCGGGATCTGGTTTGGGGAGACGGATTGAAGATTGCGTCGGAATGATGGAGGGATTTTGGGGAAAGGAAGGCTGGGTTTGGATTTGGGATTTTTTGTTATAGTTGGGGGAGGATTCAAGCGAGACAAGTTGGGAAGACGGGAAAAGGCTATTTGGGAAATCAACGAAGGGTTCTTGATCTGGGTTTTTGGGATCGAGATTTTTTTTTAAGATCTAACGATGGCAGAGGAAGGTTGAGAGAGAATGCACAGCAAAGGGAAGGGGAAAAGTTAGAAAAAATATTTATTTTTAATTTCAAAATTAATTATTTTTATAACTCAAAGTGACGTGGCAATAATATGATGATTGGTCGTTGACAAGGGTGTTGATTTGGCATTCTAATCAGCCTAACGTTAACCTAACCAACGGAGGTTTTAACACCGTTAAAGTTTCTAACGGATTTGGCTAGATTTGTCACACTACCCTCAGTTTTTTGGGCTATTTTTGGTTTTCGAATAATTATGGTTATATTTGTCACAAACGTAAAAGTTATGACTATACAAATGTATTTTGCCTAAATATTATCATAAAGTACACACTATATATTATTTTAAAAAGAACCCACTTTTCGGCCAACGGGCTGGGCTCAAAGCTAGTAGAAAAGGCTGGTAATGCAAGTTAACATAGCGGTTTTCTGGTTTCCCGTAGTGCCCTACCAAAACCCCACTTTCACTTCTCCACCGCCGGCCCTAAAATAGGTAAATCCCCCCGCTTCTTTCTAATTCCAACCTCCGCCAGCTCCGACCTCCCGCTCAGCAACTCAGGTCAGTAGAAATTGCTTGTTACTAGTATATACAAGGTAAGCAAACACACTAAAAAGGTATCTATTAACACACACGCATAGGGTTCTTACCGTGAAGAAGCTGGCAAAGGGAACCTCGGAAAGAGGCGCGGGAGATCTATTTCGGTGGGAGAAGATTCTCGATCTCCACACCGCCGCTTCTGCCCAGATACCATCCCACTCTTGCTGCGCATATTGACAGTAGAATCGGAAGCACCGGGGTTCCTGTTTTGACGGCAAAAATCGCGAGCTCTGAGGTGCTTGTAACCTGCTTTTACCTTGATTTCGTTTCCCTACTATACTAGGGTTTCACTTTCTTTTTCGTTTTCTGGACCATTCTGAATCATGCCTATTTACTCTGACCCACTCTTGTAGTTAGAAAAGAAAGAAGAAGTGCAAGCAGAAAAAGATGCATACTCAAGTTGTTGTTCTCAGTAAGACTGCTCTCTCTAGCTTGAAAATTTCTTATATACTCTATTTAGACTCTTCTCGCGGACCAACAATGGGCCTGATCTCTACCATCTCAACACTGGATCGAGATTTATCTTTGTGCTTTTTGTTGCTTGGGAGGCTTTTGGATGAGCAGTAACACATTCACATTGTTTGATTTGATGATTATTCCCAACAGATGACTCCTTGAAACGCGAGTCTGGACAAAAGGTCCACCATGCTAATATCCAGGCCTCAAAGGTAACGGTACCGTCGAATGTTTTCTGGGTGACTCTCATTAGTTCTTGATGTCTTCAATTCATTGATGCCAAGCTTTACAAGAGATGTAAATGTTCTTTAGATTTTCCATCTCTAGTTGATGAAATGTTGTGTTCTGAGCCACTCTACTTAACACTCTCTGGTTTTGGATTTTCATGATTTGCACCTGATATCTTGGTAGCTATGTTCTATTGTTTTGTTTTGTATACATTCGAACTATATTTCTGTATGGTTTGTAACATATTGGGCTGAAATATGTTTATAGGCTGTTGCTGATATTATTCGAACAACCTTGGGCCCTCGATCTATGTTGAAGATGCTGCTTGATGCTTCTGGAGGTGAGCTAATTGCTTGTTTGAGGTTCTCTTATGTACATTCACAAAGCACAATTTTGACTTGTGTTTCCTTTTAATACGCATGCCTCATCACTCCTTTGATCTGAAAAGTGGAGGGATCCCTCCAAATGTGAAAGATTTAGTTCATGTTTATCTGCATCTCCTGTAGATGGGACTCATTTTAAGACATACTGAATTAGCTTTATCCTTTTACTTTTCCTATTTGCCTAGCTCATAAAATACTCTCATATTATAGTTCTATGGAGTTGATGAGTTTTTGCTGCAGTATACTGATGTTTTTCTTTGATAACAGGAATTGTTGTTACTAATGATGGAAATGCAATTTTGCGTGAGTTAGATATAGCTCATCCAGCAGCAAAGGTACAAGCCCGCTTTGACTCCTCTAACATCAATTTTTTACATAGTGGTGATACTAGTTCATGCCCTTCCAAAGACCTGCATGCATAAAGATTCATTTGTGATTATTGTTTCCCACTTAGTCTCTGCCTTGTTTCTAGTAACAATAGTTTGCAATGTCATTTCTCCACAGTATTTAGTTATTAAACTATCGAGTCCTATTGTACTCTGCTGTTTTTTCCAGCAGTTTTATCAGTAGATATACCTTATTTGGCTAATTTTGTGCTGACTCCTCGTTCTTGATAGTCAATGATTGAGTTGAGCCGTACACAAGATGAAGAAGTGGGAGATGGAACGACATCTGTTATTGTTCTTGGTAGAGTTTAAAATTCCTCTTTGATATTGGTGAAATCCAGTAGTATTCGTGTGAATAATTCTTGTATAAAATTCATTTTGCAGCTGGGGAGATGCTACATGTTGCAGAAGCTTTCATTGACAAAAAATATCATCCTACAGTTATATGTCGAGGTATGTGAAAGGATTGAGGTGGCTTATTCAGATGCGAGTAGTTTTGTGAAGATCACATTTTTATTTATTTACTATTTTTCACAGCATACAACAAAGCTCTAGAGGATGCTGTTGCTGTGCTGGATAAAATTGCTATGACGATTGATGTGAATGACCGTAAGTTGCTATAGGTTTGATTTATTAATACTGCTTATTGATTGGCTGCCTGTTGCATTTTGTTCTTTCGGAACAGTTTTTCTTTATGTTGTGTTCTGTCTGAACACTTCATTTTTGGTTCTATGTGGCTAAGCTCTACTGCACATGCACACAGAGTGATGTTTTGCCAATGTCTTTGAGCATATTGCAGTATGTGATGTATATACTGTTGGAGAGAAATGTGTAATAATTTTCATTTTCTGATGGCAAAGCAGATATATTAATTAAAGAAGGGAAATCAGTGATACATTACTGGCCGTGTCTCTGATTAAATGGCTTGTGAATGTGTGACAGGTGGAACAATGTTGAGCCTTGTGAAGAGCTGTATTGGCACGAAATTCACCAGTCAGTTTGGAGACTTGATTGCTGTATGTTTCTCACAAACCTTAATTCTATTCCGAGTTCTGTTGTAACATGTGTGTTTGAGCAAGACTTATTTTTATAGGATTATGCTTTGATGATCTACAACTATATTAATAATGTATGTGGTGATATTTCTTTCTCATGTTTTCAGCTTCAAATGACATTTCCTATACTTAATGTGTTAATTTATTTTTATAACTTAAATTTCAAGGATCTTGCAATTGATGCTACCACTACTGTTGGTGTTGACCTCGGCCAAGGTCTGCGTGAAGTGGATATCAAGAAGTATATCAAGGTTGAGAAGGTTCCTGGCAGCCAGTTAGAGGAATCCAGAGTTCTGAAAGGCGTTATGTTTAACAAAGATGTGGTGGCCCCTGGAAAAATGAGGAGAAAGATTGTTAATCCACGTATCATTCTTCTTGATTGTCCACTGGAGTACAAGAAAGGTGAGAACCAGACAAATGCCGAGCTGGTTAAAGAAGAAGACTGGGAACTTCTGCTGAAAATGGAAGAGGAGTACATTGAGAATATCTGCTCTCAAATTCTAAAATTTAAACCAGATTTGGTGATCACGGAGAAGGGTCTTAGCGATTTGGCAACCCACTATCTAAGCAAGGCTGGTGTCAGTGCAATCAGAAGGCTGAGGAAGACAGACAACAACAGAATTGCAAAGGCATGTGGGGCTGTTATTGTGAACAGACCTGACGAGTTGCAAGAATCTGATGTTGGTACCGCAGCTGGGCTGTTTGAGGTTAAGAAAATTGGAGATGAGTTCTTCTCCTTCATTGTTGACTGCCAGGACCCAAAGGCTTGTACGGTTCTCTTGAGAGGTGCTAGCAAGGATCTCCTAAACGAGGTGGAAAGGAACTTGCAGGTACTTATCAAGACGTGTTTGTCGTTTTACTTCTAATATGATCAATGTGAAAATCTTTTCTTATTTTGAGGAATTTTATGTTTATTATACAGGATGCTATGGCTGTGGCCAGAAACATACTTAAGAACCCAAAACTTGTTCCTGGAGGCGGTGCTACTGAGCTAACTGTATCTGCTACACTAAAGCAGAAGAGTTCTTCTGTTGAAGGCATTGAAAAGGTACTTAGAACTCTAATGTGGTGACATGAAATTTTTGAGATAGATTCAGGATTAATGATTTCTTCTGGCCTTTTGATGTTTGTATCGCAGTGGCCTTATGAAGCAGCTGCTATAGCTTTCGAGGCTATTCCACGAACTTTGGCCCAAAACTGTGGTGTTAATGTGATCCGGAAAATGACCGAGTTGCAAGGACTAGTAAGCCCCTGCTCCGATCTGTGAATTAAAGTGTTGAATCTTTAATTTTAATATCAATGAATGTTTTGTTAATTTTGCTCGATCGCTTGAGATTCAGCATGCAAATGGAGAGAATGCATGGACTGGCATTGATGGGAACACTGGTGAAATCAGTGACATGAAAGAGAGGAAGGTGCGTATGGGGTTTCAGATCCGTCTCTTGTGCCTTCTTAGAATATTTTAATATTTGGACACCTCTTCCTGCAGATTGTCAAGTTCCCTTTGGCCAATTGGCCAGACTCGTTATATCACTTTTTAATAGCATGCATACCCTACAGATGACAAATTTGGCCTCTGAAAATTTTATTCTATGAGGGTATTCCTTGAAACTTCTTTGGGGAAGAGATCTAGATTTTCCTGTTTGCTTAACGAGCTTTTATAAATAGACATATAAGTGTTGATTATGATAAATCATTAAATCTGATAACTTTATGGTTGTATCAGATATGGGATGCTTACAACGTGAAGGCGCAAACATTCAAGACGGCGATAGAAGCAGCTTGCATGCTTTTGAGGATTGACGACATTGTTAGTGGAATCAAGAAGAAACAGGCCCCTGGGGCTGGTCCATCCAAGCCACAGGTGGAGACTGAAGCTGATGCTGATGGAGAGCAGATTCTTCCCGACTGAATAATATGTTGCTCTTTAAATCTTTGTGGAGTGGATCTGCATCTAAGGATCCTGTGGAGGAAAGCACTTTCAAGTATGCAACTCGTGATGCTCAACTATGACCTAGCATTTTGCGGCGTGCCTCTGACGTTGCTGGCCTTTGCCTTGCTGTGTGGTCAAATTCTATTCTGACCGAGTATTTGGTTTAAACAAATCTACTATAACTGATATTAGCAAAGATAGTTTCCTTTGGTTCTTTCATAGATTGATAACTATGTTGTAGCTACTGTTTATCCTTGAGGAATTTTGAAGCCAAAGACGTAGTATTTGAGATTGTTTACAGATTAGTTTCGGTAAATTGCAAGGTTATTTATTTGTCACTAAAAGTATTTAATTCCATTGGTGGTCATTAAAATTAGTTAAATATTTCAAGTTTGATAATTTTTCATACAACTTCGTTAACGTTTACTTATATGGCAGTTAACTCTTATATTTGACTGTTAAATATGGCATAACAATAAATAAATAATTTTTTTTAAATATTTTTCACCTCATTTCCAGCTATTAAAATATAAAAATTAATTAATTATATTTCTGTCGGATTCACCTCTCTCTCCTCTCTGCACGTAGTCTGTCGTTCACTCTTTTGCCGACAAGATAGCTGCTGACTCTTTCGAATCTCTAGTCGTCGTCCCATAGTACACGTATCCAAATCCCTAATAGTTCCACATGTCACTCCTACACTTTAAATGTAACCGACGACGACAATCGAGGCTGTATGCATGCCGCCATGATCGTCGGAATTGCGATTTCCAAATCCCTAATTGTGGCTGAGCTCAAGCACTCCAATATGTAGCGATGACTGACATAAGCTACATATATTTCACCATGGAAGATGTTGAGGAAAGGTCAATATATGAAGGAGAAGACGAGGAAGGACGTTGACTGAGGGATTGAAATAGCTCCCCTAAAAGTTGGTTCATGGACAAGTCCAGCAATGCCAGAGTGGAGATGTTTGAGATGCATTGTTTAATCGGGCCGGAGAATTGGTTACTGGATAATACCAGGGCCATGAACCAAGGGAACGACTAGGGTGCTAACCTTGTAAGAGTTGGCACCGTTCTAACTACTCTAGTCACCGTTCATTGTTTTTAAGTCTAATCTAACGATGGGGAGTAGTCATGGGCTTGTTGGGTATTTGAGAAAAATTAATAAATTATATTAACTTTAAAATCTCTCGCATTAGATTTTCGTACAGGAAAAATCACTACTGAAATTATTTAAAACCAGTACTACTTAAGTTAGTGGTGATTTAAGTGGCTTATAATAGCGATTGTATGATTTTCAGTAGTAATTGTATTGACATTAATAGAGATTTAGTAATTTTTTTTAGAATGATTTAGTATTTTTAATTAGTACTGATTAATGCTTTTTATAAGAACTAGTACTATACCTACTCAAATTACTACTAGTTAACAAAGAACAATATTTAAGGTATGAAAGGTAAAATGAAAATAAAGTGATAATTAAACATTGTTTTAATTTAAATAAAGAAAAGCAAGGAAAACGAAAAGATAGAACTTAGGCCCTGGATGCCTAGACTCAATCCTCCTCGAAGTATCCTTCTTCATCGTGGGAAAGTGCAAGCCAAAAACTTGATCGTGCTTTGTGCGCGATCGAGCTTTAAATTTATAAACTCGAACCACACTCTCTATTCAATCTTAACTAAGCCATGTATAACCTAGCTAGAGTTTTAGTAAAGCGGCTCGGTCGTATTTCGAGGGATCCCTAAGTTTATTATTACTTTGCTCTGAGCTACTATCTAATCAGGATGGAAGTTTGGTGAGGGTTTTGACTAAATTAACCTACTCCTAAGGCAAAATAAACAACCAACCAGGTGGTTGGGAGAACGCTAGAGATGAGATGGTTGCCAAGGGTCGAATCCTCCTATCTGACTTTGTGATGTAGGGTTAATCGAATGTTGTGAGTGAGCTATTTTCCGTGGGCCTTCGTCTTTATTCACATGTCTCCGAGTATGCCTCCACTAAACCCAGGTTTCATTCACCTCGATCTAGACTATCGTTTCTGGGGCATTAAGCTTATGGCTCATTTCTATGGACACTATCCACCGTCCACACTGAGGTTTCATCTAGGAAGGCTACCTGTAGCAGGGGTTTGGTCGCCTCGACCACTATAGGCCCCCATTCACTCATCTAACATAAACTCGCCAGATGGTGCTGACCATTGAAAGTTGGATGAAAAGGGGCAAAGACCGGGCAAAGAGGGTGAAGATTGAGGCCAAACCGTGAAATCCTGATGGAAAAGCGGTGCATTTCGACATCACCCTCTGTGTTTATGGACGCGTTGAAGAGTTTACGGCCGTGAACTGAGCCCGGTCCTGGTATAAAGGGTGAGCTGAAAGGAAGAGAGACGCAGAGCCCAAGTGTGAGAAAGTGTCTTCTTTTTCTTCAGATTTTAGAGAGAGAAAGGACGAACCAAGGAAGAAGGAAGGTTAGGGTTTGCTCCAAGTGGTGAATTGGGAAGAATCTCCCCAAGAGAAGATCAACACAAGCTTATAGGAGATTGGAGGCATCACCATGGTGGTTTCTACCTCTTTCTCTTGATTTCTTCCCCTTTCTAGCATGGAGTAGTACTCTTTTTCATTTGGGTGATGTGAAACACTAAATATTTGCCATGTAGTTGTAGTGTGACTTGAATGATTGTTTATGGGTGTTGTTTAATTTATTGATTGAGGTATTTCTCATGATGGTTGTGCATGTGTGTGCTTAGAAATTTAATTAGCCATTCTAACCTAGGTTAGAGGGGAAACCCCCCTTTCTCAAAGAGGCTCAATTGAGTTGGGATTCCTTAGGCTTGACAAGCCACCTACCTAGGTTAATGTAGGGCAAACCTCTATCTTGAATTAAGCAACTAGGATAATCATGATTAAGACGTCCAACCATCGATTTGAGGGAGAAGGTAAGTCAACCCTTAATTTCCTTAACCAAGAGGGCTACTCTTGTAGCCTATAATGTATCCCTTGGTTTGGAAATTAAGAGTGTGGTCCTCGACCATAGTTGCACCTCCTAGCGGTTCATGATTTCCTTGCCCATAACGTCCCATTCGAGTCCACGTGCCATGGTAGTAGTTAGGGGGAAGCGACACCCGAGTGATCCTTCTCATCTAGAGCTTTCAAACCATTTACCTTTGCTTTGTTTTGATTTAAATCTCATAGTTTTCAACCAAACCAATTTTCTAGATAATGCTCAAAACAACGGAAGTAGGGGTACACGGGTCGGCCCGGGTTTATATTTAAAAATACTTGCCCTATATTGCACCCATCTAAGGTTTATACTTGAGCCTTAGGTGGGAATTTATTGTGATATTCGGGATGAGTCAAGTTTTTGGCGCCGTTGCCGGGAAACTTCGGTCCGTTATCTTAAAAAAGTTGTTTGGTGTTAATCTAGCTTTTAATTTACAGCTTTGTTTGTTTGAGTGTTTTGCTTGTGCCAGACGTGGTTTTGTTCTCCAAGTGTGTGCAGGGAGGTGCATGACCCGGAGCAATCCAACGCCCTTAGTACCGCTTGACGAGAACATCAACCGGACTCTCCGGCTCCTATCTTGGGAGAGGGAGTTACCGGAACGAAGGAGGAGAAGTGAAGAGAGAGGACAACAATTGTGTCCCGGAGTTAGCAGAGAAGAAGTTGAAGGAGTCGAAGGAGAAGTTGATATTGGAGTTGAGATGGGAGAGAATCAAAGGGAAGGAGCCTCCGCCCACGCTCACAACCATAATGAGGAGGCGGCCGAGGAGGAAGCCCCAAGGACAATGGGGTATTATATGGCCCCACGACCGGCTGACATTCAGTCGCCTATCCTACACCCTCCCGTGGCGGCCAACAATTTCGAGATTAAGCCGGCCCTCGTGACAATGATTCAGAATAATGCTTTGTTCCATGGGCTCACAAGTGAATCACCGAGGGAGCACGTGCAACGATTTCTTGAGCTCGCAGGGAGTTTGAAGATTAATGGCGTGCCGGTGTAAGCTTTTCAACTAAGGCTTTTCCCTTACTCACCTGCGGGGAAGGCACTTAGATGGCTCAACAACCGGCCACCTCGTACAATTACCTCGTGGGATGATCTTCTCAACAAATTTATGACCCGCTACTGCCGCCTTCGAAGACGGCCGAGTGGAAAATGAATATCACCCATTTCGAGCAAGATGAAGATGAAATCTTGAGGGATGCTTGGGAGAGATTCTCCGATTATTTCCTTCAATGCCCTCACCATGGGTTCGAAGAACAATTCCGAATTGAAACTTTCTATGGAGGGCTCATACATGAAGACAAGATCCTCATTTATTCTCTTTGTCAAGGGAGGCTGATGAATATGACCCTACCACAAGTGACACAATGTTAGAAGATATGGCCCTTAAAGGTTATGATTGTGGTTTGACGAGAAGTGGGAAGAGAAGCAACGAAAGAGGAGTAAGAAGTGTGGCAACGAGTGCTCCACTTGAGGCAAAACTCAATAAGTTGATCGAGGTAATTCTCGAGGATAAGAAGCACGAGAAGAGAGCGTTGATGTCGTGTGATTGGTGTTCCAGCACGAACCATGAGTTGGCGGATGTCAAGCAATGAAGGAAGCAAACACTCCGGAGGAACAAGTCAATTTCTTTGCCAATGCTAGGGGGAACAACCCATATAGCAATACCTATAACCACGGGTGGAAAAATCATCCTAACTTTGCTTGGTTGTCCTTGACTAATCCGCGACCCCCGGTTTCCAAGGCCATACGGGAAATTACCAACATAGGCCAACCTTCATTCAACCAAGGCCGCAATTTCAAGGCTCGAACTTCCAACAACCTTATCAAGTACAAGGTGGATAAGGGTTTCAACATCAACACCAACCCAACAAACTATCCAAACATGAAGACCTTGTTAATACCTTTGTGAGCACGAGTGCTCATAAGTTCGAGAAGATTGAGCAATTTATGGATGTGGCAACTACCAAGTTTACCTCGGTTGAGGCGGGACTCCGAAGCCATCAAGCAAGCCTTCGAATTTGGAGGTGAAAATTGGCAATCTTGCCGGGATCCTCACAGAGACACCAAAGGGAGCCAAACCCTCTCAAACCATTGCCAACCCAAAAGATCAAGTTGGGTGTAATGCAATTTACTTGAGCAGCGGGAAAGTGACTCCGGGAGTTGTTGCTAAGGAAGTGATTAAGAAGGAAGACTTCAACCCCAAGGATGGAGATGAGGAGCCCTCGAAGGGAGAGGAAGAAGTGGCAAGGAAGGCATCGCCAACGCCATCTCTGGTGGCTGAGTACAAGCCACCTCTACCTTTCCCCACAAGGGTGTACAAGGCGAGGTTGGAAGCGGAGTGTGGGGGCTTCGTGGTGAGTCTCCGAAATCTCCACCTCAACATCCCCTTCCTCGAAGCTATGGCTCACATGCCAAGGTACGCAAAGTACCTCAAAGGATTCCTCACCAAGAAACCAAAGTTTGAAGACCTGGCCAATGTGACTCTAGGCGATGAGTGCTCGGCCTTCATCCTCAACTGGTTGCCCAGGAAACGACCCGATCCAGGTAGCTTCACTATCCCTCTTAGCATTGGTAACCATCACATAGAAAATGCCTTGGCGGATTTAGGAGCAAGTGTGAATGTGATGCCCTATAAGCTATTCAAAAGGCTATACCTAGGTGAACTCAAAACCACTAAGCTTAGTGTCACATTAGCCGACCGCTCGGTCATTGATCCTAGGGGCATTGTGGAGGACATGCTAGTACGAGTGGGCAAGTTTTGTTATCCGACGGATTTGTGATCCTTGATATAAGTGAGGACTTGGAAATGCCAATCATACTAGGACGTCTCTTCCTTGCCACTGCCAAGGCGTTAATTGATGTTAATGAGGGGACCTTGATTCTGAGAGATGGTGAGGAGAGGATCACTCTTGAATTGAACCTAAGGCTAGGAATGAGGATGTGAAGGAATTGGTGTCAGATGAGTTGAATGTGAGTGGAGGAGAGCCTCTCAAGGAGAACCCCACTATTACTTGTGTTGCTTATGATGATGTTAAGCAGGAAGTTAAGGAGGGTACTATGCCCAAAGAGAGGAAGAAGAAAGATGGGAGGGAGAAGATGAAGCAAGCTTTGGCCCGAAAGAGGGAGAAGTGCGAAGCTAAGGTTGTCGGTCAAGAAGGCCACCCCATGGAGCTTAATTTGGGAGGCTACATGCCTCACCCCGAGAACGTGGCGGATCTACTCTCGGTGGAATCATGTTCCAAAGCATGATAGATCCGCAACGTCAAGATAGTGACGTTAACTTAGCGCTTGTTGGGAGGCAACCCAACAGAGGTTTCTTTTCTTAATTTTGTTTTTGTGTTGAGTAAAGAGTTCAAGTGGTCGAGTGGTATCCCCGTGCCAAGTTTTGTGATTTTTCGTTTTAAGGTTGTGTTGTAATCGTTAGGAGGCGCGATGGAATAGGTGATTCGGGCCTAATTGTACATGGTTTGCCCCCGTTTTATTTAGGTGTTTGTGGCAAATTCCCTCCTAAAAGGTTGGTTGCGTTTCAGTGTGTTTCAGGGTTTAACAGGTGAAACCAGCCTCGGAATTGAAAGTTGGGAAAAAAGGATCGAAAACCGAGAGAAGAGGTGAAAAGGGCCAATTTACGGCTATCCAAGGAAGTTCACGGTCTTGCAAGACCGTGAAGAAGAGCCCTTGACCGTGAATCGCGAGGCGTCCAGAGCCAAAACAGAGGTTACTGACGCAAGGTGAGTTCACCATCACGAAGAACGTGAACGGAGGCTGTTGATCGTGAATAGAAGTGATCAAAGTGGTGCGTTTTGTCCCACGCCTGCAGTTCACGGACGCGTTTCGTGGTTCACGGCCGTGAACTCAGGCCGTGAACTTAGCTCGTCTCTGGTTTAAAAGATGAGCTGAAAGGAGGAGAGAGGAGAGAGCCCACTTTGTGTGAAAAGCCTTCTTCAGATTTCTAGAGAGAGAAACACAAACCAAGGAAGAAGAAGGCTAGGGTTTTGCTTCAAGGTGGATATTGGGAATATTTCCTCCAAGGAAAGTTCAATAGAAGGGCCAAGAAGATTGGGAGCATCCTCTAAGATAGTTTCCTCTTCTTCTCTTTGTGTTTTTCCCATTTCTAGCATGGAGTAGATCTCCTTTCACTTGAGTGTTGTGAAACCCTAACTCTACCATGTAGCTTCCTTTATGTGAATTGAATGATTGTCATTGGGTATTGTTTAATTCAATGAATGAGGTATTATTCGTGTTGATTGTGCATGCTTTTGCTTAGCAACCTAAAGGTTGTGCATTTTTTGTGCTTAACATCCGTAGGTTTGTGCATTTTGGTGCTTAGCAACCTAAGGATTGTGCATAATTGTGCTTAGAACCCTTAGGTTTGTGCATGTTGGTGCTTGCAATCTAATAAGCCACCTTAACCTAGCTTAGAGAGGAAAATCCCCCTTCCAAGGGAGACTCAATCAAGTTGGTTTTCCTTCAGCTTTTTAAGCCACTGATTCGGGCCCAAATGTACACATTTTACCCCTCATTTCTTATTCATTTAGCTTAGCATTTCATCGTTCCTCGACATATTTCACGCTAGGTTGTGTTTGTTTTGATACATTTCAGGTCCTAGCACGTGTGGAAGGGTCGTGGTCGAATTTTGGGATAACAGGAAGTCAAAAAGTGCAAAAATTGAAGAAAAGTTCGAAGTCCGTGACAATTGCCTCGTAACAGTGAAGTGAAGGCGTCCCAGGAAACAGTCGCAGTTCACGGCCGGACGAGGCAGTTCACGGTCTCCTAAGACCGTGAACTTCGACCACAAACCGTGAACACCGAGGCGTCGAGCGAGGTTCCTGAAGTTACTGACGACAAGGCAGTTCACGGTCTCTAAGACTGTGAACTGTGGCCATTGACCGTGAACCTTGGAAGCAAGGCGGTGCGTTTTGGAGACGACTGAGTTCACAGACGCGTTTAGGTGTTCACAGCCGTGAACTGGCCAACGCGTCCGTGAACTGATCGCTTTCGGGCAAATATGAAAACAACAGCGTGGAGAGAGAAAAGAGAGCTGGTTTTTGGAGAAGAATTGGTTTCTTTCTCTAGGATTTGCCCAAAAACACCAAAGGGGAGTTCTAGTGAGAGAGAGAGAGTGCTAGAGTGTTCTTGGAGCATCATTGGAGGCTTGGGTGGAGATTCAAGCCTAGAAGAAGAAGAAGATCTTGAGCTCAAATTTGTAATCCCCCCCTCTCTCTCTAGAAACTCACTCTTTTCTCTTGGGTGTTGTAGATCCCTAACTAATACTTTGTAATTACTTGCTTAGATTGAATGATTATTTATGGGTATTGTTTAATCCAATGATTGAGGTATTATTCATGTTGATTGTGCATGCTTGTGCTTAGCAACCTAAGGATTTTGCATGTGTTGTGCTTAGCATCCTTAGGTTTGTGCATGTTGGTGTTTTGCAATCTAATTAGCCACTTTAACCTAGCTTAGAGAGGAAAATCCCCCTTCCAAGGGAGACTCAATCGAGTTGGTTTTCCTTTAGCTTTTTAAGCCACCTAACTAGGTTAATTTAGGGCAAACCTCAATGTTGAGTTAAGCCAATTGGTTAAGCACGATTAAACCGTCCGACCCTTGAGTTGAGTGAGGGAGTAAGTCAACCACCGATTTCCTAAACTGAGAGGGCTGAGTGACACGACCATAATGTTCACCTCAGTTTAGCAATTGAGATTGTGGTCTACGACCATATATGCTTCCCTCTGCGGTTCGCGGTTACCTTGCCCATAGCAATTGTTTCAATCCAGCGAGTCATGGTAGCTAGTTAGGGGGAAGCAACTCCTGGGTGAAGCTCCCTTAGTTAGAATTTTCCTTTATTTACTTTTCTTTGCTTGTTTAGTTTGTAGTTTCATTAGCTCTAAACCCAAAAGTTGTTTGCTAGACAACAACCTAAGCGATTGAAGTAGGGGTACATGGATCGGCCCGGATTGACAATTTAAATACTTGCCCTATACTGCACCTGGCTAGAGTTTCAAAACTTGGATTCTAATCTGGATTAATTCGTGGTGTAGTTTTGTGTGAGTCAAGTTTTTGACACCGTTGCTGGGGAACATCACGGTCCGTTATCCAGAAAAGGTCGCTTAGTGTTACTCTAGCCATTTAAATCTTGCCTTTTTGTTTGTGTTTTTTGTTGTGTTTTGTTTACCCACTCTTCGTCTTGAAGGGTGGTTTGTGTTTGTTTGATTTTTTTTGTGTTTTTGTTTGTGTAGGTTATGAATCATGAATCCCAATGACTTCTACAGTAGGTGGGGGTATCCACAACCACCCGAATGGGGGTACCCCGGAGCTTCATGGAGTGAACAAGAAGGGGGAAGCCAATGATCCGGGTTCTATTACCAACCCCCCTTCCAAGAAGAACAACCATACCATTGGGGGTATGAAGAGGCTTCCCCATATCAAGAATATTTCCCTCCACAACCCGTGGAGAAATCCAAGTTGGAGTTGGCAATGGAAGCTTTCATGGGACAATCTTGAAGACCATGTGACACTCCACAACCGGAGCCAAAGAGCCAATTGGAGCTCATGGTGGAGCGGTTTTTTCGAGGAACCGATGAAGGGTGCTCGAACTTGGATCTCCCACAACCCGAAGCGAAGTCCAAGTTGGAGCTTGCCGTGGAGAAGTTTGCAAGAACAAGCTCCAACACGGATTTCCAACCCCTCCCTCCTTTCGGTTTGACACTAGAAGAGAAGGTGGCACAAGCTTGTACTAGCTATCGCCTCTCATTATTGGAAGAGAACGAGGAGGTTGAAAGAGTGATCAATGACAACCGTGTGGAGCAAGAAGAAATCACCCCGGAGAGCTCCCGTGGTGAGGATGAACAAGAAGGTTGCACTGGTGACTCCCATCACTTTCCCCTTCCCAAAAGCAACTTTGAAGACCAAGACACGAGTGTGGAGGAGCAAGAGAATCCTTTCTATGATCTTGCATGGTACCTTTCCCTCCAAACCGTGCTTGAAGACATGAAAGGGAAGGATAAATAAGAGGGTGAAAAAGGAAGATGAAGAGGAAAGCCTCGAGGATGAATTGGAACGGTCGGAAGTTGTCACGGATGGCCACCGTGATGCTCGAGACTTGGAATGTCCTCTTGAGGAAGCCACCACTCTTCCACATTTTACCCCAAGCCTTCAAGAGGAAGTTTTGAATGAGGAGATGAGTGTCGAGTCAATCGAAGACATAGCTTGGAGACTCGCTATTCAACGCTTGCTTGCGGAAGAGCGAGGAAAGATGAGGAAAGAAGAGGTTGAAGAGGTGGAAGCGAGCATTAAAGAGGAGGAAGATCTTGAGTGTTCCCAAAGGGAGGTTGAAGAAGAAAAGGAAGGTTCAAGTGGAGTCCAAGATAAGGACGAGGTCGAGGTGGATGAAGCATCCACAAGTTACGAGGGCTATGAAAGCTTTCCACCCGACCTCGATGCACTTTTGGAGAAGGTCCCATTTGTGTCTCTTTGCCAAGCCAAGGCCAAACCATCGGAATCCCTCTTGGTGGATGCGATGGTGGTAAATCTATGAAGCATTGCATGGTATGGGGCAAGGAGAAGAAGGAAGAAGGAGAGGTCTCGTGGGTGGAGCCTCAAAGCCACTCAAGTTCACGAGCCCTCAATCATGGACTTGTCCAATGCTCGTGACTTGAGACATCACCTCACCGACGAGAACCTCAACTTCACGGAGATCTTGGGTGGACCGAAACTTGAAGAGCAACCGTCCGGCTCACGACGTTAAAGAAGGGCTTGGTGGGAGGCAACCAAGCCCAACCATCAACAGTTTGCATTTCTTTTCCATTCAATAAGAAGACCATTGTAGAGATTTTGGTGGTGTTTTGCCGTCTCCTTGCTCTTTAGTATCTCACCCGCCCTCTGCTCCCGAGCACAAACATTCACGACTTGACCGGTAACATCGTTCTATCCCCTTCTTTTACGCCATTGAGGGCAATGTCGAGTTTAAGTGTGGGGGGTAGTCCATTATGCATGTGTGTGTGAAGGGTTGGTGTGATTTTGAATGCTTGGAGCCTTGATATATGCCCAAATTTGAAAAAAAATTGAGGGCTCCAAGCAATGCTTGTTCAAAATTGTCGATTTGATGGTGAATCTCGTGCTTATATGGTATCGTTCTTGAATTGTTGCATATAGTTGAGTGCATCCTATTAAGATGACTGAGAGAGCATTAGGATTGTGCAAAAGCTTAGTTCTCATGTGTGCTTAAATGAATGGGATGTCTTGACTTGGTGACTCTTCGATTACAATCGCCATGCATTGAGTTTGTGAATGTGGAATAGACGATTGGGCGGCTAGGTAGCTTGTGAACTTTGAGCCGATCGTTTTCTTCTAGTGTGGTAGTTCCCTCTCACCTCGGTGTGTAGCATCACAGTTGTCGTTAGCGAGAAGGATGGAGGCATAGGATTAGTCCACGCCCAAATGTTGATTGTCCCGAAATGTGTTATCACTTAGTCAATCCCTTTAAGCCGTGTGACTTCGTGGGTCGTTCTCGATTTAGGAGTTTTTTGCGTGTGAGCTTAGTGGTGTTAATAGATCGACCCCAATCCTTTCTTCGTGTCTAAACATGAGTCCTCCTTGTGTCCAGGAGCTCTCACCTTTGAGTTTCCATAGAGGTTCTACATAGGAGGTTCGCTTGCGGTCCTTGCTAGGGTTGAGAAAAAATGAAGTGTAGTGTTGGAGTTAGTTCCTAAAAAAGAGAGCATTGGTCGTTAAAAGTATAGGTGTCAAGTGTTGTTACTCTCTAGTACCCCCCTCGAAAAGAAAAAAAAAAAGAAAAAAAAAAGAAACGAAAAAGAGGCAATAAAATGGGGTAGATAAAGTAGAGTGTCACGAAAAACCAAATTGCATGCTCTAGGGGGGTTTCTTGGCACCCAAGCCATCGAAACCCCCACATTGTTTTAGAACTCCTTCACTACCAAACCTTAATGTGCTAGCAAGGGTAGACCGAGGAAGAGCACTTCAATGTAGTTCACGATGGGTGATAGTTTGGAAAGGAGAGATAAGGATTTTGGCCGATGCTAGTGGCCTTGGTTTGTACAAAAGGTTCTTAGTCGAAACCATAGAACCTTTGGGTTTCGGTTGAAGGTGCAGAACCTCATGTTGTGTTTTCCACCACCCAAAATCCCTTTTCCCCATGTCCAAGACAATTGCCAGTCATCTGAACTCGTGTCTAGTACCTCCGGACAAGCTAGTGATGACAACTATCCCGTGAACTCTAGCGTTTAGAGATTGCCGCCGTGGTGGTGAGATGGTAGGGATGAGTGATGACGATTGTGCACATCTTTCGCACCAAAAGGTCCTCACCCCACTGTAACACCCTACCCTGTACGTATTACCTAATCATATTGTTCATACAATTGCAGCGGAAATAATCTCGGGTGTTACATTAATTATCAAAATTTACCCAAATAAAATTTCGACATGAATTACTCGCGTAATGGGCTAACAGTTCTTCCATCTAATCCTGCAAAATAATTCATCTAAATCCATGCATTCATAGACATACATATATACTCACAGCCATATACATTGGCTTTCATAGCCGTAGGCACAGTTTCATACTCCACAACTGCATACCTTACTAATACATATCATAGTCGTCACAACTTACATAATTACACAAATATACACATATCATCAACTTTCCACACCCGTGGATATCTCACACTACATCAGAAGCTAGTATGCACATGAAAAACGTTCTCAAAACATTTTACAAAAAGGTGTGGATCACTGGCCAAAATCCCGAGTAGTAGTCCAAGCACAGAATAGTTGAAGACCATACCTCATTTTGCCTTCAACTCTTGCTCAACTCCCACCTATACAACTATCTACTGCTGCTGATGACGATGATCTGCTTACACATGGCATAAGCAGAGAAAAAGGATAAAGAGGGTCAGCTCATAGCTGAGTGAGATAATCATAGCATCGTGAGTTCATAACAGAGCATACCCCTACCATACATCTAGCAAATAAGCCCAAGCACTAGGATCAGAGCTCAGCCATCCGACATCCCAATAGGCAAAAGACTCAACCATCTTGACTTATGCATATGCATCTTATCATGTTTTACTTATAGGCGCCTGGCTACTCCCATGCTATTAACTCTCCCGGGAAACATACCCCACATCCCGTCGGATGTAGTCATACATACCCCAACATCCCGTCGGATGTGGTCATACATACCCCACACCACTATGGGTGTAGTCATACCCCGACACCGCTCTGGGTGTGGTCATACCTCGTAAGAAATCTTCAGTCACCACCACATGAGAGGTGTGACTATCATACATATCATAATAGAGTAATAGCATAGGGAGCCCTAATTACTATGTAGTTGACCGTGAGACCACAACACTCATATTTGGTATCCTTATTCATGATTCATATCTCATCTTGCTTAATCATAATTCGTTACTTGCACATGTACTTGACCTGGCCATAATTGGCTCAACATAGGTAAACCAGGAGTCGTATAATTGCACTTCCTCGGGATAAACCCTCGTGCAAGTCATCCTCCTTAAACATCATAATATCACCCTGAGAAGTTTATTTCCCCCACTTGTGAATCCAAATACAACCATAATATCACATTATGTCAAAACACCTTATCGAACCACCATGAAGTCATATCAACAGTTAAGCCATAAATGGCAAAATGTATGCAATTATCAACATAAACAAGGTCCATATCGATTAGGGCAAGTCAATAATATCATACAACAGTCCAGGGTTCATCATATAGCACAAAAGTCCATACACCCCTAATCATGCCATTCTAGTTCAACTAGATCCATTCTAGGCATAAGTGTAATTATCGTGATACGACAAACCCGTTATGCCGTGCTAATCCCTCACCAGTTCTGGTCGTTCAAACACCGGTTTAAGTTTCCCGTACTAAAACGTCAATTTCAAGAACGAACCCCGAATTAAAATCCGAGACCGTCCTAATATCCCCTGCAGTATCCCCGTCAATATTAGTTCTAGGCTCCGGGTCGAATTCTCGATAAAAACACATCAAACCCTGGCCGGAGCTAAATTCAGCGATTAGGACCCCGACCTAAATAATTGCTGAAATTCAGGGATTAGAACTAGAGGATTGATTACCTCGCCGCAGGAAGCTCGTATATGAAATTTGGGCTCAATCCGGCTTCCGGATACTCCGAAACCCTAATTTAGCTTATCGGGAATTCAAGAAATTCCTGAACCAAAATCTCATTTTAAAGCTCTAAATCGATAAATCACGATGTATAGATGAATTAGGCATTACTTACGGGATGATTGGATCACTTATGGTCAAGAATTGAGCTCTTGAGATTTTCCACAGAAGCTTCCCTGAACTATCCGCGCTCTGCGTCTGCTCTCGCTCCGTGAATAGAAAAAGAAAGAACAAAATGAAATGGATGGGAAAGAAATGGTCGGAGGGGGAATTATATATGGCCCCCGACCGCCTCTTTTATTATATATATATAAAATTAATTAATACATATACTTATCCGATCGATAATTCGATTTTCGGCGAAATACTGTCAAAATGCTCGATTTTAAATCGTGAAATTTTCTAGCGATCGAGATATGAATTTTGCCGAAATGGGATGTTACAATTCTCCCCTTCTTAAAAGATTTCGTCCCCGAAATGGGATGTTACACCCACTGGTCGAGAGGGAGCGATTCATTCTTGTTCTTGCATGTTCATATCTATCCCGGTGAGGACCTATGTTGCCCCGTTGTCTGTTCCTTTAACTTGAGTTCTATGCATGGTCGGTTGTAACTAATTAGTGGCCCAGTTGAGACTTGCATTGATTGTGGATAGAATGAGAACTTTTCATTTGCCCATTTTTTATGCAATTGAATGTCATTTGTGGTGGGTGGCGGAATTGTTTGAGACGATTCGAGTGTCGATGCCCAAATAGTCATTTGAGATTCGCAGCCTTGTGCCTTTTGAAATGTCCCCTAGCTATCTTTGTAGGTTGAAATATTACCCAAGTTGAGAATGGTTTACTTGGGGATAAGCAAACGTCTAAGTGTGGGGGAGTGATTCGGGCCGAAATGTAAACATTTTACCCCTCATTTCTTATCCGTTTAGCTTAGCATTTCATCTTTCTTCGACATATTTCACGTTAGGTTGTGCTTTTTTTATACATTTCAGGTCCTAGCATGTGTGAAAGGGTCGAGGTCGAATTTTGGGATAATTGGAGGTCAAAAAGAGTAAAAACCGAAGAAAAGTCTGAAGTGAAGGGAAGGAGTCCAGGAAACAGCCGTAGTTCATTGTCGGACAAGCAGTTCACGGTCTCTAAGATCGTGAACTGTGGCCATTGACCGTAAACCCAGGAAAGTGAAGCGGTGCGTTTCGGATGATGCTGAGTTCACGGACGCGTTTAGGTGTTCACGGCCGTGAACTGATCGCTTTCGGGCAAATATGAAGACAACAACGAGGAGAGAGAAAGAGAGTTGGTTTTTGGAGAAGAAACCCTTTTTTAACTAGGGTTTCAACCTAAAACACCAAAGGGGAGTTCTAGTGAGAGAGAGAGAGTGCTAGAGTGATCTTGGAGCCTCATTGGAGGTTTGGGTAGAAGATTCAAGCCTAGAGAAGATCTTGAGCTCAAATTTGTAATCCCTCTCTCTCTCTAGAAACTCACTCTTTTCTCTTGGGTGTTGTAGGTCCCTAACTAATACTTTGTAATTACTTGTTTAGATTAAATGATTGTCATTGGGTATTGGTTAATTCAATGATTGAGGTATTATTTATCATGATTGTGCATGCTTGTGATTAGCAACCTAGGGGTTGTGCATGTTTTGTGCTTAGCATCCTTAGGTTGTGCATTTCAGTGCTTAGCAACCTAAGGATTGTGAATAATTGTGCTTAGCACCCTCAGGTTTGTGCATGTAGGTGCTAGCAATCTAACTAGCCACCTTAGCCTAGCATAGAGAGGAAAATCCCCCTTCCAAGGGAGACTCAATTGAGTTGGTTTTCCTTCCGCTTTCTAAGCCACCTAACTAGGTTAAGTTAGGGCAACCCTCAATGACGACTTAAGAAAATTGGTAGTCGTGATTAAACCGTCCGACCTTTGAGTTCAGTGAGGGAGTAAGTCAACTACCGATTGTCTAAACCGAGAGGGTCGAGTGGCACAACCTTTAATTCTTACCCCGGTCTAGCAATTGAGACTGTGGTTTACGACCAAATTTGCACCCCTCTACAGTTCGGTTACCAGTTTGCATCTAGGTTGGTTGTGATTACACCGCTCAAACTCCAGTTTGAGGGAGAGACCTAGGAAACCACTAGTGACTGAGTGAGAGGATCGATCCCGTGATAAATCGAACTCCAGTGAATCCACCTTGTGAGAAATGGATCACTAGTTGCTCCTCCTAGCGGTTCCCCTAGACTTGATGAGTGGATCGATCCTGAGACAAATCGATCGCTAGTGAATTGATCCTGTAACAGATTGATCTCTAGTTGCTCACCCCCGCGGTTCACAACCACCTACGCCTCACGACTCCATTCAATCCAACGAGTCACGGTAGCTAGTTAGGGGGAAGCAACTCCCGGGTGAAGCTCCCTTAGTTAGAATTTTCCTTTATTTACTTTCCTTTGCTTGGTTAGTTTGTAGTTCCAATAAACCTAAACCCTAATGTTGCTTGCTAGATAACAACCTAAGCGATTGAAAGTAGGGGTACATGGATCGGCCCGGGTTGACAATTTAAATACTTGCTCTATACTGCACCGGCTAGAGTTTAAAAACTTGGAATCTAGTCGGGATTAATTTGTGGTGTAGTTTCGTGCGAGTCATTCACCATACGCAAGAGCATATGCCTACTCTGTCATCCAGTACGCCGGGTCGAGTTCCGATTGGGAGGGGAACCTCACAATTTGATCTATAACGAGTTAGCCAGAGCCCTCACAGTGGAAGCCAGACATGAGGACGAGTGGGAGGTAGATGCCATCCGAATTTTTGACATGAATGCCTCATTTCTGAAGTTTTGTGTTCCAAAGTACCGAAGGAAAAAGTTCAAGTCGGCCCTCACAACGACATCCACACTTTAGCCCCAGTGGCGTGTCATGGTTGCACTCCTAGCTAGTTCTCTCTACCCGACTTACCACAACCCGAATAAGATAACCGAGAGAATCTTATTGGCTTGTTCTTGCATGGCGGACTGGTCTAGCACTGTGCTCCTGGGTTCAGTCATGGCCACTTCTTTTGCCAGGGCCAGTGGGGAAAACCGTCTTTATGTCACATCAATGGGTCCGTACATCACCCATCTTACTAGATACTTCGATATCAGCCTTGTAGGGTGCTCGAAAGAGGGGCGCACCCAGAGATTTGAGGAGGGAACTCTGCACTCCATGTGCTTATTGCGCACCTTTGGCCCAGTGCGGTTCATTGGGGGTTTGAGTCCTGACCCCGAGGTCCCGCCAGCATCAGAGTAGCCACCTGCTCGTGCACCCGGCCGCTGGCGGTGCGGAGCGCTCCAGCACCCTACACAGCAGCCACCACCAGCAGCAGCAGGCGATCCCCTCGTCCATAGGGTGGATCTCCATGAAAGGTAGGGGAAAATGATCTTTCCTGGTGGCGTCGTTCAGGCGCCGGTAATCGATGCAGACTCTCCAGCTGGTCACGGTCCGCATCGGGATCAACTCCTTCTTCTCATTCGGGACCACAATCATCCCGCCTTTCTTCGGGACCACCTGAGTGGGGCTGACCCACTTGCTACCGGATATAGCAAAGATGATCCCTGCATCCATGAGCTTCACGATCTCTGCCCGGACCACTGCCTCCAAGTTAGGAGACAATCTCCTCTGTGGCTGCCTGACTGGCTTAACCTCATCCTCCATCAAAATTCTGTGGGAGCAGAAAGATGGGCTAATGCCTCTGATGTCGGTGATCTTCCATGCCATGGCCCGGGCATACTTCTGCAGCAGAGCCACCAGCCTGCTCTCCTGCTCGGGTGTCAGATCCGAGCTAATAATAACTGGGAGCTTATTCCCCTCCCGGAGAAATGCATACTCCAGGTGAGATGGGAGGGGTTTAAGCTCCAACTCTGGTGGCTCCTCCAATGATGTAGAGAGCCGGGGCGAGATGGGGATCGGCTTGAATGGTATCTCTCGCCCCTCGCTCGCAGCCTCGTCCAGCTCTGCAAGCTGCTCCTCCAGCTGCACATCCTGTGATGCCTGTTCCCCTAGCAAAAGACAACGCTCAAGGAAATCATCAGTACCCGCACTCGTGATGGCGAGTGCGGTCTCAAAATCAGCAACAACATCACAGTAATCTAGATCATCATGGAGCTGGGGGTGTTTCATATTATCAGAAACAGAGAAGGTGATTTGTTCACCCCCAGCTCTCAAAATCAGTTTTTCATCATTAACATCAATAAGCGCCTTGGCAGTGGTGAGAAAAGGTCTACCCAGTATCAATGGCACATCAACATCCTCATTTATGTCCAAAATCACAAAATCAACAGGATATGAAAATGGCCCTACTGCGACTATCAAGTCCTCTGCTATACCCCTAGGATGCACAATGGATCTATCAGCAAGCTGGATGCTCATCCTAGTATTACTGGGTTCACCTAGGCCTAGCTTCTTAAACAGTGTATATGGCATGACATTTATGCTAGCGCCTAAATCCGCCAAGGACTTCCCTACATGCAAACTACCAATCATGCAAGGGATAGTGAAACTCCCTGGGTCTTTTCGCTTCTTCGGTAGTTTGTTCTGCAGGATGGCAGAACACTCCTCGTTGAGCATCACCGTTGACAGCTCCCCAAGCTTCCTCTTGTTGGTGAGGAGATCCTTCATGAACTTGGCATACTTGGGCATCTTCGATAATGCCTCCATGAAGGGCATGCTAATGTTTACCTGCTTCAGCATTGCCATGAATTTGGCAAACTCAGTCTCCAGTCGGTCCTTGTGCAACCGAGTAGGAAAGGGAAGCTGTGGTACATACTCCTTCACCACTGGTTGCGGTTTAGGAGAAGGCACCTCAACCTCCTTCTCCATTTCTTCCTGATTAGCTGGAAGTGCTAAAGCAGGGGTCTCTCTCTCCTCTGCCCGAACAGGTGGATCGGCAGTCACCTTGCCACTCCTGGTTGTGATGGCACTGCAGTTGGCATTAGGGCCCTGCGGGTGAGGGATTGTCTGACCAGGCAAGGTACCTGGAGTCCTCTGAGCGACAGCCTGGGCAACACTCCCAAGCTGGGTCTGTATATCTCGCAGCACAGCCTGTGTGTTTCTCTGACCAGATTCTAGCTCCAAGAATTTGCCTGAAGCTTTCTCCATGAATTGCTCAATGTTATTGAACTTATTTGCACTGGAGGTGGCCAGAGAACCCACCAGATCTCTCAATTCCGCCATCGGGTCACTCTGTACTAGAGCTGCAGGTGCTGCCCCTGTTTGCTGAAATGGTCGTGCCTGTGACTGAGGTGGAACTGGCCCCTGTCTGGGCGGGTAGAGTGGCTGCTGTGGCTGCTGAAACTGCCCCTGTCTGGGCTGGTATGGAGGCCTTTGGAAACCAGGTGGTCCCTGGGGAGCTGGTGGTCTGAGATTTGGCCCAGCCCAAGAAAAGTTAGGATGCTGGCGCCACCCCTCGTTATAGGTGTTGCTGTAGGGGTCGAAGCGCCTGGCATTACCGATGAAGTCCACCTGCTCCTGGGGAGTAGACGATTCCCTCATCGCCTGACAGTCCTCCACGGTGTGATGAGAGCTCTCACACCACTGGCACTAGCATTGCATCACCTGCGGCTGTCCTGTACCTGCAATCATACCAGAACGATCGATAGCTGAAACCAGCTTCGATACCACCTGCACCAAATCAGATGACTGGGTGCCCACAGCATGCACACCCCGTCCTGGTGCTCGTCTCGATCTTCTGGCAGTGCCCCAATCGTACCCGTTCTCCGCCATCTCCTCAAAGAGTTGATTCAGCTGTGGCGGTGTTTTGGTCAGCATGTTCCCGCCACAAACCGAGTTAATAAGCTGCTTGTCCTCCGGGAAGAGGGCATGATAAAAGGTGCCCACCTTGAAAGCATCATTGAAACCATGATTGGGACACCTAAGAAAGAGACTGTTGTATCTCTCCCAAGCATCCCTGATGGTTTCATCCTCATCCTGAGCAAAATGTGTAATTTGCTTCTGCAGGTCAGCTGTCTTGGATGGAGGATGGTAGCGGGTGAGGAACTTGTCCGCCAGGTTGGCGAACGTGGTGATAGAGCCCGGAGGTCGAGTGTCTAGCCACTCCTTGGCTTGCCCCTCCAGAGTGAATGGGAAGTACCTCAGCTGGATGGCATCTGCTGGTACCCCATTGATCTTGATTCCATCGATGAGCTCGTGGAATCGCCTGAGATGTGATCGGGGGCACTCCCCCTCCTTACCACGGAACACCACTGAACCGCGCAGCATGGTGATTACTGAGGTGCTCACCTCAAAATTGTTGGCTGGGACTTGAGGGTGTTGAATGGATGACCTCATGTCCGCAGCTCTAGCGGTCCAGTAGGATCCAATGGTCTGCTCATCTGGATTGATCACATCATGGTTCTGTGGATCAGCCATCTCTCCTTCTTCTTCTTCTTCTTCTTCTTCTTCTTCTTCTTCTTCTTCTTCTTCTTCTTCTTCTTCTTCTTCTTCTTCTTCTTCTTCTTCTTCTTCTTCTTCTTCTTCTTCTTCTTCTTCTTCTTCTTCTTCTTCTTCTTCTTCTTCTTCTTCTTCTTCTTCGATCTGTAGTTGTGATAGCGCCTCCTCCGCAGCCAGTCGCGCCTTTAGAGCCCGCTTGAAGTTCCTGCAGGTTCGTTCAAGCTCCTGGTCTAATGGTACTAGATCTCCCGACTGGCTACGGGTCATGCACTACCTGCACACAATCAGCAGAAGCAACCCGTGAAGGCACACAGGTGGAAGAGAAATATGCAATAAAGAAAAAGCTAGAGTAACAAGTTCTCACGTTTCCCCAATGTAAGTGGTGGGTGTTGCAGCAGACGGGCCGGCAGCGGAAGTGGAGGCGCCAGGCGCAGAGGGAGTGGTCCGACTCCTCGTCCGACGAGTGGTCCGACGGGCTGCAGCATCACTCGCCTCGGGGAGCTCCTCACCCTCTGGTTCACGAGGAACAGGGCGAGGAAGGCCCCGGATCCAGATCACGTCCCCTTCGCGCTGCAACGGCGCCAAAAACTTGACACGCCAAAACACAACACCAAACTGCGACCAAGTGTAATCGCAGTCCGAGAATGCAGTAACAGGCAAGTTCTATTATCAACCCGGGGTCTAGATCTACTGCTTACTCCGTGATTGTCTATTATCTAGCCAACTAATTCGATTGGTTATTGTTTAAAGCAAAAGCAGTAAGAAAGCAGGAAATGGTTCGGTTTTCAAAAGCAGGAAAGAGTCACTCGGGAATGAGTCCCCCTAGCCCCTTAGTTAGGTTCAATTTTAATTCCCCTAGGTTGATTCACTGTTGATTAGACTGCGGAAGATCCGACAGTAGCTTGGAATCTCTTAAGCTGACCAAGCCCTCTCAGTCTAACTACCCGGCAGACGACTAGTCTTCACCGGGATAGAAAGCTGAAGCAATAAGCACAGAACTCCACTACTGGAATTGAATTCCAGTACAAAGCAGTAAACTGGCTAACTCTCGTATAGCCAATCTCCTACTATCGAATGAAGAGTCTCTGACAACCTAATCAGATTCTATCTATCTCAGGTTGCAGCAGAAATCGAGGAAAGCTGATCAGACTTCAATCAATTCAATAAACATGCATCATTCGATTAAAACCAAACAGTATAATCATCCCAAGTCATTACAATCAAATCCCTAACACAAGGAACTAGGGTTCTTCATACCCAAGTAAGAGAAAGGTTCTACTCCATAGAGAGAGAAAGGAAAACAGAAATCAGAGTAGTCATACTCATAAAGATGAGGAAAATCTGCTCTGGGATGTCAATCTTCACTCCTGGGGACGCAATCTGGGCTTCAATGGTGAGAAGAATAGCTCATGGGGACGCAATCTCCACTCCAAAATAGCTCCTAGGGTTTGTTCTTCGCTCTTTCTCTCTCTAAAACCCTGTTTTTGCTCTAGAAACTCGAATGCCTCTTCCTTGGCTCGAATCTGCCTCCAAAAACCCGACTCTGGGCGAATTACGGGCAGAATTACGGCCGTAATCACGGCCTGCCCGTAAATCGCCCCAAAACGCACGTTTCAATTACTCTGAAGGAATAGGATCTACGCCCGTAATTCCACAATTACCGCCAGTATTTTAGGAATTACGGTCGTAATTCTCTGGAGGCTTGCCCGTAATTTTAGTGCCGAGTGGAATTCTTGGGAAAATAGTCTCGGCAATAGATTTACGGGCATGCCCTGACCAATTACGGTCGTAATTTGGCAGGGGGTGCCCGTAATTCCTCCTGTGATTCGCCATCTGACCTCCAAATGACCTGAAACTTGCGCCTATGCACCTCTTTTACTTGCTAGGACCTGAAATACGACAAAACAACACAACCTAGCGTAAAATAGGCCAAGGAACAATCAATTCGAGCCAAAATGGACAGGAAACCAGAGTGAAAACACGTGCAAATACGATGCTATCAAATTCCCCCACACTTAACTGTTTGCTTGTCCCCAAGCAAACCAGGTCATACACAAGGTAAGCTCACATTTTTCAATCAACCAACATTGGGGACAAGTCATAAAGGCACAGAACACGTGAATCGTACTGGTTTTCAAACATCAACACATGAACAACTTCAAAAGCAACCTGGACAACCACCACAAAGGACATTCGAGTGCAGCAAAATCAAGCAACGGAAGGGTCTCCCTTTTGTTCACCAACCAACCCAGACTTGACTCAACCACTCACTCAAAACAGTCAACTCATGCATCCAACTCAAGACATCAGAACAGAGACCGAGCAATCTAGGTCCTCACCGGGGTACAAGAGTATAAAGAATATGAAAATGAATCACTCACTCTCGACCAGTGGGGTCAGGACAATTTAATGCAAAAAATGCGCATGCTATTTCTCTCAATCCCTAACATCTCTTCACCATGATGGCAGCCTCTAAATGCTAGAGTTCACATATGGGATGCCATCACTAACTAATCAGGAGGTCTTAGACACAGGTTCAAATGACTGGCTAGGGTCTTGGACATGGGGAAAAGGCCTTTTAGGTGGTGGAAGTATTCATAGCACAAGGTTCCATATTTCCAAACCCACACAATCACAATCAAACAAACCAGTATTCCCTTTCTGCTATTCTGCAATACTCAATATCTCAAGAGCACAAGAGCGAAGGAGGTATAAACATCAGCATTTCCAAGCCAGACTGCTAAGAAACACTACTTAATGAGCATTATTCAGATTTTTGGTAGTGGCTCTCTTTTGCTTTCAATTTTTCCTTTGTTTTTCTTTCATTTTTCTTTTCATTTCTTAAGAGATCCACCGTTTCTGCACATATTTCAACATCTGCCCAACTTTTAAGCACTACCTCTAACACTCACATTCAATTTAGCAGAAACAGCAGAGAATCTGTAAAAACCACTCTGTGGAACCTTCTAAAAGATGCAAAAGGGTGATTTTTCATTATAGACCAAAAGAAAGGATGACACACGGCTCAAAGGGGCTGACTAGGGGATATGACACATCAGGACAGTCAGTTTGGTCGTGGGCTAATCCTATGCCCCCATCATCTTAGCTAATGACAACGTGAATGCTACACATCATGGAAGAGGGATCTATCGCACAAGAAAGAAACGAGCAGGCTCAAATCTCACATGGCTACCTATATGCTCTATCTCACATTCTGATACCCTGAACTAGATGCATAAACGACTGTCAAGAACAAGTGATCAAATCAAGTCACAGTTGGTAAGCAAACAGTTGAAAAACTGAACCCCTACATCATTCTACTGCACATCTCAGTCCTCATCATAGGTTGTCCTAGTCACAAACAAGTTGTCATGCATTAATCCGAAAACCATTTAATTCATCAATCAAAACACAGTGCCAATATGATCAAACAGCAGTACTTGGAGCCCTCAAATCGTAAGATTCGGACAGCGGACTAGGCTCCAAGCACCCATTTATACGTTCCAATAAATACAAAGAACCCCCCCACACTTAGATGCGACAGTGTCCTCAATGGAGCCGAGGGAAGGGGAACGATGTTACCATGAAACAGTGGCCAGGAACGTTGACTGGATGGCGGACCAGTCAATAGCAGAGGACTGGACAAGGACCAGTCCGACGGGCACAGAGCTAGAGCCAACAAAACACACACATTGGGTGAAAAAAAAAACATAGTTCCAAGTCAACAATCCACACAACGGGAACAAGAAATAAAAACCAAACACAATATGGAGTCTAAGTCTGGAAAGAAAGACAAAAGCCAAACCCCAACTCGATGGGCTAGCAAAACCAGATAACAACTCATCGCCTCCATCGCCAGTGGGAGGCGGGTAGTAGTCTTCATGCCCCGGGGACGCCTCCCAAGGGTAGCTCACAGCAGCAGGATCCATGTTCCAGTAGCTCATCATGTAATGCTGAGCTGAAATGATGCGGCGGCGACCTTCGCGCTCACGGTCGAGGCGGGCGTTGAGGTGCTCCTGGCCAGCAAGGATCTGCTCATTCTAGCGGGAAAGGGCCGCCAACTGCTCGGCAATGTAAGTGGTGGGTGCTGCAGCAGACGGGCCGGCAGCGGAAGTGGAGGCGCCAGGCGCAGAGGGAGTGGTCCGACTCCTCGTCCGACGAGTGGTCCGACGGGCTGCAGCATCACTCGCCTCGGGGAGCTCCTCACCCTCTGGTTCACGAGGAACAGGGCGAGGAAGCCCCCGGATCCAGATCACGTCCCCTTTGCGCTGCAACGGCGCCAAAAACTTGACACGCCAAAACACAACACCAAACTGCGACCAAGTGTAATCGCAGTCCGGGAATGCAGTAACATGCAAGTTCTATTATCAACCCGGGGTCTAGATCTACTGCTTACTCCGTGATTGTCTATTATCTAGCCAACTAATTCGATTGGTTGAAACAAGCAAAAGCAGTAAGAAAGCAGGAAATGGTTCGGTTTTCAAAAGCAGGAAAGAGTCACTCGGGAATGAGTCCCCCTAGCCCCTTAGTTAGGTTCAATTGTAATTCCCCTGGGTTGATTCACTGTTGATTAGACTGCGGAAGATCCGACAGTAGCTTGGAATCTCTTAAGCTGACCAAGCCCTCTCAGTCTAACTACCCGGCAGACGACTAGTCTTCAACGGGATAGAAAGCTGAAGCAATAAGCACAGAACTCCACTACTGGAATTGAATTCCAGTACAAAGCAGTAAATTGGCTAACTCTCGTATAGCCAATCTCCTACTATCGAATGAAGAGGCTCTAACAACCTAATCAGATTCTATCTATCTCAGGTTGCAGCAGAAATCGAGGAAAGCTGATCAGACTTCAATCAATTCAATAAACATGCATCATTCGATTAAAACCAAACAGTATAATCATCCCAAGTCATTACAATCAAATCCCTAACACAAGGAACTAGGGTTCTTCATACCCAAGTGAGAGAAAGGTTCTACTCCATAGAGAGAGAAAGGAAAACATAAATCAGAGTAGTCATACTCATAAAGATGAGGAAAATCTTCTCTGGGATGTCAATCTTCACTTCTGGGGGCGCAATCTGGGTTTCAATGGTGAGAAATCCACTTCAAAATAGCTCCTAGGGTTTGTTCTTCACTCTTTCTCTCTCTAAAACTCTGTTTTTGCTCTAGAAACTCGAATGCCTCTTCCTTGGCTCGAATCTGCCTCCAAAAACCCGACTCTGGGCGAATTACGCCGTAGTCACGGCCTGCCCGTAAATCGCCCCAAAACGCACGTTTCAATTACTCTGAAGCAATAGATCTACGCTCGTAATTCCACAATTACCGCCAGTATTTTAGGAATTACGGTCGTAATTCTCTGGAGGCTTGCCCGTAATTTTAGTGCCGAGGGGAATTCTTGGGAAAATAGTCTCGGCAATAGATTTACGGGCATGCCCTGACCAATTACGGTCGTAATTTGGCAGGGGCTGCCCGTAATTCCTCCTGTGATTCGCCATCTGACCTCCAAATGACCCGAAACTTGCGCCTATGCACCTCTTTTAGTTGCTAGGACCTGAAATACGAAAAAACAACACAACCTAGCATAAAATAGGCCAAGGAACAATCAATTCAAGCCAAAATGGACAGGAAACCAGAGTGAAAACACGTGCAAATACGATGCTATCAATCGCCTTGAGACAAACTTCATGGGATTCTCATCCCGCCTCAACCAGCAGACTGACATCCTCGAGCTTATGGCTCGACGCCAGGGTATCCTACCAGATGCTGGAGAGGGTCCTTCCACCGGAGAGAGGTAGCCGACGAGTGAGACATGTGGCAGTGCAGAGTCCTTTCGCCCCACTTCTCTACTTGCAACCCTGAACTTGTTTATTTTTATTTTTGTTATTTTTCTTCATTTTGTGTGTGTGGGACATAAATTACTACTATGTATTGTGCTTGTAATAACCTCGCCTCTAGCGAGTCGTATTGTGTTTGTATGTGTGTATCCTACCCCGGTTCAATTCTAACTTTCAGTCACCGAGCCTAACCGGTAACATCATTCCACCCCTTTCTTACGCCATTGAGGACAATGTCAAGTTTAAGTGTGTGAGGGGGGGGGGTAGTTTACAAGTATGCTTGTGTGAGTGTGATTTTTGCTTGGAGCCTTTTGTATGCCCAAATTTCAAAAATTTGAGGGCTCCAAGCAATGTTTGCATGAGCAAAGTGGCCGGATGGTGGGAAATTCTCGTGTTTATTTGCAGTGATCTTGAATTATATTTCAGTTCGAATATGGTTTGCACTTTAGACTGAATCGGAAACCCGATTTACTACATTTTGATTTGGTCAAAATCGAACCAAACCGATGCCCACCCCTAGTCCCGGAGCTATCACCTTTGAGTTCCATAGAAATTCTACATAAGAGGTTTGTGTGCGGTCCTTGCTAGGGATGAGAAAAAAATGAAGTGTAGTGTTGGAGTGAGTTCCTCAAAAAGAGAGCATTGGTCGTTAAATGTATAGGTGGCAAGTGTTTTTACTCTCTAGTACCCCCCTCAAAAAGAAAAGAAAAAAAAAAGAAAGAAAAGAAAAGAGAAACGAAAAGAGGTAATAAATGGGGTAAATAAAGTAGAGTGCCACAAAAAACCAAAGTACATGCTTTAGGAGGGGTTTCTTGGCACCCAAGCCATCGAAATCCCCCACATTGTTTTAGAACTCCTTCACTACCAAACCTTAATGTGCTAGCAAGGGTAGACCGAGGAAGAGCGCTTCAATGTAGTTCACGATGGGTGATAGTTTGGAACGGAGAGATAAGGGTTTTGGCCGATGCTAGTGGCCTTGGGTTGAAGAGTGGGGTTTTAGTTGAAACCATAGAACCTCACGTCATGATTGTCACCACCCAAAAAGCCTTTTTCCCATGTCCAAGACAATTGCCTGTAATCTGAACCCGTGTTTAAGACCCCCGGACGAGCTAGTGGTGACAACCATCTCGTGAACTCTAGCATCTAGAGGTTACCGCCGTGGTATGAAGATGATAGGGCTGAGAGTTTATGATTGTGCACATCTTTTGCACCAAAAAGGTCCCGACCCCACTGGTCTTGAGAGTGAGTGATTCATTCTTGCTTTGCATGTCATATCATACCCTGGTGAGGACCTTTGTTACCTTTCCCTTTATTCCTCAGACTTGAATTCCATGCATGGTTGTTTGTGGTGGATAAGTGGTCTTGTTGTGACTTGCATTGATCCATGAACAAGGTGAGAACTTTTTGTTTGCCCGTTTTTGGTGGCTTCGAATGTCGTTTGTTGGGGATGTCGGTATCTCCACAATAGTAAGAAGGATATCCCCAAATTGAAGTAGGAACAATCAATGACCAACACCCAATGCAATTGATTCTTAATCCAAAAAGATGCAAGTAATGAACTTGGTTACTTTTCACAAACACTTGGTGGGTGGTAGTTGAAGATGGCATAAATGTATGGGCACAACCCACCAAGGCATCAAAAGTGACATAGAGGGTTCATTAAAGAAAAGAAAAACAATCTCATGCCATCAAGATGTCATTCAAAGTAGAGAATGTTCATTAAAGACTCTAAGCTATTAACACATGTTGGACAAGATAAGGCAATTAAAAAGAGTCAAACAAGGAAAAGTGTACCTGACCTTGCTAGGGGACATGGTGGGAATCAAAATCAATAGAAAATCCTTCTCAAAAGTTGTTGAAAGATGAGATTAAAGAAGGTGGGTTCAAAAAGTCAAGAGAGTTGGAGAGTCATGGCATATGGATCTTGAGAATGGTGAAAAAGTGAATGCACTTAGATCTAAAGAAGCTGCAAATGGTTAAATAGGGACGGGCAAGAACGCGGACTGGGAACCCAAGATCACGGTCGCGATCTTTTTCCTGTCAACCGCGATCTTTGCATTGTTAAGGACAACTCAATTTCTCCACGTCTCTTAGTTCAAGCATTCATCTAAACATTCAATCAAGCATCCAAAAGAAAGGCTAAGTCTTATCAATCAATTTCAATGCATCTCTAAAGTACCAGCTACGCTACCATTTAATTAAAACGAAAACGAAAAGGAAAAGGAAAAGGAAAAGATACGCGGACCGAAGTGTTGGGTTACCTCCCAACAAGTGCGTCTTTAAAAGTTTTTTCGTCGGACTTGACTCCTTAAGATAAAATGGAGAGTCCTCCATTCTTCACTAACGACCCTTCACAAAAGTCATACTTGTGGTGAAGTCCAAGGTGAAGACCATGGATTCTCTGGAATGTATCATCCGGTGCTTGAGATAGAGATGATCCATTTGAGAATTGATTTGCAAGATGGTGAGGGTGAGGCTCCTTGATCGAGATGTCATTATCCGTAAATGGCTTGTAGCATTCCCCGAACTCTTCATTTTCAAAAATAGGAGCTAAATCGCCCTTAACAAAAAAAAAAAAAAATCCTTTCGTAGGATGTCTCTCTTCAATGACAAACCTTTGGAGCTTTCTTCCATGTTCACCGGAGAAATGAGAAACCTTGAACAACTCTTGGGTTTGCATTTTGCAAGAAGATTTCTACTTGACCGGTTTCTTCACGTTGTTGTAAGAATCATCCCCTCCTTCAACTTGAGCATCATGGGGGTCAACATGGGAGACAATATTGAACCATTCAATCTCGGGGCTTGAAGGTGGTGTGGTAGGAGGTGTAACCGGCACACAATCCATCTTAACATCGTCCCATTTGTAATACTTGTGAAATTTGGGTATGGAGTCATCTTATATAGCTTATCTCCTCTTCACCAAACCTTAATTTGATCTTGCTTCCACTTATATCAATGATAGTCTGTGTCGTGGCTAGAAATGGTCGGCCTAGAATAATCTATGCATCATACCCCTTCGTGTCTAGAACCACGATGTCCACCGAATAGACAAAATGAGCATACGTTACCAAGATATTCTCTATGATTCCTCTTGGCTCGACAACGGAACTATTGGCCAACTCAATCAGCACTGGAGTATGAGTGAGTGGCCCAAGGTTCAAATCATTTTATATCCATGTAGGCATGATGTTGATGCTAGACCCCAAGTCGTCTAGCGGGTTCCAAAATGGTTTATCTCTAAACGTGCATGGAATAGTGAAGATTCCCGGATCTCTTAGTTTGGGAGGGAATCCTCTTTGCCCAATGGATACCGAAGTAACTTCACTAATGGATACCATAGCTACCTCCTCCATTTTCCTCTTTCCCGACAAAATTTCCTTCAAGAACTTTGTATACTTAGGGATCTTTAATACCATGTATAGGAAATGAACGATTACCTTTAATTGCTTCAATGTGTCCTTCCATAAAGATCATTCATGGTAAAGATCGCTTTCAAATAACCGTCTAGGATAAGGAGCTTTTGATGTTGGCTCGGGTTCATGAGTCTCCAACATTGACTTCAATGGACGGTTGTACTTCCTCCCAAACTACTTCTTCTTCTTCTTCTTCTTGAAAAACTTCTTGGTGAACTTCTCTTACCGGGATCCTTGGAGCTGAAATATGAATATCCTTCAAAGGTTGGCCACTCCTTAGAGTTATCACATGGCATCCTTCTTTCGGGTTCGGCTCGGTATTGCCCGATAGAGTTTCCTTGAGGTCTCAATGAGATAGTTTGAGCCAATGAACTTAGTTGAGCTTCATGATTTTGAAGTGAAGCTTGTTGATTCCTTTGACCCGCTTCCAAACTCGAGAATTTGGTTGAGGTATTCTCTATGAACTTGTCATAATCTTCAAACTTCTTGTTGGAATGTGTGACAAATTGGCCTACCAAATCTTCAAGTTTAGCAAGTCGACCATCAGAGGACCGACTTTGTTCTTGATACGCTCCTTGGTAGGTTGGTCGACTCGGCCTTTGGTAAGAAGTTTGCATTGGAGCTTGAGATTGAAACCCCGAAGGTTTCCTATCCGTTGAAGAAGACCAAAGAAATTTCGGGTGATTTCTCCATCCCGGATTATACATCGAGCTACAAGGGTTGTTACCTCGAGATTGACCTCCAACAAAGTTGGCTTGCTCGAATTGTATAGAAGCTTCAATCATAGACTTGCACACTTCCATATTATGACTCGAGTCACCGCACCAACCACATTTCATAAGTGGCTTTGCATTGCCCTTCATTGATGATGCAACTTGATCGATTTTCTTGGAAAGTTCTTGAATATGGGCCGATAGAGATGATGGTTCTTCAATCTTCAATAAAATTCCCTTTGAAGCTTTCAACTTGTAGCCAATCGGCTATACCAAGGTGAGGGCACTTGAGTAGGAGATATATAAATCTTTCCCATGCTTCAAACAATGGTTCATCCTCCTCTTGACGGAACATAGCGATCTCACTTCTTATCAAATCCGTCTTAGAAGGTGGAATGTACCTTGCAAAGATCTTTTTGCATAGATCATCCCATGAGGTGATTGAGTGATGTGGTTGATTATTCAACCACTTCTTTGCTGCTCCGTTCAAGGTAAATGGGAATAAACTTCGTCAGATAGCGCCTCTTGAGGAACCCCATTCACTTTGATTCCATCCGTCAACTCATAAAATGACTTGAAATGCGCATGTGCATCTTCACTCATCATCCCATTGAATTGAACCGCACTTTGAAGCATCAATATTATGCCGGACTTGATCTCATAATCATTGCTGGGTAATGTCGGATGAAGGATAGGTGATTGGACATTGTCCACACTTGGCCTAGAGTAAGAACCCATTGTTCTTGGCCTCGGTGGTACTTGAGCTTGATGTTCCTCCATTGGTGGAGGTTGAGGTCTTGCAACTCTTCTTAGATTCCGAAGGGTTCTCTCGATTTCCGAATCAAGAGGTAATACTTCCAAGGAATCCCTTCTTCGCGTACAACGATACTACAAAACACAACCTCAGCAGCCCGTGACATACAAAAGTGGCAAATAACAATACTAACAAAGACACGAATATGAAAACAAAATACGAATCAAAAACACAAAATAAAAATAAACGAAATAAACCAACAACACAGTACACAAACACTTCAATCCGTGCATGTTATTGTCAATGGTTTGCACATATCAACAACTATCCCATCCTAAACCAAGTTTAACCGAGGACGACATTGCCTTATAGTGGTAATCAAGGTCGTATTCTACTCGGGTCCTGGTACGTAACCTAGCCTACTTCCCACCTTGTTGTTAATTAGGTAATCGGTTTTTGAGGTTTTGAGTGGAGGATATGAGAAAACACTAGTCTAGAGGTTGATCAAAGCTAAAAGCAGGTACTTCGGGGAACTAATCCTCCCCCTAGCTTAGTGATACTATGTATGTATATATACTAAGGGTTATCGAATATGGTGAGTGAGCTCTTTTCTGTGGGCCTTCGTCGTTATCCACACGCCTCCGAGTATGCCTCCCCTAAACCCATGTTTCAGTCACCTAGATCTAGGCTATCATATATGGGGCTTTGAGCTTATGGCTCATTTCAATGGACACTATCCACCGTCCACACCGAGTTTCATCCCGGGTTTCATCTAGGACGGATACCTTTAGCATGGTTTCGGTCACCTCGACCACTATAAGGCCCCGCATTCACTCATCTAACCTAAACTCGCCAGATGGCACATACCCGTCTAACCCTAGAGCTCCGTACCCAACGTAGTAGCATAAAGTAGGCTAAGAGGGAAGATTGGGGCGAGTTGCCTACGCGTCATCATTTAGGTAAAAGTGGCATTAAGAATCTACTTGACAAACACATTCATTCATTCAAACCGTAAAATATCCCTTCAGTTTCTCTTTCTTCTACCTCTCCAGATCCAAAAATTCTACCCAAAATCATCTCCCATAAAATGGGGAAAGGGGTATTCTCTTTATAGGAATTATGGACTCGGGGAAGTTCGCGGCCTGAGGCTGGAAGATCGTGGGCGGGATCTTCTGATGATAGACCGCGATCTCTAGAGAACGTCGTCATGGCCTTCTAAAGGGGGAGGATCACGGGCTGACTTTGCGGTCGCGATCCTCGAGTCGTAACCGTGATCTTCCTCGCGGGCAAGTTGAACGTTGGTCGTGACGCGATTGGGGAAACGCTCTGCTTCTCCAAAGCTCCTTCTTTGCGAAGTTTGCACCCTGGGCCTTCAAGATCGCAGTCGCAATCTTTGGCTTCTAGGCTGCGATCTTTAGCGGGTCTTCACGAGTGGAGATCCCGGCCGTGATCTTTGGCTTCTAGGAAACGATCTTTGATCCTTGCCGCTTTTCTACACTTGTGACTTTGTTTTGTACCTAATTTGCACATATTGACTAATACACCCTATGATGATATAAAAAACAAATAGGAACAAAATAGGGATGTATTTGACAATGTTTAAGCACTTAAGCACATGAATTGGCACAAAACATACCCTAAGATGGAGGGTAAATAACACTGATTCGGGCCTAATTGTACATGTTTTGTCCCCATTTTCCTTAGTCATTTGTGGCAATTGTGCTCCTAAAAGTGTGGTTTTACGCTAGGTTTCTCGTGTTTTAGCGTGTTTCGGGATTTAACGGACGAAAGTTAGACGAAAAGGAGCGAAAACTGGGAGAAGGGGTGAAAAACGGCGAGTTCACGGTTTTCCTTGGTTCTTCACGGTCTTGTATGACCGTGAAGAAGAGCCATTGGCTGTGAAATTTGAGGCGTCTAGAGCCAAAATGCAAGTTACTGACACTAATTGTGTTCACGGTCGCTAAGACCGTGAATAGGAGCTGTTGGCCGTGAACCTGTGGAAACAAAGCGGTGCATTTCAGTGCCCATCTTTAGTTCGTGGACGCATTTCAGAGTTAACGGTCGTGAACTGAGATCGTTCACTATTTAAAAGCTTAGCTGAAAGGATAAGATAGGGGAGAGCCCATTGTGTGAGAAAGCCTTCTTCATATTTTTAGAGAGAGAAAGACGAACCAAAGGAGAAGGAGGCTAGGGTTTTGCTCCAAGGTGGGATTTGGGAAGACTCTCCTCAAGTGAAGTTGAGCACAAGTGTCTAGAAGATTGGAAGCCTCCTTCAAGATGGTTTCTACCTCTTCTCCTTGTGTTTTCTCCATTTCTAGCATGGAGTAGATGTCTTTTCACTTGGGTGTTGTGAAACCCTAACTAGCTACCATGTAGTTTCTTTTATGTGAATTGAATGATTGTCATTGGGTATTGTTTAATTCAATGATTGAGGTATTATTCATGTCGATTGTGCATGCTTATGCTTAACAAACTAAGGGTTGTGCATGTTCTATGCTTAGCATCCTTAGGTTTGTGCATGTTGGTGCTTAGCAAGCTAAGAATTGTGCATAATTGTGTCTAGTATCCCTGGGTTTGTGCATGTTGGTGCTTAGTAATGGAATTATCCACTTTAACCTAGATTGGAGAGGAAAATCCCCCTTCCATGGGAGACTCAACCTAAGGATTGTGCATAATTGTGCTTAGCATCCTTAGATTTATGCATGTAGGGGCTTAGCAATCTAATTAGCCACTTTAACCTAGATTAGAGAGGAAAATCCACCTTTTAAGGGAGACTCAATCGAGTTGGTTTTTCTTTAGCTTTTTAAGCCACCTAACTAGGTTAATTTAGGGCAAACCTCAATGTTGAATTAAGCAAATTGGTTAAGCGCGATTAAGCCGTCCAACCCTTGAGTTGAGTGAGGGAGTAAGTCAACCACCGTTTGCCTAAACCGACAGGGACGAGTGACACGGCATATAATGTTTACCTCGGTTTAGCAATTGAGATTGTGGTCTACGACCATATTTTCATCCCTCTGCGGTTCGCGGTTACCTTGCCCATAGCAATCGTTCCAATTCACATACCATGGTATTAGTTAGGGGGAAGCGACACCCGAGTGATCCTTCTCACAAAGAGCTTTCAAAACCATTTACCTTTTCCTTGTTTTATTTTAATTAGCAAACTTTTCAACCAAAACATTGTTGCTAAATAATGATTCAAATTACTGAAATATGGGTACACGGACCGACCCGGGTTTATATTTAAACATACTTATCCTGTACTGCACCCGACTAAGGTTTATACTTGGAGCTTAGGCTGGAATTTACACTACAAGAAAAATGAGAATTAACGGCGAAGTCTCTGTGCTCTATAGCGGCACACAACTGTATGCTGTCAATACTGCTGCCGCTAAATCTCTTTAGTGGCAGATGTTAGCGGCAAATATTGTCTGTCTCTAATTCATAAATTCTCAACAGATAGTTTTATTGCCAATTTGACTTTTTAATTACTATTTATTGTTTCATTTTCTCAATTTAGTAGCAAAAGTATTTGTCACTAAAGTTTACTTTAGCGGCAGGTATATATGCTTCCATAATACGTTTTAGAGTCACTTGTTTTAGCCTTCAAATTGATCTATAAAAGCAAATTAAGTGTCGCTAAAGGATAAATTTATGTCGCTAATTTCACATTCACATAGCATTTTTCTACTTTTTGAGGCATATTTATAGCCTCTAATTCGTATATTCTAGACAAATCTATTTGCTTGTAATTCTACCTTTTAGAAGCACAAACACTTGCGGGTAATTAGCCTCTAATTCGTATATTCTAGACAAATATATTTGCTTGTAATTCTACTTTTTAGAAGCACAAATAGTTGCTGGTAATTCTAGTTTGTAGAGGCACAAATACTTGCGGGTAATTAGATTTTTTTCTCAGTAATTTATTAGATTTTTTTCCGTTGCATATATGAGAGGCTCGCATATTAATATTAAATTGGACTGCAATATCTTAATAATTATGATATTTTAAATAAAAGAAAAATGAAATTGAAAGTGAGGACTATTATATAAAGTATAAACGCAATCTCTTTACAAACCGCTCAAGGAAATAACGAAGCCAAATGTGAAGGGGCAAAAACATAAACAATGCTTCACGTCCAGGTTCTTGCTAACTAAATATACTCTAATCTATATACTACCCGCCAATACCATAACACATGTACACGAAGTCCAACTTCATCACGAACTTTTGTGTAGGAGAAGTATTCAAACGTGTTCAACCTGCATTGAAAACCATATTTCAATTTAAGTTCCCAATTGATTTGAACAAAACAGTAACAATGAATCAAGCGATAGTAGACGAATTAACTTACAAAACAAGATGGCCATGCAATACTTTGTGCTACCACATCCCCAATAAACTGATAACTTCCATATGGTTGTATTAAAGACTCATAACGCTTGATTGGTACTATGATAAATACCTCAACAAATCCAACCCCTAGTTCTTCCCCGCCTGCCAATTTCTTTAGATCTTTACTACATACACCGGCTCTAGCTACATCAACACTAGGGGTCCAGACTGGGTCAGTAACTGATGGGTCAGTAACCCATCAGTAACCCCCTTCTCCTGTCCCCACGTGTCAGTCACTTTTTTATTTAAATTAAATGCGAAAGGGCAGTACGCTAAAATCGCACTTACTCCTATTTATGCTGACACTGACTTTTGACCGGACCACATCAGCGCCTCCTCTCTCTCCTTACAAAACATTTAATTTTCATTTCCTTAATCTTTAACGGACGATTTCTCACTCGTTTTAAGTCGATATTTAATTTTTTTTTGCACAGTTAGATCAGATTAATTATGCTCTCAAAATGATATCCACTTTGATATTTTTTGGACACAAAAAAATTTATCAGTTATTACCACCCAATACCATATGGTATAGTGTGGTAATATCAATATATATTTCGTTACTACCCAATACCATATGGTATAGTGTGGTAATATCAATATATATTTCGTTACCACCCAATATCATATGGTAGTGTGGTAATATCAATATATATTTCGTTACCACACAATACCATATGGTCTAGAGTGGTAATACCAATATATATTGGTATTACCTAAAAGAAAGGGAAAAAAAAACAAAAGGAGGGAGAGAAAAAAAAACTTGTCTTCTGTCTCATCTCAGTTCATCCGCAACCAAGAACACCAAACGCAAAAAAAAAGGAGAAAGATCGGAATTAAAGCCAACGAGTTGATGAAGAGAAGAAACGAAATAAAAGAGGGCGACTTCAATTTTTATTCGTCGATTGCTAGAGAAAAAAAATGAAGAAGGAAGAGAGCAGATCTAGATTTGAAAAGGAGATTGTGAGAAAAAAAGAGAGAGAATGAATAGAGAAAGAGAAAGGATCTGAAAAGAGATTGAGAAAAAGGAAGAGAGAGGGAAGAAGAAAAAAAATCCCAAAGTACACTAGTTTTAAAAAAAATTCCCAAAATACATTATTTATAAAAAAATTACCAAAACTACACATGTTTGGCATTCACCGTTTTTGACAAACGCAGTGAAGATTATCACCGTGTTTGACAAAAGCGGTGAACATTTCACCGTTTTAAATAAAAACAGTGAAGTGTTCACCGTTTTCATCTAAAACGGCGAATAACTAGCGAGTCAATCATCGTTTTAGATGAAAACGGTGACTACTTCACCGTTTTAATCTAAAGCGGTGAAACTTAAACCGCTGATGTGGGCCACGATGAAGCGATGCGGATCGCTGACGTGGACAAACGCGATGCATTCACCGCATTAGACAAACGCGGTGAATGCACCGTGTTTGTTTGCGTCAGCGATCCGCGTCGATTTTCCTTTGACCGTGGCCGTTGGATGCGGTGAGGCGCGGATCGTGGTTTTATTCCCAGATCCAACGCCTCACAGCACGCCACATCGCAGTCTGGGACTGTTTTTGGGAAGGGCGATGCATTCACTGCCATTGAGGGACGCGGTGAATGCTCCCCACTTAATGCTCAGCAGATCCTTCCCCCCTCCCTTCCCCCAACTATAAATAGACCCTTCCCCCCACCCCCCCCCCCCCCCACCCCCAACTTACAACTCACACCACAACAATTTCACTTCTTTCTCCCTCAATTTATCCGCTCTAGTCTCGTTCTAAGTATGCTCTGTGGTTGCGGCTAATCCGATATTCCACAGCAGAAAGAATTACTAGAGTTTGACCCTAAAGCCCCCGTCCCGCTAAGCTCCCGTCCCTTACAAACCAGAACCCGTCGAACCTCTGTCCGGCTTCTGCCAAAAAATGGACGAAGAGGCTCTTCGTGTAGGTTTTTTTTTGTGTTTTTATTTTTAATCGAAACAATTTGATTTTGTGATTATTTTTTTATCAAAACAATCTCTGATTTCATTACTTTTTCTATAGATGGGTGCCGAGATATACGATCCTCGATTGTATATCCATTATAGGCCAAGAGATATGAGTCTCTTAACCGATCAAGAAGCTCATAACTCCCGTGCTATTTGGGATAACAATCCGGTAATTTGATGATTTATTTGCTTTATTTTATTATTTTCTAAGGTTTTATTTTGCTTTATTTAGACAAACAAATTGATGTTTTTCCTATTTTTTTTGAAGGAATCACTTATTCCCATCGTTCATAAAGGGACCACAAATTTGCCTGCTTGGCATCCACGGTTGGCGCCCTATATAGAGAGGACCGGGTTGGGTATGTTGCGCCATTTCATGCGGATCGAAATCGACAACGATCTGCTTACGGCAATGGCAGAGCGATGGCGTTTCGAAACCCATGCGTTCCACCTTGCAGAGGGGGAAATGACGATCACCCTCAAAGACGTGGCGATCCTCACCGGGCAGCAGATTTCTGGAGATGCCATCATTGTTTCCACTACCAAACCCGAAGGAGGTTGGGGGCCGCTCATTCTTAGGGAATTGGGATTTGACATGCCGACCACCACACCAATTCAAGGACGGGGGCATCCACCGTTGAATGCGGGACAAGTGTCGATCCCGTGGCTGGTAACTCACATCCAGAATGAGGTGGAAATCAATGACGAGACTCCGGAAGATCAAGTGGAGCACTATGCACGCATCTACCTCATTGGTTTGGTGGGTGGATTTCTGTTCCCCAACAAGTCAAACCGGTGGATTCAAGGCATATGGTTGCCATTGCTCACTGGTGACTGGGACGCAATCGGGGAAAAGAGTTGATGATCGGTCGTGTTAGCTGGCCTATACCGGGAGCTGTGCACTTGCTCGAAGGTGGGAGCAAAACAAGCTGGTGTTGCGATGTTTATCCTACAGCTGTGGGTATGGGAGCGGAGCATCTTCCAATGTTCTCACCTCTAGACCCACATCCATACCGGAGAGCCAATGATGAGCTAAACTTTCTGCAAAATCCCCCTTATGGTGTCAAGTAAGTTTATTCCGTACTTAGCCTAATTTAAATTTATTCCATGCTTAGATAGATTTAAATTGAATTTATTCCGTACTTAGCCTAATTTACAATTATTCCATGCTTAGCTTGATTTAAATTGAATTTATTCCGTACTTAGCCTAATTTAAAATTATTCCATGCTTAGCTAGATTTAAATTGGATTTCATCCGTACTTAGCCTAATTTAAATTTATTCCATGCTTTTACTTACAAGGTGGATAGGAGCAAATACGAATGACCATCAACCTGATCATTCGTTACTGTTTTATCGTTTTGAGTTAGATAAGCCTTAGTGGAATCAGGTAATCATGTTCTATCATATTTTAACAAGTTAAGGTTTTTCAATGTAAATGGTCGTTAATTGCATTATTTGAATGAATATAGGTTATTTGAGATCCATACCCACGTGAAGTACAAACCCTGTCTGCACAAATATCACGGAGTTCTTGAAAATTGAATCGCGACTCAATTTTCAGCATAGTGGATTCACCGTTCTCATAATCAATCCCTATGTCAGAGTTTGTCACCCTTCCATTCCACCGAATAATAAGCCGAAACTTCTTGACTTTACCCATATCTACAATTTACAATAAGTTAAACTTTTAGCTTAAAGACAGTAAAATTAACCAAAACCATATTGTACGACTAATATTACTCCATCTTATAACTAACGTAACATAAATTCAACTAACTAACAACAACATAAATTCAAAAATTAAGTACTACAATTGCTACGATAAGTAATTCATAACATAACAATATAACTACTAAAAACATCATTAGGCTATAATACGAAAATTAAATTCCCTAAAAACCCATCATTAAGCTATAATACGAAAATTAATTCATATCGAAAACTCCTGTTCTATGTATTATGCTCGGTTTTAGTTGCTGAAATTTGAAGAGGGGGGAGTGGTTATGTTTTTACAATTGCTGGTGGCGTGTTATTTATAGGAAAATCTGCCTACTATTCACCGTTTTGGTCAAACACGGTGAACAGCATCACCGTGTTTGTCTCAAACGGTGAACATTAGGTAGCTGCTACCTAATTTTCACCTACCAGGGGGGTTGGAAACGTGTGAAATACTCACCGTTTTAACCTAGAACGGTGAAGGTATTCACCGTGTTGCCCTAAAACGGTGATATATTCACCGTTTTCAACTAAAACGGTGATATCTTCACCGTTTTAGTTTAAAGCGGTGAATATATCACCGTGTTAGATAAAGACAGTGAATACTTCACCATTTTAGTTTAAAACGGTGAAATATTCACCGTGTTTGTCAAACGCGGTGATAATCTTCACTGCGTTTGTCAAAAACGGTGAATGACAAACATGTGTAGTTTTGGAAATTTTTTTATAACCTATGTATTTTGGGAATTTTTTTTAAGAACATGTGTACAGTGAGATTTTTTACGAAGGAAGAAAGTAGAGTTGCAGAGAAAAGATCATTCTCTCTCTTTCATTGAAAAGCCAGCCATTAAAATGCGGAATAAAATAAAAATCAAAAAATACAAAAACGGACAAAAATGCCCCTCTCTACTCCGGCTCCTGCTAAGCCACACTATTGCTTCATCCCTAGATCTACGGCTCCCGTGTGGTTACTGATAGTACCCTCTCCCAAGCCAAACACCAGTACTCCGTAATACACCAAATAGATTTCTGCTCTGAATATTTATTCTCCGTTATTTATTCTCCGTTACCCCTATCCACCTAGAGACGCCGAGACACTTGTGCGTGTCCCTCAAATATGTGGCCTACAGCTTCTAGACTCCTTGGAAATTGATAGCAGCAAAATACTTGAAGTTCCAATTTATAGACCATCATTATTTTGTCCTTGCCATATCAGATTCGTCTTCCTTATATGGCACGCATACTTTTTTTTTTTACTAAAGCGTAGAAATTGATTGCAACATTCTCATTTATAATATTAATTAATAGCAATTTACGTGTTGGATAATTAAAGGAGTCACTTTATATGCCACCTCTGTTTTCAAAACCGGACCGGAGGTTGAATTTGAAACGTTAGGGGTTTAGGGTTCAGCGGTTAACCTTTACAAAATCGTTGGTGAACCGTTAATAAAATCGTTGGTTACCCTACTGTGAAATCGCAAACTCCCGGATGAGGACCATGTTAACTAAGTAGGACTAGACATTTATGGTGTGCACCGGGGGACTAAAAAACGATGAAAACATTGAACTCTAAGGATGCTCTTTATTCTTTCTTTTAAGATAGAAGTCAATTTTACCTTGATTCTCCTCTTTTTTAAACTTTCCCGCATTGGCATAAAACATATGCAATTTTCCTTGCAAATTGGCATCTCTCCCTCGTAATCAAGCGCGGAAGAAACATTGCCTTTCAGGACTTGTCATCATATGGGGAACATGATGGACAGATTCATTTCCCAAGCACCACTTTCCAGCTTGCATACCTCAACTATAGCTAACGATTTCAATCATCAATTACAACATTCATTCAAGAAACTAAGTCATGGCAAAGGCTAAAGTTACATCATTCATTATCTAAACTAAATAGTCCTTGACTTTAACAAGTTATATAAAAGAAAAGAGAAAGATACACAAACCGAAAGTGTTGGGTTGCCTCCCAGCTAGCGCGTCTTTGAAGTCTTTTCGTCAGACTTTCCTTTGGCAAGCTAAGTGAGGATAGCTCCATCCTCCACACTTGATGCATCATATTAGTCAAACTTTTGATGTAGCCCAAGCTGAAAACCAAGAATTCTCTCGACCGCCTCGTCTGTGGCTAGTGACCCAAAGCATTATTCGACTGCTTGATGATGTTTGAAGAAACTAAGCTTCCATGCTCCACAATCTTCATACTAAGTGGCATGTAGCACTCCCCCGATTCTTCATTTTCCTCGATGGAAAGTAGTTTACTTTCATCGTTCTTCTTAATCTTGTCTCTCATCATGGCCTTAGGATGCCTGGTCTCAAACTCAACCTTGGAAGTTTCCTCCCATCTAACGTTGATTGTTTAGAAATGAGAAGCAACTCTTTCATTTTCTTGGAATTGGGTGAACTAATCTTCTTTGAATTTCCCTTCTTGTCACTTCTTGTATCTATCAAGTTGAGATGAAACACCATATTAAACCATTCAGTCTTGGAACATGAAGGCGTTGTTGGTGGAGCAGTAATTGGTTCACAATCCTTGTCCATATCTTCCCATTTGCAATAAGTGTGACAGTTGGAAAGTGAAGTCATCTTGTATTAAATCTCCTCGTCGCCAAACCTTACTATAATTTGGCTTTCGCTAACATCAATGATCATTCTCACCGTAGCTAAGAATGATTGGTGCATCTATAAACCACTCTGTATCTAGAATGACAAGATTTCTTTCAATAACTTTGTATATTTAGGAATCTTCATAACCATCTCCAAGAAAGGATCAGTTATCTTATGTTGCTTGAGAGTATCCTTCCATTGAGCACATTCATGATGTACGTCATTTTCAAACAATCTCTTAGGATATGGTACTTTGGGATATATTCATATGGTTGGGGCTTCTCAGAATATTCTTCCTTTCCCGAATTGATCTTGGTACAATAGCTTCCTCTTGAACAACTTCTCTTTGTAATTCTCTCAAAGGTGCTCAGGGCATTGGTCCTGGAACTTCCTTCAATGGTCGACCACTCCTTAGAGTTATTGCATGTCATCCTTCTCTGGGATTCGATTCCTTATTACCCGGAAAAAGCTTCTTGAGGTCTTTTTTTATAAAGTTTGAGCCTTAGAGCTCAATTATGCTTCAAAATTTTGGAGTGTCGCTTGTTAATTTCTTTGATCGGCCTCCAAGGGTGAAACTTGTTTGCGACATTGTCCACAAATCTATCATTGTATCAAACCTCCTTGTGGCGGTGGCAATAAATTGTCCTACCATATATTCAAGTTTTGTCAAATGATTATTCGAAGGTCGATTTTGATCCATCTAAGCACCTTAGCGTTAAGACAGATTAGGTATTTGAAATGGAGCTTGCATTGGTGCTTGTTCTTGAAAACCGGGAGATTTCCTATCTGATGGTGAAGACCATAAGAAGTTATGATGATTCCTACACCCCGAATTGTAGGTAGCACTATATGGATTGTTGCTTCTTTGTTGTTCTCCATCAAAGCTAGCTTGCTCATGTTGAATCGATGCTTTCACCATTGCCTTACACTCTTCCAAACTATGATTGACATCACCACGCCAATCATATTTCATTACTTGCTTACTATTGTTCTTCATATTTGATACAACAAAGTCGATGTTCTTTGTCAGGATTTGAAGGTGTGTCAATTATGAGGAAAGTTCTTCGATTTGTAGCACATTGCTTTTCTTTGAACTCCTTCCTCGTCTACCATCACCCCCAATCATAGCTATTAAGCACCATGTCTTCAATTAACTTTTGAAATTCTCCTACTTCCTTTTTTCGAATAGCTCCTCCACTGGCGGCATCAATTAAATTCTGGGACTCACGAATTAGTCAATTGTAGAAGCTTTCCACTTGAAGCCAATCGGCTATGCCGTGGAGTGGGCACTGGAGCAAAAGAGATGCGAGTCTTCTCCAATCCTCAAACAATGGCTCGTCCTCCTCTTGTCTAAATGTTGTCTTTCACTTCTCATCAACGTCGTCTTTGAAGGTGGGATGTATCTTGCAAGGAACTTGTCATACAAATCCATCCAAGAGATGATAGAATGATGTGGATGATTGTTTAACCATTGCTTCGTCACTCGGTGCAAGGTGAAGTGCAAAAGTCTCAAACGAATCGCCTTTTTGGGGGACTCCATTAACTTTAATTGCATCTGTAAGCTTGTAGAATGCCTTGATGTGGGGGGTGGGTGTTCATCCGCCAACCGGTGAAACTGGACTACATTTTGAAGCATAGTAATAGTCTGCGATTTGATTTTGTAGTTATTGTTGGGGATTATTGGGTGTCGAATCAGAGACTGCACATTCTCCACACTTGGTCTTGAAAATGACCCCATTACCCTTGGCCTCGGTGGAGGTTGTTATGGTTCTTGGTTCTACCATTGGTTGGGGTTGGAGTCTTGTCGTTCTTCTTAAGCCTCGAAGTATCCTCTTGATCTCATTATCAAGTGATACTGTGACTACAAAATCTCTCTTTCACATACAAAATAACGACAAGACAAAGACTCAAACACTCGAGACGTAATACGTGGGATAATAAAATCAACCCAAAGTAAATTATTATATATAGACAGAAAGAAAAGACATAAGTAACAACTCTATGATTTTCTTCTAGTTATCGAGGTTCCTCGCCAAAAACTTGGTTGGCAAAATTCTACCACCATCGTGCAGGTGTTGTCAATCATTTGTTATCTAGTCAATGAGTTTTGATACCCTAGTTTACTTCTCACTTCGTTGTTATCTAGTCAACCGTTTAGGTTTTTGTGTTGCAGGTTAATCAAAAGATACCGGTGAGAAAAAGAAAAGTTAAAAGCAAGGTACTTCGGGGTACCACCCTCGCACTAAGCTAGGTTCATAATGTAAATGGCTAACTATGTCAGGTTTATAGGATAGGATGCGGAACTCTCTAATTTGGGATTTTGTTGACTACTCTCCCTCCTCCTAACACGGCCCACAAAAACTTACTCAACCCGAATACCACACTTAAATCCCACCTAAGTCCCATGTATAAATCTTAAATGGGTGCAATATAGGGAAAGTATGTTTAAATATCAACCCGGGTCGCCCCATATACCCCTACTTCGATAGTTTGAAACATTATCTAGCGGAACGTTGTTTGTGAAAATCTCTACAATCGACGACTATGAAGCAAGACTTAAAAAGTAAAAGGATTGAAAGTCTTTGTCAGAAGCTTCACTCGGGAGTTGTTTCCCCCTAACTAACTACCATGAACCGTGGGATTGAATGAATCAGTGTGCGACAAGGCGATTGTAACACAGCCCACAAAAACTTACTCAACCCGAATACCACATTTAAATCCCACCTAAGTCCCAAGTATAAATCTTAAATGGGTGCAATATAAGGCAAGTATGTTTAAATATCAACCCGGGTCGCCCCATATACCCCTACTTCGATAGTTTGAAACATTATCTAGGGGAACGTTGTTTGTGAAAATCTCTACAATCGATGACTAAGAAGCAAGACTTAAAAAGTAAAAGGATTGAAACTCTTTTTCATAAGCTTCACTCGGGAGTTGTTTCCCCCTAACTAACTACCATGAACCGTGGGATCGAATGAATCAGTGTGCGACAAGGCGATTGTGAACCGCTAGGAGGAGCAACAATGTTTAGAAACTACACTCTCAATTGATAAGCCAAGGAATGCATTATAGGCTACAATTGTAGCCCTCTTGGCCCAAGCAATTGAGGGTTGACTTACCTTCTCCCTCAAACCGGGGTTTGGACGACTTAATCACAATTAACCTAGGTGCTCAGTTTGAGTTTGGAGGTTTGCCCTACATTAACCTAGTTAGGAGGCATGGAATGCCCAAGAAAACCCTACTCAATTTGAGCCTCTTAAATTAAGTGGGTTTCCCTCTAAGCTAGGTTAGAATAGCACAATAGATTGCCAAGCACACACAATGCACAATCACCATGAAAAATTCCTCAAATCTTAAATTAAACACCACCCACAACAATCATTGAATCCACACAATCAACTACATGGTAGAAGTTAGGGTTCTACAACACCCAAGTGAAAAGGAGATTACTCCATGCTAGAGAAAGGAAGAACACAAAGGAAAAAAGAAAAAAACCATCATTGTGATGCCTCAATCCTTACTTGTGCTTGTAGAGATCCTCTCTTGAAGAGGAACTTCCCAAATCATGGTTTTCTCTCTTTAGGTTTTCAAGAAGAAGAAGGTTTCTCTCACTTTGGTCTCTCCCCTCTTCCTCCTTTCAGCTCTCCTTTTATACACAGCTCGAGCCCAGTTTATGATCCCAGTTCACAGTCGTGAATTAATGGCAGGGACCGTGAACTTAGTCCAAAAAGCACTGCTTCACTTAACTGGTTCGCGGCCCATGGCTTCAGTTCACGTTCTTACGACCCAGAACTGACTCGGTGTTAGTAACCTTTAAAAACTCTCTTGAACCTCGCTAGATCGCAGTTTGTGGCTCTAGTTCACGGTCCCGGTGACACGGTACTCACTATTTAGACCATAAATTGCGGCTGCTACCTCCTCTTTGCCCGATCCTCACACCTTTTCTTCCAACTTTCCACTCCGGGGTTGGTTCCACGTGTTAGACTCTGAAACACATTGAAACATAGCAAACCTAGCATAAAACCACCCTTTTTGGAGCTCAAATACCACAAACGCCAAAGAGAAACGGAGATAAAAAGTGTACATTTAGGCACGAATCACTCCCCCATACTAAGACGTTTGCGTGTCCTCAAGTAAACAATTTCACACAAGGTAATATCTCAACCTAAACAAAATACTTTGGGGACAAGTCAAAGGGCACAAAGTGGGGAATCTCAATGGCTATTGGCAATTAACACATGGACCGTTGCAAGCGAGACTGGCATCCACCACAAACGACATTTGAGACCACCAAAAACGGGAAAACGAAAAGTTCCCACCTTGGTCATGAATGAATGCAAGTCTCAACGAGATCACTTATCAACCACAACTAAACATGCATAACATTCAAGTCCTAGGAATAAACGAATGGGAAACAAAGGTCCTCACCGTGGTATGATATGACATGCAAAACAGGAATGAATCACTCACTCTCTTGACTAGTGGGGCCATGACCATTTGGTGAAAAAATGTGCACAATCATCAACACTTGGTCCTATCATCTCTGCACCACTGCAGCAACCTCTAAATGCTAGATTTCACGAGACGGTTGTCATCACTAACTTGTTCGAAGGTCTTAGACACGGGTTCCAATGACTGGCAATTGTCTTGGACATGGGGAAAAGGCCTTTTGGGTGGTGGCAAACACAACATGAGGTCCTACATCTTCACCTTAAAACCAAAGGTTCTATGGCTTCGACTAAGAACCTTCCCCACACACAACGGCCACTAGCATCGGCCAAAAGCCTTACTTCCTTCCATACCAAACTATCACCCATCACGAACTACATTAAAGCACGCTTCCTCGGCCTATTCTTGTTAACACATTTCAAACATAGTAGTGAAGGAGTTCAACAACAACTTGGGTGTTTCAATGACTTGAGTGTCACGAAACCCTTCCTAGAGCATACACTTCGATTTTATGTCCACTCTCTACTTTATTTACCCCGTTTTATTACCTCTTTTCGATTCGTTTTCTTTCTAGTTTCCTTTTATTTCTCTTTCTCTTTTCTTTCCTTTTTGAGGGGGGGGGGGTGTACTAGAGAGTGCAACACATGCCATTTAACAAACAATGCTCTTGAAAAGTAAAAGGATTGAAACTCTTGGTAAGAAGCTTCACTCGGGAGTTGTTTCCCTCTAACTAACTACCATGAACCGTGGGATCGAATGAATTGGTGTGTGACAAGGAAATTGGGAACCGTTAGGAGGAGAAACAGTGGTTGGAAACCACACTCTCAATCTCTAGGCCAAGGAATGCATTATAGACTACAATTGTAGCTGTCTTGCCCCAAGCAACTGAGGGTTGACTTACCTTCTCCCTCAAACCGGGGTTTGGACGGCTTAATCACAATTAACCTAGGTGTTCAATTCAAGCTAGAGGTTTGCCCTACATTAACCTAGATAGGAGGCATGGAATGCCCAAGAAAACCCAGCTCAATTAGAGCCTCTTAAGAAAAGGGGGTTTCCCTCTAAGCTAGGTTAGAATAGCCCAATAGATTGCCAAGCACACACAATGCACAATCACCATGAAAAATACCTCAAACCTTAAATTAAACACCACCCACACACAATCATTCAATCCACACAATCAACTACATGGTAGAAGTTAGGGTTCTACAACACCCAAGTGAAAAGGGAGACTACTCCATACTAGACAAAGGAAGAACACAAAGGAAAAGGAAAAAACCATAATTGTGACGCCTCAATCCTTCCTTGTGCTTGTATAGATCCTCTCTTGAAGAGGAGCTTCCCAAATCTTGACTTGGAGCAAATCCTAGCCTCTTCTCCCTCTTGGTTCGTGGCTTTCTCTCTCCAGGTTTTCAAGAAGAAGAAGGTTTCTCTCACTTTGGGATCCCTTTCTTCCTTCTTTCAGCTCTCCTTTTATAGATGGATCGCGCCCAGTTCACCGTCCCTGTTCACGAACGTGAACATCTGGCCTAGACCGTGAACATAGCCTAAACGCACCGCTTCAGTTATCGAGTTCACGGTCCATGGACTTAGTTTACAATCTTACAACTGTGAACTGACTCGGCGTCAGTAACCTCCGAAACTCTGTGAACCCTCTTCAGTTCACGGTTTGTGGCTCCAGCTCAAGATCCTGATGACCGTGAACAGCGGCTGCTTCCTCCTCTTTGCCCAATCCTCGCGCCTTTTCTTCCAACTTTTGACTCTGGGGTTGGTTCCACCCTTTTTAGACTCTGAAACACATTGAAACACACCAAACCTATCGTAAAACCACCATCTTTGGAGCTCAAATGCCTCAAACTCCAAAGAGAAACGGGGATAAAAAGTGTACATTTAGGCCCAAATCATAGAACCACAATGCAGCTCCAAAGCATGGACTCCGGGACACAAGGACGACTCACGTATAGACAAGAAGAAAGGATGAGGGGGTCGTTCTATCAAACACTATTAAGCTCACAAGCGAAAAGCTCCTACAAGAGAACGAACCCCAAAGTCACAAGGCTCAAAGGGTTTGACTAGGGGATAGAATATTTCGGGTCAATCAACACTTGGGGGTGGACTAATCCTATGGCTCCATCATACGCACTAGTGATAACTGTGATGTTACTCACCATAGTAAGAGGGATCTAAGCACACAAGAAGAAAATGATCGGCTCAAAACTCACATGGCTACCTAGTTACCCAACCATCTATTCCAATTCCCAAAACACAATGCAAGGCAATTGTAATCAACAAGTAATCGAGTCAAGACATCCATTCATTTTTTAAAACATGAGAACTAAACCTCTGCACTATTGTAATGCACCTCTCAGTCATCATCATAGGACACACTCGATCACATGCAACAATTCAAGGTTAATGCCAATAAACACGAGATTCTCCCACAAACCGGCCACTTTGATCATGCAAGCATTGCTTGGACCCCTCAAATTTTCACATTTGGGCATACATCAAGGCTCTAAGCATTCAAGCACACTCACACAAGCATAATAATAAACTACCACCCTCCCCCCCACACACACACACACACTTAAGCTCGACATTGCCCTCAATGGCATAAGATAGGGTAGAACGATGTTACCGCATGGCTTGGTGAGTGAAAGTTGGAATTTTTTCCGGGGTAGGAGATTGGAGCTTCAAGGAGAAGACAAAAGCAAACACAAACACACACATTCTTGCTCGAGGCGAGGTTATTACACATAACAATACGATAGTGATAGTGATAGTAGTTGTTCACACACACACCAAATAAAAGGAAAGAAAAACAAAACAAAGGTTAAAAGAGTTCAGAGTTCCAAGTGGGAGAAGTGGGGCGAAAGAAATTGACTATGCCACATGTCTCACTCGTCGGCTACCTCTCACGGGTTGAAGACCCCGGCTCATCGTCCTGAAGGAAACCCTGACGTCGAGCCATCCTCTCTATCAAATATGCGGTGCATTCGAGCAGAGTGGTGACTCCCACAACGTGAGTCTCGAGGCGATCCATCCGCTCCACTAGGTTATCTCTGGAGGTGGAAGGATCGACTCCGGATGATGTTGTTGTTGCTGCTGGTGGAGGTGCAGGACGTGGAAGTGTGGCATGCAACGACGGCCGGGAGCTCGAGCAGGTGGCTACTCTGGAGGAGGGACCTCTGGAGGTAGGGTCAGTCCCTCGATAAATTGATACGGTCCAAATACTTGAAGTAAACGCATAGAACTTAAAGTGTCCTCACCAAACCCCGAGGAGTGCCCCTCCTTTGTGCAACCCTCAAGATTGACATTGAAGTGACGAGCAAGATGGGTGATGTAGGGTCCCAACGACGTGACATATCTTCGATTTTCTCCTATGGCGCTGGCAAAAGAGATGGCCAAGACCTTACCAAGATACAGATTACTAGACGGGTCAACCATGTAAGCAAACGCCAGCAAAGTCCTCTCGGTTATCTTGTTCGGATCATAATAGCTTGGGTAGAGGGAACGGGCAAGGTGTGCATTGATGATACACAACTGTGGCTTGAGTGTGGATGCCAACGTTAGTACCGATCAAAACGGTGTTCGTCTGTGCTCCGGGAGGCAAAATCTTTGAAATGCTGCTTTCATGTCGCAATGTCTGGTGGCCTCCTCTTCCCACTCTACCACATATGAGGCTTCAACTCCCATAGCTTGGGCTAACTCGTCAAATGTCAATGTGCGACGTTCCCCTCCTAAGTGGAATTTAATCTTGCACAACCAACGTCGGAACGGGCTCTTGCTCTTAAAGATGGTGAAGGTACTTAAAAACTTAACACACAACACCCCATAAATGCCATCTTCTATTGCAAGGAGCTGGCGCCATTGGGTGCACCACATCCTCCCTCATGATATCTCCACAATGAAGATCATCGAACTGAGTGAAGTCGAGTTTCCAGTGGGCAGCGGAGTGAGCTCTTGCCCAGAATCTCAGCTCCTTTTCAATTGCGGGGTTCCCTCTAAGCACCGAAAGGTACGGGTGGTTCATGTTGACCATCCTTCAAAACAATTCAAACATGCACCATACGTGGAAATAACTGTCAATCTCAACTCATTGGGATGAAAAGGAATTTTCCCCCACACTTATGTTTCCACTACAATTCCACGCAATTGAAAATTTTCCTTAAGAATGGATTCAAACAATTAAGCTCAAACGCATTGAGGCATGGTTCTAGGTGTTTCACGGATTATCCACACACTATCAAACCGGAACCATGCCACGACGGCTACCATCCACCACACAGATATCAAATATCCACATTCATTCACATTTTTGCACTTGGTGGGCAAAATTCACACTTAAAAGCAATTTGACCTAAATCATGCCCACCAAGGCTCACTTAAGCTCATACAAACCACATGCAATATTCATTCATCATATATTGATCAATTAATTCCTAGCCCTATTTCTACATTTAACAATCAATTCACTAAATTCACCTCACTTCACACCCTAATCTGATTCTCCAACAATTAACAAGGCTAAGGTCGAAAACAAACCTGGAGACTCAAGTAGGATTGAAGGGGATATGAGGAGAGGGCGAGTGAGTCGAAAAATCACGGGAAAACAGGTCGGAGAGGTGTCAGCGGAGGCTCGTCGGAAATCGCCTCTCCTGAAAAAACCAGAGCCAAATCTCCCCAAAATTTGAGCGAAGGTCACCCTTGACGTGGGAAGACAGGGTATGTGATTGGTTTTGGGTTTGGGTGGTCGGTGGTCGATGAAATCGACAAAATTCATGGGAAAATCGTAGTTTTCCAGCGAGTTTGAAAGGATTCCGTCAAAAATTTGGGTCGTGAAGTGAAGATGAGGGGTTCACGCCCCTTTTATAGGCATAACCCTCAATTCACGGACGCGTTTCCCAGTTCACAATCGCTAAGACCATGAATATAAATCGCAGACTGCGAACTGGGATAAAACTGCGAGTTTTATATAATGTGGAAGCACCTTGGTTCACGTAGGCGTTGGTCAGTTCACGTTCAATTAAGACCGCGAACTGCAAGCGCAACCCGTGAACTAAAGTGAAAACAGGGCATTTCCGAACAATTTTGACTCGACCTACTCCACCGTGCCTACTATCGATCACAACACATCTCAAAACACACAATCACAAAGACCTGGCACGGGGATACCAACTCGACCACTTAAGCTCTTCACTCAAACACAAAAAGAGAAAATAAGGAAAAGAAAACAAACCTATGTTGGGTTGCCTCCCAACAAGCGCTAAGTTATCGTCATTAGCTTGACGATTGCAAATCTATCACGCCTTTGAACATGAGGCCACTGAGATTGGATCCTCCACGATCTCGGGGCTAAGCATGTCGCCTCCCAACTTTAACTCCATAGGGTGGTCTTCTTGGTCGATGACTTTCGCTTTGCCCTTGTCCTTATTCCGGGCAATAGCGTGATTCATCCTTTCCCTCCAAGCTTTCTTCCTCCTCTCTTTGGGTGTGATACCTCCTTGATTTCCTGCTTCACATCACCACAAGGAACAACACTAATAGTAGGGTTCACCTTGATAGGCTCTCCTCCACTTGCATTCATATCACTTGATTCCACTTCCTTTACATCCTCACTCCTAGGCTTGGGTTCAATTTCAAGAGTAATTTTCTCCTCACCATCTCTCAGAATCAAAGTTCCCTCATTAACATTGATTAAAGCCTTGGTGGTGGCAAGGAAGGGGGCGTCCTAGTATGAGTAGCACTTCCGAATCTTCACTTATATCAAGGATCACAACATCCGTTGGATAATAGAATTTTGCCACTCATATTAGCACGTCCTCCACAATGCCCGTATGACTAATGACAGAGCGATCGACCAATGTGACACTGATCCTACAAGTCTTTAATTCACCTATGTCTAGCTCTTAAAAAGCTTAAAGGGCATCACATTAATGATGGCTCCTATGTCCGCCAAGGAATTGTCTATGTGATGAGTGCCAATGCAAAGAGGTATGGTGAAACTACCTGGACCGGGTTGCTTTTTGGTCAAATTGTTTAGGATGAAGGCGGAGCACTCTTCACCGAGGGTGACATTGGCGAGGTCTTGGAATTTCGGCTTCTTGGAGAGAAGCCCCTTGAGGTATTTTGAATACCGCAACATGTGGATCATTGCTTCAAGGAAGGGAATGTTGAGGTGGAGTTTTCTGACCATCTCCATGAAACCTCCACATTCCGCCTCCAATCTTTCTTTGTGAACCCTCGTGGGGAAAGGAAAGGGTGGCGTGTACTCAACCACTAGAGGTGGAGTTGGCGATGTGACACGCTATGACACAACACCAAACTGCGACCAAGTGCAATCACAAAATGGAAATGCGGTATAGTGAATCAAGTAATAAATGTCAACCCAGGCCTAAATGTCAACCAAGCCCTCTTAGACAAACTAACCGGCAGACGACTAGTCTTCACCGGGATAGAAAGCTAAGGCAATTAACACAGAACTCCACTATTGGAACCAAATTCTAGTACAAAGTAGTGAATTGACTGATTCTCGTACAATCAATTGAAGAATCTCTAACAACCTAATTAGATTCTATCTATCTCAGGTTGCAACAAAAATCAAAAGAAGTTGACCAGGATTCAATTGACTCAATAAACACACTTCAATCTATTATAATCAAACAGTATATCATCCCAAAAGTCATTACAATCATGATCCCTAACACATGGAAATAGGGTTCTTCATACCCAAGTGAGAGAAAGTTCTACTTCATAGAGAAAGAGTAGAAAACAACAATCATAGGAATCATACTCATAATGATGTGTTTGATAAGCTTTGGGATGATGATCTTCACTCCAAGGACGAAATCCAAGCTTGATTGATGAAACCCAACTCCAGAATTGATCCTAGAGTTTATTCTTCGCACTTCATCTCTCTAAGGCTCTGTTTTTGCTCAAAAAATTTGATTCCCCTCTCAAAGATCCGAAATTGGGTTAAAACCCATAAAATCACGACCACACGGCTAGACCACATGGTCGTGTGGAATCCTTACGTGCCCGTGTAACTCGCCAAAACGCGACGTTTGAGTTAGTGACTTGTAATGTGGTGCACGACCAGAACTGCACGGCCGTGTGGAAATCCGGCCAGCCCGTGTGAAGTCTCGAGAAATCCCACACGGCCAAAAGGGGAACTTGCACGGACCATACCGCCTTGACCTGCAAAAGGTTGTTGCACGGCCAAGTTGCACGGCAGTATGACAACATGGTCAGGTCGTGTGACTGTCTCTTCTTCCCATCAACTGTCCAAACTTCGTCCAATCGACCTCGAACTCGTGCCCAAACATTCATTCACGTACTAGGATCTGAAATATCACAAACAAGAACACCCTAGCGTGAAATCGGTTTAAAACATCAGAAATGAGGCTCAAACAGTATAAGAATGGTGGAAAAAAACGTGTGCAAATATCGAGTTATCAAATTCCCCCACACTTAACCGTTTGCTTGTCCCCAAGCAAACCAAGTCAGACACAAGGTAAGCTTAAAACAGTTTAACCATGCAAACTTTGGGTACATATCATTTGGGCACAAAACACGTGAATCATACTGGCTTTTAGACATCAACACATGAACAACCTCAACTGCAACCTCGACAATCACCACAGATGACATTCGAGTGCCGCAAAATCGAGTAAAGGAAGAGTCTCCCTTATGTTCACCAACCAACCTACACTTGACTCAACCACTTATTCAAGACAGTCAAAATCAAGACCGAGCAATCTAGGTCCTCACTGGGGTAAAGAATATAAGGAAATGAATCGCTCACTCTCGACCAGTTGGGTCAGGACAATTTGATGAGAAAAATGTGCATGCTTATTCTCTCAATCCTAACGTCTCTTCGCAATGATGGCAGCCTCTAAATGCTAGAGTTCGCATATCGGATATCACCACTAACTAATCAGGAGGTCTTAGACACGGGTTCAGATGACTGGCTAGGGTCTTTTAGGTGGTGGAAGAATTTATAGCACAAAGTTCCACAGTTCTAAAACCAACATAGTTATAGTCATTCAAACCAATTACTTTCTTTCTACCATTCTGCATTAATCACGTTCTTTAGAGCACAAGAGTGAAGCAGGACTTAACATGTTAGTATTTCTAAGTCAAGTTGCTAAGAAACACCATTTAATGGGCATGATTCAGATTTTTGTGGTGGCTCTCTTTTGCTTTCATTTTTTTTTTCTTTCTTTCTTTATTTTCATTTTTTGAGAGAATCGCCACCTTTGCACACTTTTTTTAAACACTCGCCCAACTTTTAAAAGCTAACTCCAACCCTCATATTATATCTAGCAGAAACAGCAAAGAACATGCAAAACCACTATGTGGAACCTCTAAGAGATGCAAAAGAGTGATTTTTCATTGTAGACCGAAGGAAGGAAAGTTACACGGCTCAAAGGGGCTGACTAGGGGTATGATACACCAGGACAGTCAATTTGGTCGTGCGCTAATCCTATGCCTCCATAATCCTAATTAGTGACAATGTGAATGCTACACATCATGTAAGAGGGATCTATCTAACAAGAAAGAAACGAGAAGGCTCAAATCTCACATGGCAACCTATATGATATATCTCTCATTCTGATTCCCTAAGCCTGAATGCATAAACGACTATAGAAAATAAGTGATCAATCCAAGTCGCAGTTGGTAAGCAAATAGTTGAAAAACTAAACCCCTACACAACTCTACTGCACATCTCTGTCATCATTATAGGTCGTCCTAGTCATAATCAAGTTGTCATGCATCAATTCTAATAGCCATTCGATTCACCCAAACCACAGTGCCCATATGATTATGCAAACATCAGTACTTGGAGCTCTCAAAACTTGAGATTTGGATAGTGGACTAGGGTCCAAGCACACAAACACATCTATGCAGCCAAAGATGAACACTCCACCCCCCCCCCCCCCCCCCCCCCGCACACACATACTTAAGCACGACATTGCCCTCAATGGAGAAGAGGAAAAGATAAGGGGAACGATGTTACCGGGAAAACGGACTGCAGGGGGACTAGAAATGGGACCAGTCACCAGGAGTAGACTAGAAGGTGGACTAGTTCTGCAAGAGAGGATCACGAACAAAAACCGCTAGAACACTGTTCGTTAGGGATAAGTGTCAACCCTGATGGCCACAAGACGAAAATCCAAATGAAAAAAAACAAAGGACTTAGTTCAGGCTCCGCACACACATGGCGCAAACAAAAGAACCCAAAAACACTAAAAACACTCAAAGGGCCAATGAGTACAGACTACTCGTGCTCGAGGTCGTCGAAGGTGATGTGCACCATGAACGCATTGTCACCGGCTGGCTGGGGTGGAAGCAGGGAAGCATCCCAAGGAGTCCTCCAGACTAGCGGGGCGCCCAAAACTTGCTCTAATAGGTGCTGCTCGACCTCCCCCATCTGGCGAGCCCTGCTCCGCTCGCGTTCAATGTGGGCAAGGGTGCCCTGCTGGGCCTCCATACGGTCAAGGCGCTCGTCATATGTAGCCATACGGGCGGTATACTCGGCCTGGTAGGCCGAGTACTGCTGCTAGAACTGGAGCTGATGGCCGAGGAGCTGCTGGTTCTGAAGACTCAGCAGCTGGAACTGGAGAGAAAAGTAATACGGAGATGGGTAAGAAGAGCTGCCACCCCCATGCGCATATGTGATCTGGTGGGAAGTGGGGTGGTCGACAGCAGAGTCCACATCCTTGGGGGTAACATCGTTGAGTGCAGCATCCTGATCATCAACAGGTGGTTCAGGAATGGGCGGGAAGGGCAGGCCCTCGACCCACTTGACACCACGAGACTCCCTCAACAACCGCATCTTCGAAACCGTGTCCTCCCCAAAAGACCAAGTTGCACTATGCTCCGTGCAATCATGATAAGCGATTTGGAAGTGGTCAGCAAGCACGGTGATGAGTGGTGTACACTGGAGGGTCCCTAGAGTCACCGCACTTTTGGCGAAAGTCCTCACCAAGACAGATCCCAGGTGGAGGTTGTGGTGGCGACTGCGGATCGAATGGATGAAGTAGAGAGACCGTTTGGTCAGGGTGCTGACACTCTCGCTACTCGGAGCATAAGACTTTGTCAGCAAGTGGTGGAGCAGACGGTTCTTTATCTGCAGAGTGCTGGCCTTCGTCCGACCAACAGTGAAGGTGTCCTGAGAAGGCAGCGCTAGTTGGCGGTACAAAGCCGAAAAGGTCATGCCAGCTGGATTAACGACCTCGGTGACAAAATCACCGCCATCGTCGAGGTCAAGTTTGAAAGCGACAGCAAACTTGTGGTAGCTCATAAAGCGAGGTTCACCGCCCAACCTGAACTAGATTGCCCTGCTGTCCATCCAATCGGTGGTCTCGATGTGCACAAAGGTTGAGTAGAACTCGATCACTAACTCGTAGTAGACCTTATCGTGCACATCTGGCAAGCGGCGCCACGCTCGGTTTCGAACAATAGCATGGAGGGTGTCATAGCTATTCATCTTCTGGAATTTCCTCTTGCTCCAGCAATGATGCTTCCCGAACTTAGCTGCCATTACACGCTTGAATTGATCCTTGTGGGGTACCAACCTTAGATCACTGATGAACCGATGCCTAAAGTTTGGCTTCGACATGTTCCTGCAAGAAATTGAACCAAAGTGGAGCCAAAAGAACCATGGAAAAGGTCAATCATACCCCCACACTTAATAACAGAAAACAGTCGAACCATGGTTTCATCCATAGTTCGGGGGTTAATAACTCGAGCAAAATAGTGCAATCTGGGTGGGTGCACATCAACAATATAGTAGGCAACTTAAGGTTCACATCCTTAGCAAACACACCATCGGATCACATCATTAAGGGCCCCCCAACCAACTCCCACAATTTGGTATGAAAAACTGGCATTTCACCAAACACCTTGTGTGCACTATTAAAGTAATCATAGAGTTGATGAATTCCTAGCACACAAGGGCTCAGTCAAGCAAGGACAACATGCCATAACACATTCAACACCTAAACCAAGCCTTCCCCTCGATCAATTGCAATCAAATTGATTCTTTCCCTATATAACCTAACACCCAATTCTCCACAAATCACAAGGTAAAGGGCAAAAACAAACCTGGAGACACAAGTAGAGGTGTAGGGGCAGATGAGGGGGAGGCAATGGAAGTGAGGAAACGCCAAAATTATGCCCAAAAATGCTCGTCGAACTTTAAATCAAAGTCGAGGTATCACATTTCCTCCCCCCTTAAGAAACATTTCGACCTCGAAATTTGTCCCCTTCTGACTTCTCCAAGCTTCATAGTTCACATTGTTTATCTCGATGCTTGACTCCTTCATTGCTTCGCTCAAGTGCCTTTAGCGTTGCTTACAATCTAGCCTCCTCTACTCTTTGGGTCATAGTCGTACGCCCAATTCTCACGAACTCAACAACCCTTCCTTGCATCCTTTCCCCTAGATTATGGCCGCCATTTGTCGCTACTCCTTGGCTACTGCCAGTCGACGTACTAGATACTTGGCATCTTCCCGAACCTTATTCTGATAAGCTCACATCGCTGTAAGATGTGAGCCGCCTTGAACCTCCTCTTCTCACTCATGAAAGGGTTTTTACTAAACGATCCTTTTAGGAATCTACTCTTTCTCCTTCCTGAGACGTATCATAATCACACGGTCCTAAAAGAGTTATTATCCTAATCATGATTAGAGTATACTGGAGATTCTTAAAACTCTCAAAAGAACCCTTTTGACTTGTTTGGCCAAACCATTAGCCTAACACCCTTTTTACTTTCCTTAAAAAAACAGAAACTTTGAAAAACTCATATCGTCACCCCAGTATTCCTTGGAGACCAAGGAACAGAGGAGTGCTGGCTCTGATACCAAAATGTAACACCCTAACCCGGTTGGGTACTACTTTTACTATAATGCCCTTGATAAACCGTGAAATAAAATAAGAACTCAAAATACTTGGAAAAAAATAGCGGAAACTTTTCATAAATAACTTTAATAAATACTAAAAAGAACTATCATTACTTAAATACGAAGCCCGAACACTTGGGCCATCTCAAATTTTAAAAACTTTAATCTAATCTCCAGTCCATACTCATAAGCATAAAATTAAAAATAACTAAATAGTCTCTACTGGTGCTGCTACTGAAAACCCCGACTGGGCATCCTCTGTGATGCTTGTACCGCCATCATCTAACTGGTTGCCCTCGAACTGTTCCTCTCAAACTCGATGCTCTCTAACTACTCCTCTAGCTCTTCCTCTTCTAACTGGTGAGTGGGATGGGGTCAGTCTACGCCCTTACGTTTTTAAATCTCTAGTACTTGAGCACTTACTTACGACATTTAACTTAAACTGGTGGAAATTGTTTGTACTTCCACTCTCAATCGGAGTTAAAGTTACTATCCATTCTTAAAACTTAAATCTCAACTTGAACTTTTGACTGACACGGGGATCCCTCACTAGCTAGTCCGGTTGCCCAACTCATACGTATGAGAGCCTGTCCAAGCTTTCCTTAAACTTAAACTTATCGTGGAAGGCTCTTCTTCCACGATTCTCAAGAGCATAAATGCTGCTCATCATAAAAATCTCAAGAGCATTACTGTTGCTCAACTTAAATATCTCAAGAGCATTACTGTTGCTCAACTTAAATATCTCAAGAGCATAACGGCTCCTCTGTCTCAAAGATCTCAAACTGCTGCTCTATCTGAAAATCTCAAATGGCAACGGACTGACGCTAGTGACTAAAACCCTTAAAACGGTTTCACCTTCTCAAATGTGAGTTACTTCTTAAAAAAATACTTGTTTCTTAAACTTGAACTTACTTGTATGCAAAGCATGCAATAACATAAACTGGAAGCATAACTCACACAAATCATATTACATCATATAAGCATACAAAGGCAAGTACGACACATAACAGTCAAATCTCAAAAACTTAAATATCGTAAGGCGTAGAATTTACCCCCTTTACACTTAATGGCAAATTACTGAATGGTACCCATAATTCTCAGTCTTACAAATTCATCCCCAACTTCCAGAATTGCACAATTCAGTCCCACAGTCCAATTCCCACTTTATGATTATGACATTTCAATCCAACTGGCTTATTCCCATTAGGTACCCAAATAACTGCTGACCACGACATGGTCCCTGGCATGAAAAATTTCCTTTTGATACCCAAACCTCCTCATAATCCCCAAACTGCCCTTATGTTAAAAAATGACCCAATTATCCTTAACTATTTATCAAATTATCAAAACCCCCCCCCCCCATCAAATTCCATAATAATGGGAGGAGTTCTCACCTGCACACTGCCGCCTCCTTCGAAGTCCCGGCTCCGGCCACCGTCATCGTCGAACTCCTCCCAATCTTCGAATCCACCATAGTCGCACTCCTCGGGCTCATCTTCTTCTTCTTCCCCCAACAACAACTCCAAATAAGTCATCGTCGTTGTAGCTCTGCCGTCATCATCGGTGACTCGAACTTCTCTGCTCGGCCCACAGTTCGGAGGCCAACTCCGGACTGCCGACATTCCCCGGCGCTTTGGAGGGTGGACTTGCGTCCTCATCGCCGCCCCCGCATCGCCATTCCCCTTGTCAGCGCTAAAATTGACGCCAGCGTCGAAGTCGGCAATGAAATTTCTCGCCGCCGTTGCATTCTCGGGCTTCCTCTTACGTCCACGAGCCACCACCTTGGTTCAGATCCACCTCCCTCCTCTTCATGCTCGAGTCAATCACTCCATTTCCAACCCGCAATTAGATCGTCGAACCGACCTCCGACCTCCTCTCTTCTTCTTCGATTTGTCCCGCTCGCTCTTTTCACCTCTCCTCCTCTGTTTTTCTTCAGTTTTTCCCAGAGGGAAGCCAATCCATTCGATTTCTATACACACCCCTTAATCTAGGGGTGGGCATTCGGTCGGTTCGGTTTTGACCGAACCGAAATTATGAATATCGGGTCCACGAAGTCTCATAAACCTCAATCAGAATTATAATTCGGTTCGGTCGGTTTAAACCGAATTATAATTTGGTTCGGTTCGTTCTTCACACAAAACCGAATTTGTGAAGCTACTTGTATTTTCTCACTTTTAAATTATTTTTCACCCCTAATATAAACAATAAATATCAATTATATGCATCATCAATGATAAAACCAAACTTTTCAACACATAAGTCTTAAAATATTTCAAATATTTAAGTCTAAAAACAACTACAAACATAAAAATCCACCATTTGCATGGACCAGGAAACTGGATCGTACCGGTCAATTCGACCGGTAAATCCGGAAACCGGACCAGAAACGAAACGGTAGCCATTTAGTGGTTGAATTATCGTACCGCCCGGTTTTTTTGGTTTAACCGTTCCGAAAGGAAATATCGGCCAGTTTTATTTCCACCGGCGGTAGGCTATTTGAAACTGAACGTCGCCGTATTGTCCAACAAAATTATTTATAAAAAAAAGCTCCGAACTCTGAAAGCCAAACCCCAATCCCTAATAGAACGCTCCACTTCTCTTCTCCAGATTCACCCCGCCGCTCCTCTTCTCTAGCTCACCGGTGCCGCTAGCGAACGACAAGAAGGATGAGCTCGACACGACGTCATACTTTCTATCTCCTCCCATCTTCGATTCGCCACTATCAATCTCTAGTCGACGATGTTGTTGAACAGAGACGGAGAGGAAGAGGATAAGTCAGAGAAGGAAAATGAAAATAAGGAGAGATCGGATAAGTGAAAAGAGGAAGGTTTATTAATTTTTCAATATTTTTAATTTTTTATTAGTTTTTTTAGTATTGAATAAGTGCTAACTACTTGTATTTATTCATTTATTATCTGGTATATTCCGATACATCCGGTATTACTCCGAGACGATAACCTAATTTTGGCAGCACGGTTTTTTGACAAAAAATATATTTTATTATTACAAAAACGGTATTTACCGGTACGAAACGGTTGAATCACGGTCGTACCGCAAAATACCCTACCAGAAAGAAATCCGGTATGATTTCCGGTACGGTTTCCTTTACCATGACCATTTTGAGCTTACAATTATAGTATTTCGGTTTTTCGGTCGGAAATTCGGTTCGGTTGAAAGAACCCTGATTTCTGAACTATCCATATTTTCCTTCCGAATTTCGAACCGAATAGCATTAATTCGGTTTCGGTTCGGTTTAATTCAGTTTCGGTTCGGTTCGGGTTTACCGAACCGTTTGCCCACCCCTACCTTAATCGCCAATTAAAACCCCAAATTAATTATTTCCGTTCATATCCATTACCTGGCGAGTTTCCAGCGGCCGTACCGTCTCTGTTTCAGCTCCCCGATCAATGCCCCAGAGGAACGACGATTCCTCTGGGCTCCAGCCCATCTTCCGACCGTGAACTGACTCGGCGTCACTAATCTCTAAAAATTCACTAGAACCTCATTAGTTTGCGGTTTCTGGCTCCAGTTCACGGACCTGATGACCTTGAACTCACTATAGCTTCTACCTCCTCTTTGCCCGATCCTTGTGCCTTTTCTTCCAACTTTCGACTCCAAGGTTGATTCCACCTGTTAGACTTTGAAACACATTGAAACAAAGCAAACCTAGCGTAAAACCACCCTTTTTGGAGCTGAAATGCCACAAACGCCAAAAAGAAATGGGGATAAAAAGTGTACATTTAGGCCTAAATCAAAAACCCAAGGTCACCTCAGTCTAAGTGTACATGCTATGGTTGCTCTCGTAGCTCCTCTCAATAGGTTTAACCTATCATGCATACTAGAGACGTGCTTCGATCAGAACGTGTGTGACTTCTCTAGCATTGTTTTAGGAAGGAATTCCTATTGTAGGAGTTTGGTCACCACATCTTCTAAGTAACACTAAGATCATTCATCTAGTCTTAATCTGCCTGTATGCACTACCTAGTCTAACCCTAATACAAACTTCTAGTGTTAACTCAGTTGTATGCTAGTAGGGAAGATTTGGGCGACTTATCCAAGCATAATTAAGTATAAATGAAGCATACTTTCACTAAAACAAATATATCCATTCACAAACCCTAACACAAATACATCTACATTTAAAACCTAATCTGGGGGTTTGGGGATTTTGACCCCTAGTACCTTAGAGAACTACCTCATAAAGGGGGGAGGAAGATACATGGAATAAAATAGAAGAAGCCTTGATGTGGGAGAGCTCCCTTCCTTCTTCTACTCTTCCCATTCCTTCAGCTTCTCCCTCTAACTTCCAATTTTACAACCATAATTCTTCAATCTACTTCAGCTCTCTAATGTTGGAGGAGGAGCACCTTATATATAGATATACATGATCAGGTCAAGTTCACTGTCATGGTGGGAGAGTTTGCGGCCAAAATCATTAAAGGGAAGACCGCAATCTAGAGATTTCCGTTTTGCGCTTTGGAAGCTGGGAAGTTTGCAACCAGAGTTCACGGTCGCGATCCGTGAGTCGCAGCTGCGATCTTCTTCGCGGCTCAAATGAAAAAGGTTATGATACGATAATCCAGACTTTCTGCTCCTAGCTTCTTGTCTGCTCCAAAGTTCGCGCTTGAGGTCTCCATCATCGCGTTCGTGATCTTCGCCCTTAAGGCTGCGATCTTGGTCCTCAGCTTCACATCCTCTGTTCGTAACTGTGATCCTTCATGCTCTGGTCGTGATCTCTGGATTTGTAACATTGATCAATACTTGTACATATTTTTGTACCTAAAACATTTATATCATCCAATACACCCTAATATGCTAATATTTTATTAAAGGAACGAATAAGGGGTATGCTTCACAACAAATTAACCATGAAGAAAACAAAAGGACTAAAAAAACTAATATGGGCTCTAAATAAAACCACTTTTGGTGTTATCACTTGTGAAATAAGTCTTTCCTTATCTTCGATGTAAAAGGGTTAAAACCCTAGCCTTCCTTCTATGTAAAATCTTAGTTACATTTATTATCGTAAGCAAGCTAGTAAGATGATATCCTCTAATAATCATTAGCCATGAGTTCTTTTCCGCTCACTGTGGAGTAGTCTCGTTCAATCAAGAACGAAGATACCACGGAAAACTCTCATATCTCTTTTTCTTACAATCTTTCGCTTTGTCGGTATCTTCACACTATGCATGTCTAGCTTGATATGATTTTCCATAACAAATGAATTGAAGTCAAGTAAACCATGGTTAACTCGTTATTTTTCTTGTAGCGGTGGTGATGGGCTTTCTACAACCTTTGTGTGGGTGTTGTCAATCGACCGCATGGCTATCCTAACTACCCAATTATGGGCCAAGTATAACTCAGAATGGCATTGCTAGTATAGTGGTTAACAAGGTCATATTCAACAGGTTTTGATACCCTAGATTACTTCTCAATTTTTTATTGTCTAGTCAACCGGTTTAGGTTTTGGTTCGTAGGTTGATTGAAAGATACTCGTGGAAAAAGCTAAGGTAAAAGCAAGATACTTCGGGTGCCTCTCTCTCCCTAAACTAGGTTCATCATGCAAATGGCTAACTATGTTGGGTTAGTAGAATAAGATGCTGAACTCTCCAATCTGGGGATTTCTAAAATTACTCTCCCTTCTGCTAACACAACCCACAAAGACCCAATGTCACCTCAGTCTAAGTTTACGTGCTAGTGATGCTCCCATAGTTCCTTCCAATAGGTTCAACCTAACAGGCATACTAGAGGCGTGCTTCGATCAGAACGCGTACGACTTCTCTAGCATTGTTCTGGGAAGGCATTCCTGTAGCAGGGGTTCAGTCTCCAAGTCCACTATGGAACTCTAAGATCATTCATCTAGTCTTAATCTGCCAGTTGGCACTACCTAGTCTAACCCTAGTGTTAACTCAATTATAGGCTAGTAGGGAAGAGTTGGTAGACTTACCCAAGCATAATTAAGCATTACCAAAGCATAAATTCACTAAAACAAGCATATCCATTCATAAACCCTAACATAATTACATCTACTTTCAAAACCTAAATCTAGGGTTTGGAGGGTTTAACCCCTAGTATCTTATTGAACTACCCCATAAAGGGGGGGGGGGAATAGAAGAGGCCTTGATATGGGAGAGCTCCCTTCCTTCTTATCCTCCTCCTCTTCTTCTCAAAGTAGGGGGAGGAACCCCCTCTTTTTAGATTTTCAGGATCTAGGCAAGTTCATGGATGATTCGGGTATAATGTTTAGGTTAGTGTAGATATGTTAGTTTTCTAATCACTATTCTAGGTTGTCTAGATAACAAAACCTCAAACCAAAGTAAGGTACACCTAGGAGACCTGTGGTTCTATATTTTTATTGCTTTCTTACGCTATGCTACACCCAATCGTCGGTTATGCTTGGACGTCGATTGGGATGTGTAGTTAGAGTTGAGCCAAGTTTTTTATTTTGAGTGATCTTGGAGCTTAATTGGAGTCTTCGGTTGATCTTGGAGTCAAGGATCGCAGCCTAGAAGATGAAGAAGATGAAGAGCTAGAGCTATTTTGTAATTTATCTTGTCTATGAACTAGACCTCTTCTCTTAGGTTTAAGAACCCTTGTTCTAGATTTTGGTTTGATTTTGATGTATGTGACAGATTCGTACGTAGTTGGAGCTGAGGAGTTGGATGAGGGAGCTATTCGTACCGCCCTACTACCAACGCAAGCTTCACGACAGTCTGCAACTTCTCCGCTAGGGGAGTCATAGTGTTGAAGACTACTTCTGAGAGATGGAACTCATGAACCGTGTTTTTGTACGTGACGACAAGGATGCCACAATCAACAGGTTCTTGCAGGGTGTCAATCGAGATATCAAGAATCAATTCAAGTTGTTTCCCTTCATGGAAATTGAAGAAGGATTTTCAATTTATTGATCATGCTTCAATCAGAGTGAATAAGCATGTCTGGATTCCCTTTTCCATTGAGAAATACCAAGATGAGATGCTCTTCGATGTAATTCTTATGCAAGCTGCACATTTAGTGATGGGAAGGCCATGGCAGTTTGATCACAAGGTTTCCCACAACGATAGGACCAATAGGTATGCATTTGAGGATCTCAGACTAAAGGTAGTTCTCAAACCTTTATCATCGGAGGTTCGTTCTGATCAGCAGCATATGGCACAGAGTCGAGCCAATGAGAAAGTCACTTTGAGTGGTTCACCTCCAGCAAAGGTGATTGAACCCAATTTGATGGCTCACAGGTACCTCCTGATTGTTCTTCCAGGAAAGACCATCCCATGTCGAAATAGAGTCTCGCATCTCAGTTCTTCGAATGCCCTAAAACACACCGAATTGGGTGGAGAGATAGGAACCGAATCGGAGAAAGCGGCCACCATCAGGACATTTTCGAATAACCCAGAAACGTGCAGGTTTGATGAAATCCATCCGGAGTAGACTCAAGTGAAATATCACCAAATCAAGTTTTTTGCCTCTAGAAGGCACTAAGAACGGCCAAATTTTCATCGAATGGGTTAGGGATTTTCAGGGACATTCGATCCAAGAAAAATGTGGAAAACACTTGGTGGGAGTTCCTGGATGGTGTACAAACAAAGAAAATGCCTCGAACGACCGGAAATAGAGACGCCTAAATTCAAATTTGGTTCGTCGAGCTCGCCAGAATTTGACCATAGCGATGGCGGGAAAATTTTTACACATCATCATTAAGTAAAGGGGATGGTTGTTCTTCACAATCCATTGAGGGATTTAATTGGAGTTCAAGGGAAGATGTGCCAAGTGTTCAATTGAAACAGGGAGGTGTGAGGACCAAACGCCCAAATTCGTCAAATCACCGGAGCTCGTAGGACAGTCGTCGAAAACTGGAATTGTCTTGGTGCTTTCTGGTAGAAATTGCAGTGGATACTGGGTAGGGACACACCGATGTCCCTTTGATGCACCTTCATAACGAGAAACTCCTCTTGGTTGAGGCTGGAAGAGGCAGTACGATGGATTGGAGGATCGTGGTGAAGATTTTTGAAGAGGTAGGGACAGATGGAGTCCTCTTTCATCGATCCATTTTGGGATAATTCTAACGATTTGTATGGATGCAGGCATGTCATAGATTTGAGGAAAAAGATTTTTGAAGAGGGAGGGATTGATGCAAGCCTCATAGGTTGCTTGCAAGACAATCCAATTCCCAAGTGGCAAGTGCCAAACTAGTGAAGCACCAAAGCTGCCAAATTGTGGCTAAGGCAGGAAAGGTGAGTGAGGTACCAACTTTGGAGGCTTATTCGTGGAAATTGGGGTATAGTCGAAGGAAGTGTCAAGTTGGAGATGAAACTAGGATACTTTCTAAACCACGTGAAGGCATTGGCTGAGTTTGAATGAAGCCAGAAAGGTCATTTCCTTGAAGGTCAAAGTTCGTATGGAGACTGTTTTTCTGGGCAGGGTTACTTGTGTTTGAAGTTTGTTGCTTAGTGTCCAAGTTTCTTTGTTTAGGATGAATTCTTTTACCTTTTTAGTTTCAATTGGTGTCCTTGTTAATCTAGGTTTGTAGTTGATAATTTTTGCCTATAAATAGCCTTAATTTTCATTGTAAAGGACATGTTAGATTGAATCAAAAACCTTGCTTCGAGGAGTTTCCATTGAGCTTGCGATCTTATTGCATACCTCTCTTTCAATTCATCCCATTGATTGAGTGGTGTTCTATCCAAAACCCAAATCAGCCTTATCCCCTTGTGTTGAAGTTGCTAATTCGGTTCTATCCATCCTCAAGTCACAAAACCCCCTATTTTGAGTCAAAATCGATTCATCCTGCATACCCTTTTGTTCGATCTTGGCTACACAATTCTGAAAACACATATCTCGAGCTTGGGGTCATATCAGAATCTAGCTTTTAATAGAAGAATTGAGTCGACGAGCTAGGATAATACTCAAAGTCGATCCAAATGATAAAACTAGGGGGATTCAAGCTAAGAGAGCTCCAAACCTTGTGACTAGCTATGGTAGTGGTTACGTTAGTGTAGTTAGATTAGTTTCTTAATCACTATTCTTGTTTGGCTATATAACGAAACCTTATGTCAAAGTAAGGTACACCTAGAGACCCATTGTTTGATATTTTTATTGCTTGCTTACCCGATGCTACACCCAGTCGTCGGTTATGCTTGACCGTCGATTGGGATGCGTAGTTATGCCGAGCCAAGTTTTTGGGGCTGTTTTCGGGGACATTCTATGTTATCATAGAAGGGCCTAGGTCGTTACGTTAGCCTTTTTTGTTTTTTGTTTTTTTGTTTTGTGTATGTAAAGCCACTCTTAGCTTAGAAGGGTAGTTTGTGTGTGTTTGATTTCTTTTTAGTGTTTTTGTGTTTTTAGGTTGAATCATGGATCCCAATGGCTTATACAATATGTAGGGGTATCCACAACCACCCGAATGGGGGTGCTCCGGTTCTTCATGAAGTAACCAAGATAGTGGAAGCCAAGGAACTGGATTCTGTGATCAACCTCCCTTCCCAGAAGAACAGACCATAAGCTTCCCCATAATAAGTAAACTTCCCTCCACCAAGCGAGGACAAATCCAAGTTGGAGTTGGCAATGGAGGCCTTCATGGTGCATTCCTCAAAACTATTGCCACTTCACAACCTGAGCCAAAAAGCGAATTGGAGCTCATGGTGGAGCGATTTGCTCGAGGAACCAACGGAGGATGCTCGAACTTGGATCTCCCACAACCCGAAATGAAGACCAAAGTGGAGCTTGCCATGGAGAACTTTGAAAGAGAATGCTCCAACACAGATTTACAACCCCTCCCTCATCCCGATTTGACATTACATGAGAAGGTTGCACGAGCTTGTGCAAGCCATCGCCTCCCATCATTCACGGAGAAAGAGAAAGTTGAAGGGAAGATCAATGACAACCATGTGGATCAAGAGGAACTCACCCCGGAGAGCTCTAGTGGTGAGAATGACTTAGAGGGTTGCATTGATGATTTTCACACATTCCCCCTTCCTGGGAACAATGTTGAAGAACAAGTCATAAGGTAGAAGAGCAAGAGAACCCTTTCAATGATCTTGCATGGCATCTTTCCCTCTAAATCGTGCTTGAAGATATGAATCGGAAGGAGAAAGAAGAGGTTAGAGAGGAGGAAGTGATCATTGAACAGGAGGAAGATCTTCATTGTATTCAAATGGAGGAATCAAATTTTGAAGATGCAAGGGGTGTCTGAGATGAGGACGAGGTCGTGGTGCATGAAGCATCTACAAGTAAAAAGTGTTATAAAAGCTTTCCACCCGACCTTGTTGCTCTACTTGAGATGGATCTGTTTGCGGCTCTTTGCCAAACCATCATCGATCCCTCTTGGTGGATGCGATGGTGGTCAATCCATGATGTCTTACATGGTGTGGGGAAAAGGGAAGAAAGAAGAAGGAGAGATCTAGTGGGTGAAGCCACAAGACTAGTCAAGTTTACGAGCCCTCAATCATGGACTCGTCCAAAGCTCGTGACTTGAGACACCACCTCACCGGCGAGAACCTCAACTTCTAGGAGCTTTTAGGGTGTACTGAAACTTGGTGGAAGCAACCATCCCATCGGTTTGTTATCTTTTCTTTCAATAAGACAACCTTTGGTGAGTTTTTGGTGTTTAGACGTGTCGTTGCTCTTCCGGATAGCACTTGACCTCTGATCCCGCCGACCAACATTCATATCATATCCAGTAATATCGTTCTACCTTCTTATTTTACATCAGTGTGGTTAGTGTCGAGCTTAGGTGGGGGGGGGGGGTATTCTATTATACTTGTATGTGTGAATGATTGGTGTGATTTTGAGTGCTTGGAGCTAGGGATGGAAATCGGTACGGTATCGGTCGGTAACCCAATACAAAATACCGAAATCGCGAATACCAAATTACATCCTAAATTCAATCACAATCTCAATCCCTAAATAATTTCGGTATCCTAATCCCTAAACATTTCGGGATCCCAATTGGTACTTCGGTATCCCAATCGGTATTATCGAATAAGAAGTTAATGACCTTTGTAATTAATAAATAAATATATAAATTAGATTTGATTATTTAATATAGGACAAATCGACAAAGAGACTAAGCAAAGAGTTTTGAATTTTTCTAGAGCTAGGATATGGATAAGGAGAATGGAGGAGAGGTGACATCTCAAGTTTTTCTCATTGTTAATCTTTAATTTGATGAATTGGAGGCTGAGAGAAGACTAATACTAGTGTTTGTTTTTTGGTGTTATGAAAATAACAATAGATTAGTGGTTGAGGGTCGTGTAGTAGTGAATAAGAGAGTTTAGTTGAGAGCATAAAATACACGTTAGCTTATATTTCGGTATTGTTCGGTATTTCGGTATATACCGATCCCAATCCCGTAATCTCTAATACCGAATAACAATTGAAATTGACTCCCAATCCCAAGAAATAATACGTGTATTCGGTAATACTAAATATAGACAAATTCGGTATGGTATAAGGTATATCCCAAATACTGGTACCAAACTTTCAGCCCTACTTGGAGCCTAGTTGAATGCCCAAATTTTAAAATTTTGAGGTCTCCAAACAAAGCAACTTATACATGTACATGATCATAGTGGCACTTTTGGTGTTATGTTTTGAATCTCGTGGCTATTAGCATTAATGTATGGATGACTTGTCTGCGATTGAGAACAACCAATGATGATGACTGAGATATGCATTAGGGTTGTGTAAATGTTCAGTTCTCATGAGTCATGTGTTCACAATTGTCTATATATATGCACCCTTCGCCTAGCCCTTTATGCACAACCCCCTTTTCGAAATGTATCTATTTATATCATGTGTAGCAATCAAGAATAATTATTATTGATACTAAATAATAACAATAATTCTTATTAAGTCCAGTAGATGGGCTGCCTGCCTAGACGTATGCATTACTTCCTATAAATAAGGTTCAAGAAGGTGCTACGCTTAAAGCGGGCGAGACATTGTTTAGCGCTTAACTTGCATAGGAGTTAGAGGAAAAATAGCTATTTGTGTTGCATGATGAATGAAATAATTATTCGCATTGATTTCTAATTTCAATTAAAATGATTAATAACTTACTTAACATTTAATGATAATAAAATAAATAAAAAAATTGTAGAATCGTAGATCAATAGCTCACAAAGCTCTTGAGCTATTAAAATTGTTTATATCGAAAATTGATTTCATAGTTGATGTTAATTTTATTTAATTTTTTCTGTCTAGCTCAATCTAATTATGCCTTGGAGACACTTAAGAGCGATCCAAGGACACACAACTCAAAATTGTGTGGTTGCCAGGATTACTGTTGTTGTTGTCCATATTTCGATGCTAAATAGACATTGAGATCCATTCATTTAGTGCCATTTGACATGTCCTTGAGTTATTGTGTTTTAGGTTGAAAGATTACCTTGTGTGTGATTAGGTTTGCTTGTAGACAAGCAAACATTCTAGTGTGGGGAGTTTTATTCGGGCATAATTAACACATATTTTACCCTAATTGGGAGTTTTATTATGATATTCTGGACGAGTCAAGTTTTTGGTGTCGTTGAAAAGATTGTTTAGTGTTAATCTAGCCTTTACTTTTCGCTTTTGTGTGTGTGAATCTTGCTTGTGTTAGACGAGTTGTGGTTCTTTTGAGTGAGTGCAGGGAGGTGTATGACCCGGAGTAATCTGACACCTTTGGCACAACTAGACGAGAATCTCAACTGCACTCTCCGCCTCTTGGCCCGTGAGAGGGATCTAGCGGAAGCAAGAAGAAGGATAAAAGATAGGTGACAACCACAAGTTGGTCCCGAAGTTGAAGAAGTTGAATCCGAAGAGGAAGGAAGTCAAGCCGAGAAGACGGCTAATCAAGAAGCTCAAGCGGGAGCTGCGGAGAAACCGAGGACCATGGGCTACTATATCGCTCCACAGGTGGCGGATATGCAACCTACTACTCGGCATCCACCTGTGGCCGCCAACAACTCGGAGATCAAGCCCGCCCTCGTCACCATGATCTAGAACAATGCATTATTTCATTGGCTTAGCAATGAGTCTCCAAGGGAGCATGTCCAGAGATTCATCGAGCTTGAGGGAAGTTTGAAGATAATTAGGGTTCCCGAGGACGATTTAAAGTTGAGACTATTCCCCTACTCTCTTTCAGGGAATGCGTCTTGGTAGCTCAACAATATAGACCAGCCCTCTCAATCACCTCGTGGGATGACATGCTCAACAAGTTCATGACCCAATATTGTCATCCTTCCAAGATGGCAGAGTGGTCCAAGAAGATCACTCATTTCGAGCAAGAGGAGGATGAGTCGTTGAGGGATGCATGGGAGAGATACTCTGATTGCTTCCTCCAATTCGCACACCATTGAATCAAGGAGAAATTTCGGATCGAGACCTTCTATGGCAGTCTCCACCAAGAGGACAAGATTCTCATTGACTCCTTATGTCAAGCGAAGTTGATGAACTAGACTCCACCCGAAGTGACCGAGTTGCTCGAGGACATAGAGACAAAAGGGTATGATTGGGTTTTGACGAGGAGTGGTAAGAAGAGTACCAGAAGAGTAGTACAAAGTGTAGGAGCGAGTGCTCCATTTGAAGCAAAGTTTGACCGCTTAACTGATGCGCTCATGGAAGACAAGAAGCAAGTGAAGAAATCATTGATGTCTTGCGATTGGTGTTCTAGTACCAACCATGAAATTGTGGATTGTCAAGTGATGAAGGAATCAAGCACCCCCGAGGAGCAAGCGAGTTTCATCGCGAATGATAGGGGGAACAACCCCTATAGTAACACTTACAACCCGGGGTGGCGAAATCATCCCAATTTCTCTTGGTCCTCTCCTACCAACCCAAGAACCCTCGGTTTCCAAGGACTGACGAGAAGTTATCAACCAAGGCCTCCTTTCATTCAACAAAGGCCTCAATTCCAAGGCTCTAACTTCCAACAACCATTCCCAACTCAAGTCCAACAACAATATAAGTTTGCAAAGCTTGAATACCTAGTGAAAACCTTCGAGAGCACGAGCACTCAAAAGTTTGAGAAGATTGAGCAATTTATGGATGTGGAAACAACAAAGTTTTCTTCAGTTGAGGCGGGATTGAGGAGCCACCAAGAAAGCCTTCAAAACATGAAGGTGCAAATTGGTAATCTTGTCGGGATCCTCACCGAGAGACCAAGGGGATCTCTACCTTCCCAAACTATCGCCAACCCTGAGATCAAAATGCTAGGGTGAATGCTATCCAATTTAGCGCTAAGTTGGGTTGCCTCCCAACAAGCGCTAAGTTATCGTCATTAGCTTGATGGTTGCGAAATCTATCACGCCTTTGACCATGAGGCCACCGAGATTGGATCCTCCACGATCTCGGGGCTAGGCATGTCGCCTCCCAACTTTAACTCCATAGGGTGGTCTTCTTGGCCGATGACTTTCGCTTTGCCCTTGTCCTTATTCCGGGCAATAGCGTGATTCATCCTTTCCCTCCAAGCTTTCTTCCTCCTCTCTTTGGGTGTGATACCTCCTTGATTTCCTGCTTCACATCACCACAAGGAACAACACTAATAGTAGGGTTCACCTTGATAGGCTCTCCTCCACTTGCATTCATATCACTTGATTCCACTTCCTTTACATCCTCACTCCTAGGCTTGGGTTCAATTTCAAGAGTAATTTTCTCCTCACCATCTCTCCGAATCAAAGTTCCCTCATTAACATTGATTAAAGCCTTGGTGGTGGCAAGGAAGGGGGCGTCCTAGTATGAGTAGCACTTCCGAATTTTCACTTATATCAAGGATCACAACATCCGTTGGATAACAGAATTTTGCCACTCATATTAGCACGTCCTCCACAATGCCCGTAGGACTAATGACAGAGCGATCGACCAATGTAACACTGATCCTACAAGTCTTTAATTCACCTATGTCTAGCTCTTAAAAAGCTTAAAGGGCATCACATTAATGATGGCTCCTATGTCCGTCAAGGAATTGTCTATGTGATGAGTGCCAATGCAAATAGGTATGGTGAAACTACCTGGATCGGGTTGCTTTTTGGTCAAATTGTTTAGGATGAAGGCGGAGCACTCTTCACCTAGGGTGACATTGGCGAGGTCTTGGAATTTCGGCTTCTTGGAGAGAAGCCCCTTGAGGTATTTTGAATACCGCAACATGTGGATCATTGCTTCAAGGAAGGGAATGTTGAGGTGGAGTTTTCTGACCATCTCCATGAAACCTCCACATTCCGCCTCCAATCTTTCTTTGTGAACCCTCGTGGGGAAAGGAAAGGGTGGCGTGTACTCAACCACTAGAGGTGGAGTTGGCGATGTGACACGCTATGACACAACACCAAACTGCGACCAAGTGCAATCACAAAATGGAAATGCGGTATAGTGAATCAAGTAATAAATGTCAACCCAGGCCTAAATGTTAACCAAGCCTTCTTAGACAAACTAACCGGCAGACGACTAGTCTTCACCGGGATAGAAAGCTAAGGCAATTAACACAGAACTCCACTATTGGAACCAAATTCTGGTACAAAGTAGTGAATTGACTGACTCTCGTACAATCAATTGACTCCTATCAATTGAAGAATCTCTAACAACCTAATTAGATTCTATCTATCTCAGGTTGCAACAAAAATCAAAAGAAGTTGACCAGGATTCAATTGACTCAATAAACACACTTCAATCTATTATAATCAAACAGTATATCATCCCAAAAGCCATTACAATCATGATCCCTAACACATGGAAATAGGGTTCTTCATACCCAAGTGAGAGAAAGTTCTACTCCATAGAGAAAGAGTTGAAAACAACAATCATAGGAATCATACTCATAATGATGTGTTTGATAAGCTTTGGGATGATGATCTTCACTCCAAGGACGAAATCCAAGCTTGATTGATGAAACCCAACTCCAGAATTGATCCTAGGGTTTATTCTTCGCACTTCATCTCTAAGGCTCTGTTTTTGCTCAAAAAATTTGATTCCCCTCTCAAAGGCCCAAAATTGGGTTAAAACCCATAAAATCACGACCACACGGCTAGACCACATGGTCGTGTGGAATCCTTACGTGCCCGTGTAACTCGCCAAAACGCGACGTTTGAGTTAGTGACTTGTAATGTGTTGCACGACCAGAACTGCACGGCCGTGTGGAAATCCGGCCAGCCCGTGTGAAGTCTCGAGAAATCCCACACGGCCAAAAGGGGAACTTGCACGGACCATACCGCCTTGACCTGCAAAAGGTTGTTGCTCGGCCAAGTTGCACAGCAGTATGACAACATGGTCAGGTCGTGTGACTGTCTCTTCTTCCCATATCATTTGGGCACAAAACACGTGAATCATACTGGCTTTTAGACATCAACACATGAACAACCTCAACTGCAACCTCGACAATCACCACAGATGACATTCGAGTGCCGCAAAATCGATTAAAGGAAGAGTCTCCCTTATGTTCACCAACCAACCAAGACTTGACTCAACCACTTATTCAAGACAGTCAAAATCAAGACCGAGCAATCTAGGTCCTCACCGGGGTAAAGAATATAAGGAAATGAATCGCTCACTCTCGACCAGTTGGGTCAGGACAATTTGATGAGAAAAATGTGCATGCTTATTCTCTCAATCCTAACGTCTCTTCGCCATGATGGCAGCCTCTAAATGCTAGAGTTCGCATATCGGATATCACCACTAACTAATCAGGAGGTCTTAGACACGGGTTCAGATGACTGGCTAGGGTCTTTTAGATGGTGGAAGAATTTATAGCACAAAGTTCCACAGTTCTAAAACCAACATAGTTATAGTCATTCAAACCAATTACTTTCTTTCTACCATTCTGCATTAATCACGTTCTTTAGAGCACAAGAGTGAAGCAGGACTTAACATGTTAGTATTTCTAAGTCAAGTTGCTAAGAAACACCATTTAATGGGCATGATTCAGATTTTTGTGGTGGCTCTCTTTTGCTTTCATTTTTTTTTCTTTCTTTCTTTATTTTCATTTTTTGAGAGAATCGCCACCTTTGCACACTTTTCTCAAACACTCGCCCAACTTTTAAAAGCTACCTCCAACCCTCATATTATATCTAGCAGAAACAGCAAAGAACATGCAAAAACCACTATGTGGAACCTCTAAGAGATGCAAAAGAGTGATTTTTCATTGTAGACCGAAGGAAGGAAAGTTACACGACTCAAAGGGGCTGACTAGGGGTATGATACACCAGGACAGTCAATTTGGTCGTGCGCTAATCCTATGCCTCCATAATCCTAATTAGTGACAACGTGAATGCTACACATCATGTAAGAGGGATCTATCTCACAAGAAAGAAACGAGAAGGCTCAAATCTCACATGGCAACCTATATGATATATCTCTCATTCTGATTCCCTAAGCCTAAATGCATAAACGACTATAGAAAATAAGTGATCAATCCAAGTCGCAGTTGGTAAGCAAATAGTTGAAAAACTAAACCCCTACACAACTCTACTGCACATCTCAGTCATCATTATAGGTCGTTGACACGCCAAAACACAACACCAAACTGCGACCAAGTGTAATTGCAGTCCGGGAATGCAGTAACAGGCAAGTTCTATTATCAACCCGGGGTCTAGATCTACTGCTTACTCCGTGATGATTTATTATCTAGCCAACTAATTCGATTGATTGTTGTTTAAAGCAAAAGCAGTAAGAAAGCAGGAAATGGTTCGATTTTCAAAAGCAGGAAAGAGTCACTCGGGAATGAGTCCCCCTAGCCTCTTAGTTAGGTTCAATTGTAATTCCCCTGGGTTGATTCACTGTTGATTCGACTGCGGAAGATCTGACAGTAGCTTGGAATCTCTTAAGCTGACCAAGCTCCCTCAGTCTAGCTACCCGGCAGACGACTAGTCTTCACCGGGATAGAAAGCTGAGGCTATGAACACAGAACTCCACTACTGGAATTGAATTCCAGTACAAAGCAGTAAACTGCCTAACTCTCGTATAACCAATCTCCTACTATCGAATGAAGAGGCTCTAACAACCTAATCAGATTCTATCTATCTCAGGTTGCAGCAGAAATCGAGAAAAGCTGATCAGACTTCAATCAATTCAATAAACATGCATCATTCGATTAAAATCAAACAGTATAATCATCCCAAGTCATTACAATCAAATCCCTAACACAAGGAACTAGGGTTCTTCATACCCAAGTGAGAGAAAGGTTCTACTCCATAGAGAGAGAGGAGAAAACAGTAATCGGAGTAGTCATACTCACAATGATGAGGAAAATCTGCTCCGGGATGATGATTTCCACTCCTATGACGATCTCCAAGCTCGATTCGATGAAACCCAGCTCCAAGATAGCTTCTAGGATGTGTTCTTCGTACTTTCTCTCTCTAGGGCTCTGTTTTTGCTCTCAAAATCCGATTCTCCCACTTTTGGATCGAAATTGGCTGAAAAACCAGAATTTCTCGACTCACACGGGCAGGCCACACGTCCGTGTGGCTCACCCGGTTGCCCGTGCGAGTCGAAACGCAGCGTATCAATTAGTTCGATCTTCAGGCTTCCCACACGGCCAGGGTCGCACGGCCGTGTGGATTTCCTGCTCTACCCGTGTTTGCTCTCGGCAAAAGTCACACGGCCACAAATGAAACTTGCACGGCCGTGTGATACCCAGGACTGCCCGTGTGGCTTCTTTAGAACCTCGCCATGCGTCCGATCTCCGTCCAATCGACCCCAAACTCGCTCCCAAGCCTCCATTCACGTACTAGGACCTGAATTATCACAAACAAGCACAACCTAGCGTGAAATCGGCCTAAAACACGCGAATCAACACCTCAAATGGTGTAAGAACAGGGGTAAAAACATGTGTAAATAACGGTCTATCAAACTCACCCACACTTAACCGTTTGCTTGTCCCCAAGCAAACCAAGTCAGACTCAAGGTAAGCTTACAAATTTCAATCAACCAACATTGGGGACAAGTCATAAAGGCACAGAACACGTGAATCGTACTGGTTTTCAAGCATCAACACATGAACAACTTCAATAGCATACTGGACAACCACCACAAAGGACTTTCGAGCGCAGCAAAATCGAGTAAAGGAAGAGTCTCCCTCCTGTTCACCAACCAACCTAGACTTGACTCGACCACTTACTCAAAACAGTCAACTCATGCATCCAACTCAAAACATCAGAATAGAGACCAAGCAATCTAGGTCCTCATAGGGGTACTAGAGTATATAGAATATGAAAATGAATCACTCACTCTCGACCAGTGGGGTCAGGACAATTTGATGCGAAAAATATGCATGCTATTTCTCTCAATCCCTAACATCTCTTCACCATGATGGCAGCCTCTAAATTCTAGAGTTCACATATGTGGTGTCACCACTAACTAATCAGGAGGTCTTAGACACAGGTTCAAATGACTGGCTAGGGTCTTGGACATGGGGAAAAGGCCTTTTAAGTGGTGGAAGTATTCATAGCACAAGGTTCCACATTTCCAAACCCACACAATCACAGTCAAACAAACCGGTATTTCCTTTCTGCTATTCTGCATTACTCAATATCTCAAGAGCACAAAAGCGAAGGAGGTATAAATGTCAGCATTTCCAAGCCAGACTGCTAAGAAACACTACTTACTAGGCATTATTCAGATTTTTGGTAGTGGCTCTCTTTTGCTTTCAATTTTTTTCTTTGTTTTTCTTTCATTTTCTTTTCATTTCTTAAGAGAGCCACCACTTCTGCACATATTTCAAACACCTGCCCAACTTTTAAGCACTACCTCCAACACTCACATAAACTTTAGCAGAAACAGCAGAGAATATGTAAAAACCACTCTGTGGAACCTTCTAAAAGATGCAAAAAGGGTGATTTTTCATTATAGACCAAAAGAAAGGATAACACACGGCTCAAAGGGGCTGACTAGGGGATATGACACATCATGACAGTCAATTTTGGTCGTGGGCTAATCCTATGCCCCCATCATCTTAGCTAGTGACAACGTGAATGCTACACATCATGGAAGAGGGATCTATCGCACAAGAAAGAAACGAGCAGGCTCAAATCTCACATGGCTACCTATATGCTCTATCTCACATTCTAATACCCTGAACTAGATGCATAAACGACTGTCAAGAACAAGTGATCAAATCAAGTCACAGTTGGTAAGCAAACAGTTGAAAGAACTGAACCCCTACACAATTCTACTGCATGTCTCAGTCCTCATCATAGGTTGTCCTAGTCAAAATCAAGCTGTCATGCATCAATCCGAAAACCATTCAATTCATCAATCAAAACACAGTGCCAATATGATCAAACATCAGTACTTGGAGCCCTCAAATCGTAAGATTCGGACAGCGGACTAGGCTCCAAGCACACAGATATATATTCCAACCGATACAAAGCACCCCCCCCCCACACTTAAGCACGACATTGCCCTTAATGGAGTAGAGGGAGAGATAAGGGGAACGATGTTACCGGATTGAAACACTGCTGGGGGACTGGAAGTGGACCAGTCAGCGAGAAACAGACGGGAAGATGGACAGTTCTGCACGAATCGAACACCAAGAACACACTAGCACACTATGCGTTAGGGATAAGTGCTAGCCCAGACGGCTACAACATAAACAAACCACAAAAGAGAAAAAAAACAAACACAACCGACATTAAGTTCAAGCTCCTCACACATGGAGCAAACACACAAAAGTCTAAAACGAAAAACAAAACACACTGAGATGGGCAACGAGTACAGCCTACTCGTCGCCAAGATCATCCAAGTCGATGTTGGCCATGAACGCGTCATCACCAGCAGCTCCATCAGCACCATCATCACCGTCAGCTGGGGGATGTAGAAGTGGAGAGTCCTCCCAGGAAGTCCTCCAGACAGGCTGCTCGCCCAGGAGCAGCTGGAGCAGGTGCTGCTGGACCTCCTACATGCACCGTGAACGGCGCTTCTCCCGCTCGATGTGTACGAGATTCACTCCCTGCTGTGTCTGGAGCATGTCCAGGCGCTCATCATAAGCAGCCATCCTGTTCTGGTACTCGGCCTGGTGTTCCGCGTACTGCTGCTGGAACTGCATCTGCTGGCCGAGGATCTGATGGTTCTGGATCCGCAGCTGCTCGAACTGGAAGGAAAAGTAATCCTGGCCTGGGAAAGCGGAGCTGCCACCGCCGTACTCGAAGGTGGTGGGGCGGGGGGCAGCAGCAGCATCCACCTCCTCGGGCTCCACATAATCAGCAGCCTCCTCCTCCTGGCCTTCTGGCTGGATCTTCGCAGGGATCTGAGGTTCTGGAAACCCCTCGATCCATAGAATGCCGCGGCTCTCTCGCAGCAGGTGCATTTTACCGATCGTCTTCCTGCCAAAGACGAGGGTGTCCCCCTGATGTGTGCACCCCTGCAATGAAAGCCCGAAGTAGGTGGCGAGGCGGGTGATGAGAGGGGCGCAGTGGAGGCTCTTCAGTTCCGAAGCAGTCTTCTCGAAGGTCCTGGCCACCACCGAACCCAAGTGGAGAGGATGGTCGTACTGGCGGATCGAAGCGATGAATTAAATGGCCCTCTTGGTGATGGCGCTGGCGCTATCTGACGCTGGGGTGTAAGACTTCGCCAGCAGGTGGTGGAGAAGGCTGTTGTCGAGCAGCAGGGTAGTGGCCTTCGTCCTCCCAGCCGAGAAGGGACGTGTCTGGCCTGGCTGAGCCAGGCGGGTGTACAGCCTCATGAAGTCCACCTCCGGCGGGTCGTTGACCTCGGTGACGTAGTCCCCACCGTCATCTAGGTCGAGGTCGAGAGCCTCGGCCATTTCATGGTAGCTCATGGACCGGGGGGCACCGCCTAGCCTGAATTTGACGGCTGTACCGTCTTTCCAATCGGTCGTGGGTGTGTGCCTAAAGGTCGTGTAGAACTCCAGCACGGGCTCGTAGTAAACCTTCTCGCAGATGGAGAGCAGACGGCGCCATGCGCGGTTGGCGACGGCGGCGGAGAGTTTCTCGTAGCAGTTCAATCTCCGAAACTCCCGTTTGGACCAGCAATGGTGCTGCCCAAACGGGCATGCCAGGACCTGCTTGAAGCGATCCTCGTCGGGGCCCCTCTTCAGATCCCGGATGAACGGGTGCTTGAGGTCAGGTTTCGACATTGTCCTGCAAAAGAACAACCCAAAGTGGAACCAAAAGAGCCAAAGAAAAGGTCAATCACACCCCCACACCTAAGAACAGAAAACAGCCGAACCATGGTTTCATCCATAGTTCGGGGGTCAAAAACTCGATAAATCAAGCATAATCTGAGTGGGGGTGCACATTCACGAGAAAGTAGGCAACTTAAGGTTCACATCCATTGCAAATACACCCTCAAAGTATATCATTAAGGGCCCCAACCGGTGGCCACAACATGGCATGAAAAACAGGCATTTCATCGAACACCTTGTGTGCACTATTAAGTTAAGCATGAAATTGGCAAAATTCTTGCACACAAGGGCTCAAACAATCAAGGGGGACATTGCCCAACACAATTCAAACACACTCCATGCATTCCCCTCAATCAATTGCACAAAAATCACAAGATTCAATGAGGTTCTCTAAACATACACCCTAACACCCAATTCTCCAAAATTAACATAGTTAAGGGCAAAATCAAACCTGGCGACTCAAGTAGAGGTGTAGGGGATGATGAGGGGAAGGCGATGGATGCGAAGAAAAGCCGAAAAAGGCCCGGAAGTGCTCATTGGAGCCTCGCCGGAGTCTCGCCGGAAATCTCCTCCGGCGACAAAAACGTCGGCCAAATCTCCTCAAAATGGAGGGATAGGCCGCGTTTGGTGTGGGAAGGATGGGTATATTGTTGGTTTGTTGAAAAATTGACAAAAAATGGCCGGAAAAATCAAAATAGGGTGGTTTTTCGCGGTTTTCCGGCCAGATTCAAAGGATTCCGGCGAGGGTTGTGAAAAGTTCTGACCACTCGGCCGTGCTGGCCGAATATATAGGCAAGGGCAGGCTCGCAAGGCCGTGCAAGGTGCACTTTTGCTCGTGTTGGCCGACACGGCCAGGCCGAGGAACTCCACACGGCCGTGCGAATTGCACATTTGGCCGTGTGGAATTTGCCGAGAGCTCGCACGGCCAGAGGATAAAATCCACACGGCCGTGCGAGAATTTGTGTTGCCCGTGTCGGCCACACGGCCAGGCCAGGCCAACCCACACGGCCGTGCAAATTTGCACTTTTGGTCGTGTGAAAATTGCCGAGAGTTCACACGGCCAGAGGATAAAATCCACACGGCCGTGCAAGTTTATGTCCTGGCCGTGTGAGGTGCTGGAGCCCCGAATTCAACCTATTTTCACTCAAAAACGACATTTGACTCTGGATCAACATCTCAAGACTCAAAAAAACACAAAAAAAAGGGGGGGGGGGAAATAAGAAAATGCAAACCTCGGTGGGGTTGCCTCCTCACAAGCGCTTCTTTACCGTCTTTTACCTCGGTGGGGTTGCCTCCTCATAAGGAAAAAAAATAAGAAAATGCTCAGGGAAGTGTAGGATCAGGTGCCTTCAAGAGCGGATCCACATCGCTCTTGAGGTACAGCCTCAAATGGTGGCCATGCACGCGACGAATGTGGCCATCTGCATTTGCCAGCTCGACTTGGCCATCCGGCAAGATGCAAGCCAGTGAATACTCGGATGGCCAAGGTGGGGGCGGGGCCAGCTCATAGTGGTCTCCGACTTTCTTTCGAGCAGGCTTAGCTGCCTGCAGTTTCGGCCGCCACTCCTCCTTGATCTGTTCTTTTGGGGGCGGTGTGGACTGGAGTGGGGGCGAAGGTATGGGAGGCGGATCCTGCAAAATAGGCAACACAGAAGGACACACGACAGACTCGTGCTCCTGGTGAGATACAGCATGCAGAGGTAACGAAGCAGGTAGAGTGTTAGCAACTGAAAACGTTATTCGCTCCTCACCATCCCTCAAAACTAAGGTCCCATCATGCACATCTATGAGAGCCTTGGCGGTGGCCATGAAAGGCCTTCCCAGTATAAGGGGCACTTCTGTGTCCTCATTGATGTCCAGGACAACAAAATCCACAGGATATTTGAATTTGCCAACCTTAACCAGAAGGTCTTCCACTATGCCCCTAGGATGCACTACAGATCGGTCAGCTAATTGAAGGGTCATCCTAGTAGCACGGGGTTCACCTAGGCCTAGTTTCTTGAACAATTTATACGGCATAACATTGATACTAGCACCTAAATCCGCCAAGGACCTCTCTACATGCAATTTATCAATAGAGCACGGGATAGTAAAACTACCTGGGTCCTTCTGCTTCTGCGGGAGCTTGTTCTGCAGAATAGCCGAGCACTCCTCGCTGAACTCCACAGTGGCCAGCTCACTCAGCTTCTGCTTCTTCGAGAGAAGCTCTTTCAGAAACTTCGCATACTTAGGCATTTGAGATAGTGCCTCCAGGAAGGGCACTTGGACATTCAGCTTCCTAAGCATGGCCATGAAGTTTTCGAACTCTGCCTCCAGCCTGTCTCTGTGCAACCGAGTAGGGAAGGGGAGTTTCGGGATGTACTCCATCACTACCGGTTGCGGCTTAGGTGCAGGCACCTCAACCTCCTTTTCTGCCTCTTCTTCAACCGATGGAGACGCTAAGACAGGGGTCTCTCTCTCTTGCTCCCGAGCAGGTGGATCAACAGTCACCTTGCCACTCCTGGTCATGATGGCATTTCAGTGCTCATTCGGGGTCTGCGGATGAGGGATGGTCTGCCCGGGTAGAGTACGAGGAGCTCTTTGAGCCACTGCCTGAGCCACGCTCCCCAGCTGGGTCTGGATATCCTGCAAGACAGCCTGTGTGTTCCTCTGACCAGCTTCAAGAGCCAGGAATTTACCCGAGGCCTTTTCCATGAACTGCTCAATAGTGTTGAATTTCTGAGCACTATAACTGGCGAGAGAACCCACCAAGTCCCGCAATTCAGCCATCTGATCATTCTGCACTGGGGCAGCAGGGGCTGCACCTGGCTGCTGGAAAGGTCGCGGCTGTGATTGAGCAGCATGCCCCTGCATGGGCTGGTAGAGAGACTGTTGCTGCTGTTGGAATTGCCACTGTCTAGGCTGATATGGCGGCCTCTGGAAGCCTGGCGGTCCCTGGGGGACTGGTGGTCTGGAATTTGCCCCACCCCAGGGGAAGTTGGGATGCTGGCGCCACCCCTCATTGTAAGTGTTACTGTAGGGGTCATTGCGCCTGACGTTAATGATGAAGTTCACCTGCTCCTGGGGTGTGGTTGATTCCTTCATCGCCTGGCAGTCTTCCACCGTGTGATGGGTGCTCTCGCATCAGTGGCAGAGCATCACCTGCGGCTGTCCTGTACCTGCAATCAAACCAGAACAATCGATAGCTGAAACCAGCTTCGATACCACCTGCACCAAATCAGATGACTGGGTGCCCACAGCATGCACACCCCGTCCTGGTGCTCGTCTTGATCTCCTGGCCGTTCCCCAATCGTACCCGTTCTCCGCCATCTCCTCAAAGAGTTGATTCAGCTGTGGCGGTGTTTTGGTCAGCATGTTCCCGCCACAAACTGAGTCAATCAGCTGCTTGTCCTCCGGGAAGAGGGCGTGATAGAAAGTGCCCACCTTGAAGGCATCATTGAAGCCATGATTTGGACACCTCAGGAAGAGACTGTTGTATCTCTCTCAAGCATCCCTGATGGTCTCATCCTCATCCTGAGCAAAATGTGTAATTTGCTTCTACAGGTCAGCTGTCTTGGATGGAGGATGGTAGCGGGTGAGGAACTTGTCCGCCAGGTTGGAGAACGTGGTGATGGAGCCCGGAGGTCGAGTGTCTAGCCACTCCTTGGCTTGCCCCTCCAGAGTGAATGGGAAGTACCTCAGCTGGATGGCATCTGCTGGTACCCCATTGATCTTGATTCCGTCGATGAGCTCGTGGAATCGCCTGAGATGTGATCGGGGGCACTCCCCCTCCTTACCACGGAACACCACTGAACCGCGCAGCATGGTGATTACTGAGGTGCTCACCTCAAAATTGTTGGCTGGGACATGAGGGTGTTGAATGGGTGACCTCATGTCCGCAGCTCTAGCGGTCCAGTAGGATCCCATGGTCTGCTCATCTGGATTGATCACATCATGGTTCTGTGGATCAGCCATCTCTCCTTCTTCTTCTTCTTCTTCGATCTGCAGCTATGATAGCGCCTCCTCCGCAGCCAGTCGCGCCTTTAGCGCCTGCTTGAAGTTCCTGCAGGTTCGTTCAAGTTCCTGGTCTAATGGCAGTAGATCTCCCGACTGGCTACGGGTCATGCACTACCTGTACACAATCAGCAGAAGCAACCCGTGAAGGCACACAGGTGGAAGAGAAAAATGCAATAAAGAAAAAGCTAGAGTAACAAATTCTCACGTTTCCCCAATAACCTAGAGGGTCCCCGGAAACGGTGCCAAAAACTTGACACGCCAAAACACAACATCAAACTGCGACCAAGTGTAATTGCAGTCCGGGAATGCAGTAACAGGCAAGTTCTATTATCAACCGGGGGTCTAGATCTACTGCTTACTCCATGATGATTTATTATCTAGCCAACTAATTCGACTGATTGTTGTTTAAAGCAAAAGCAGTAAGAAAGCAGGAAATGGTTCGGTTTTCAAAAGCAGGAAAGAGTCACTCAGGAAATGGTTAGGTTCAATTGTAATTCCCCTGGGTTGGTTCACTGTTGATTAGACTGCGGAAGATCCGACAGTAGCTTGGAATCTCTTAAGCTGACCAAGCTCCCTCAGTCTAGCTACCCGGCAGACGACTAGTCTTCACCGGGATAGAAAGCTGAGGCTATGAACACAGAACTCCACTACTGGAATTGAATTCCAGTACAAAGCAGTAAACTGCCTAACTCTCGTATAACCAATCTCCTACTATCGAATGAAGAGGCTCTAACAACCTAATCAGATTCTATCTATCTCAGGTTGCAGTAGAAATCGAGAAAAGCTGATCAGACTTCAATCAATTCAATAAACATGCATCATTCGATTAAAATCAAACAGTATAATCATCCCAAGTCATTACAATCAAATCCCTAACACAAGGAACTAGGGTTCTTCATACCCAAGTGAGAGAAAGGTTCTACTCCATAGAGAGAGAGGAGAAAACAGTAATCGGAGTAGTCATACTCACAATGATGAGGAAAATCTGCTCCGGGATGATGATTTCCACTCCTATGACGATCTCCAAGCTCGATTCGATGAAACCCAGCTCCAAGATAGCTTCTAGGATGTGTTCTTCGTACTTTCTCCCTCTAGGGCTCTGTTTTTGCTCTCAAAATCCGATTCTCCCACTTTTGGATCGAAATTGGCTGAAAAACCAGAATTTCCCGGCTCACACGGGCAGGCCACACGGCCGTGTGGCTCACCCGGTTGCCCGTGCGAGTCGAAACGCAGCGTATCAATTAGTTCGATCTTCAGGCTTCCCACAAAGCCAGGGTCGCACGGCCGTGTGGATTTCCTGCTTTGCCCGTGTTTGCTCTCGGCGAAAGTCACACAGCCACAAATGCAACTTGCACGGCCGTGTGATACCCAGGACTGCCCGTGTGGCTTCTTTAGAACCTCGCCATGCGTCCGATCTCCGTCCAATCGACCCCAAACTCGCTCCCAAGCCTCCATTCACGTACTAGGACCTGAATTATCACAAACAAGCACAACCTAGCATGAAATCGGCCTAAAACACGCGAATCAACACCTCAAACGGTGTAAGAACAGGGGTAAAAACATGTGTAAATAACGGTCTATCAGTCGTCCTAGTCATAATCAAGTTGTCATGCATCAATTCTAATAGCCATTCGATTCACCCAAACCACAGTGCCCATATGATTATGCAAACACCAGTACTTGGAGCTCTCAAAACTTGAGATTTGGATAGTGGACTAGGGTCCAAGCACACAAACACATCTATGCAGCCAAAGATGAACGCTCCCCCCCCCCCACACACACACACACATACTTAAGCACGACATTGCCCTCAATGGAGAAGAGGAAAAGATAAGGGGAACGATGTTACCGGGAAAACGGACTGCAGGGGGAATGGGACCAGTCATCAGGAGTAGACTAGAAGGTGGACTAGTTTCTGCAAGAGAGGATCATGAACAAAAACCACTAGAACACTATTCGTTAGGGATAAGTGTCAACCCTGATGGCCACAAGACGAAAATCCAAATAAAAAAAACAAAGGACTTAGTTCAGGCTCCGCACACACATGGCGCAAACAAAAGAACCCAAAAACACTAAAAACACTCAAAGGGCCAATGAGTACAGACTACTCGTGGTCGAGGTCGTCGAAGGTGATGTGCACCATGAACGCATCGTCACCGGCTGGCTGGGGTGGAAGCAGGGAAGCATCCCAAGGAGTCGTCCAGACTAGCGGGGCGCCCAGAACTTGCTCTAACAGGTGCTGCTCGACCTCCCGCATCTGGCGAGCCCTGCTCCGCTCGCGTTCAATGTTGGCAAGGGTGCCCTGCTAGGCCTCCATACGGTCAAGGCGCTCGTCATATGTCGCCATACGGGCGGTATACTCGGCCTGGTAGGCCGAGTACTGCTCCTAAAACTGGAGCTGATGGCCGAGGAGCTGCTGGTTCTGAAGACTCAGCAGCTGGAACTGGAGAGAAAAGTAATACGGAGATGGGGAAAAAGAGCTGCCACCCCCATGCGCATATGTGATCTGGTGGGAAGTGGGGTGGTCGACAGCAGAGTCCACATCCTTGGGGGTAACATCGTTGAGTGCAGCATCCTGATCATCAACAGGTGGTTCAGGAATGGGCGGGAAGGGCAGGCCCTCTACCCACTTGACACCACGGGACTCCCTCAACAACCGCATCTACGAAACCGTGTCCTCCCCAAAAGACCAGGTTGCACTATGCTCCGTGCAATCATGATAAGCGATTTGGAAGTGGTCGGCAAGCACGGTGATGAGTGGTGTACACTGGAGGGTCCCTAGAGTCACCGCACTTTTGGCGAAAATCCTCACCAAGATAGATCCAAGGTGGAGGTTGTGGTGGCGACTACGGATCGAATGGATGAAGTAGAGAGACCGTTTGGTCAGGGTGCTGACACTCTCGCTACTCGAAGCATAAGACTTTGTCAGCAAGTGGTGGAGCAGACGGTTCTTTATCTGCAGAGTGCTGGCCTTCGTCCGACCAACAGTGAAGGTGTCCTGAGAAGGCAGCGCTAGTTGGCGGTACAAAGCCGAAAAGGTCACGCCAGCTGGATTAACGACCTCGGTGACAAAATCACCGCCATCGTCGAGGTCAAGGTCGAAAGCGACAGCAAACTTCTGGTAGCTCATAAAGCGAGGTTCACCGCCCAACCTGAACTAGATTGCCCTGTTGTCCATCCAATCGGTGGTCTCGATGTGCACAAAGGTTGAGTAGAACTCGATCACTAACTCGTAGTAGACCTTATCGTGCACATCTGGCAAGCGGCACCACGCTAGGTTGCGAACAATAGCATGGAGGGTGTCATAGCTATTCATCTTCTGGAATTTCCTCTTGCTCCAGCAATGATGCTTCCCGAACTTAGCTGCCATGACACGCTTGAATTGATCCTTGTGGGGTACCAACCTTAGATCACTGATGAACCGATGCCTAAAGTTTGGCTTCGACATGTTCCTGCAAGAAAGTGAACCAAAGTGGTGCCAAAAGAACCATGGAAAAGGTCAATCATACCCCCACACTTAATAACAGAAAACAGTCGAACCATGGTTTCATTCATAGTTCGGGGGTTAATAACTCGAGCAAAATAGTGCAATCTGGGTGGGTGCACATCAACAATATAGTAGGCAATTTAAGGTTCACATCCTTAGCAAACACACCATCGGATCACATCATTAAGGGCCCCCCAACCAACTCCCACAATTTGGTATGAAAAACTAGCATTTCACCAAACACCTTGTGTGCACTATTAAAGTAATCATAGAGTTGATGAATTCCTAGCACACAAGGGCTCAGTCAAGCAAGAACAACATGCCATAACACATTCAACACCTAAACCAAGCCTTCCCCTCGATCAATTGCAATCAAATTGATTCTTTACCTATATAACCTAACACCCAATTCTCCACAAATCACAAGGTAAAGGGCAAAATCAAACCTGGAGACACAAGTAGAGGTGTAGGGGCATATGAGGGGGAGGCAATGGAAGTGAGGAAAAGCCAAAATTATGCCCAAAAATGCTCGTCGAACTTTAAATCGAAGTAGAGGTATCACATTTCCTCCCCCCTTAAGAAACATTTCGACCTCGAAATTTGTCCCCTTCCGACTTCTCCAAGCTTCATACTTCACATTGTCTATCTCGATGCTTGACTCCTTCATTGCTTCGCTCAAGTGCCTTTAGCGTTGCTTACAATCTAGCCTCCTCTACACTTTGGGTCATAGTCGTACGCGCAATTCTCACGAACTCAACAACCCTTCCTTGCATCCTTTCCCCTAGATTATGGCCGCCATTTGTCGCTACTCCTTGGCTACTGCAAGCCGACGTACTAGATACTTGGCATCTTCCCGAACCTTATTCTGATAAGCTCACATCGCTGTAAGATGTGAGCCGCCTTGAACCTCCTCTTCTCACTCATGAAAGGATTTTTACTAAACGAACCTTTTAGGAATCTACTATTTCTCCTTCCCGAGACGTATCATAATCACACGGTCCTAAAAGAGTTATTATCCTAATCATGATTAGAGTATACTGGAGATTCTTAAAACTCTCAAAAGAACCCTTTTGACTTGTTTGGCCAAACCATTAGCCTAACACCCTTTTTACTTTCCTTAAAAAAACAGAAACTTTGAAAAAGTAAACTTCCCTCCACCAACCGAGGAGAAATCCAAGTTGGAGTTGGCAATGGAGGCCTTCATGGTGCATTCCTCAAAACTATTGCCACTTCACAGCCAGAGCCAAAAAGCGAATTGGAGCTCATGGTGAAGCGATTTGCTCGAGGAACCAACGGAGGATGCTCGAACTTGGATCTCCCACAACCCGAAATGAATTCCAAAGTGGAGCTTGCCATGGAGAACTTTGAAAGAGAATGCTCCAACACAGATTTCCAACCCCTCCCTCATCCCGATTTGACATTACATGAGAAGGTTGCACGAGCTTGTGCAAGCCATCGCCTCCCATCATTGATGGAGAAAGAGAAAGTTGAAGGGAAGATCAATGACAACCGTGTGGATCAAGAGGAACTCACCCCGGAGAGCTCTAGTGGTGAGAATGACTTAGAGGGTTGCATTAATGATTTTCACACATTCCCCCTTCCTGGGAACAATGTTGAAGAACAAGTCATAAGGTAGAAGAGCAAGAGAACCCTTTCAATGATCTTGCATGGCATCTTTCCCTCTAAATCGTGCTTGAAGATATGAATCGGAAGGAGAAAGAAGAGGTTAGAGAGGAGGAAGTGATCATTGAACAAGAGGAAGATCTTCATTGTTTTCAAATGGAGGAATCAAATTTTGAAGATGCAAGGGGTGTCTGAGATGAGGACGAGGTCGTGGTGTATGAAGCATCTACAAGTAAAAAGTGTTATAAAAGCTTTCCACCCGACCTTGTTGCTCTACTTGAGATGGATCTGTTTGCGGCTCTTTGCCAAACCATCATCGATCCCTCTTGGTGGATGCGATGGTGGTCAATCCATGATGTCTTACATGGTGTGGGGAAAAGGGAAGAAAGAAGAAGGAGAGATCTAGTGGGTGAAGCCACAAGACTAGTCAAGTTTACGAGCCCTCAATCATGGACTCGTCCAAAGCTCGTGACTTGAGACACCACCTCACCGGCGAGAACCTCAACTTCAAGGAGCTTTTAGGGTGTACTGAAACTTGGTGGAAGCAACCATCCCATCGGTTTGTTATCTTTTCTTTCAATAAGACAACCTTTGGTGAGTTTTTGGTGTTTAGACGTGTCGTTGCTCTTCCGGATAGCACTTGACCTCTGATCCCGCCGACCAACATTCATATCATATCCAGTAATATCGTTCTACCTTCTTATTTTACATCAGTGTGGTTAGTGTCGAGCTTAGGTGGGGGGGGGGGTATTCTATTATACTTGTATGTGTGAATGATTGGTGTGATTTTGAGTGCTTGGAGCTAGGGATGGAAATCGGTACGGTATCGGTCGGTAACCCAATACAAAATACCGAAATCGCGAATACCAAATTACATCCTAAATTCAATCACAATCTCAATCCCTAAATAATTTCGGTATCCTAATCCCTAAACATTTCGGGATCCCAATTGGTACTTCGGTATCCCAATCGGTATTATCGAATAAGAAGTTAATGACCTTTGTAATTAATAAATAAATATATAAATTAGATTTGATTATTTAATATAGAACAAATCGACAAAGAGACTAAGCAAAGAGTTTTGAATTTTTCTAGAGCTAGGATATGGATAAGGAGAATGGAGGAGAGGTGACATCTCAAGTTTTTCTCATTGTTAATCTTTAATTTGATGAATTGGAGGCTGAGAGAAGACTAATACTAGTGTTTGTTTTTTGGTGTTATGAAAATAACAATAGATTAGTGGTTGAGGGTCGTGTAGTAGTGAATAAGAGAGTTTAGTTGAGAGCATAAAATACACGTTAGCTTATATTTCGGTATTGTTCGGTATTTCGGTATATACCGATCCCAATCCCGTAATCTCTAATACCGAATAACAATTGAAATTGACTCCCAATCCCAAGAAATAATACGTGTATTCGGTAATACTAAATATAGACAAATTCGGTATGGTATAAGGTATATCCCAAATACTGGTACCAAACTTTCAGCCCTACTTGGAGCCTAGTTGAATGCCCAAATTTTAAAATTTTGAGGTCTCCAAACAAAGCAACTTATACATGTACATGATCATAGTGGCACTTTTGGTGTTATGTTTTGAATCTCGTGGCTATTAGCATTAATGTATGGATGACTTGTCTGCGATTGAGAACAACCAATGATGATGACTGAGATATGCATTAGGGTTGTGTAAATGTTCAGTTCTCATGAGTCATGTGTTCACAATTGTCTATATATATGCACCCTTCGCCTAGCCCTTTATGCACAACCCCCTTTTCGAAATGTATCTATTTATATCATGTGTAGCAATCAAGAATAATTATTATTGATACTAAATAATAACAATAATTCTTATTAAGTCCAGTAGATGGGCTGCCTGCCTAGACGTATGCATTACTTCCTATAAATAAGGTTCAAGAAGGTGCTACGCTTAAAGCGGGTGAGACATTGTTTAGCGCTTAACTTGCATAGGAGTTAGAGGAAAAATAGCTATTTGTGTTGCATGATGAATGAAATAATTATTCGCATTGATTTCTAATTTCAATTAAAATGATTAATAACTTACTTAACATTTAATGATAATAAAATAAATAAAAAAATTGTAGAATCGTAGATCAATAGCTCACAAAGCTCTTGAGCTATTAAAATTGTTTATATCGAAAATTGATTTCATAGTTGATGTTAATTTTATTTAATTTTTTCTGTCTAGCTCAATCTAATTATGCCTTGGAGACACTTAAGAGCGATCCAAGGACACACAACTCAAAATTGTGTGGTTGCCAGGATTACTGTTGTTGTTGTCCATATTTCGATGCTAAATAGACATTGAGATCCATTCATTTAGTGCCATTTGACATGTCCTTGAGTTATTGTGTTTTAGGTTGAAAGATTACCTTGTGTGTGATTAGGTTTGCTTGTAGACAAGCAAACGTTCAAGTGTGGGGGAGTTTTATTCGGACATAATTAACACATATTTTACCCTAATTGGGAGTTTTATTGTGATATTCTGGACGAATCAAGTTTTTGGTGTCGTTGAAAAGATTGTTTGGTGTTAATCTAGCCTTTACTTTTCGCTTTTGTGTGTGTGAATCTTGCTTGTGTTAGACGAGTTGTGGTTCTTTTGAGTGAGTGCAGGGAGGTGTATGACCCGGAGTAATCTGACACCTTTGGCACAACTGGACGAGAATCTCAACTGCACTCTCCGACTCTTGGCCCGTGAGAGGGATCTAGCGGAAGCAAGAAGAAGGATAAAAGATAGGGGACAACCACAAGTTGGTCCCGAAGTTGAAGAAGTTGAATCCGAATAGGAAGGAAGTCAAGCCGAGATGACGGCTAATCAAGAAGCTCAAGCGGGAGCTGCGGAGAAACCGAGGACCATGGGCTACTATCACGCTCCACAGGTGGCGGATATGCAACCTACTACTCGGCATCCACCTGTGGCCGCCAACAACTCGGAGATCAAGCCCGCCCTCGTCACCATGATCTAGAACAATGCATTATTTCATTGGCTTAGCGATGAGTCTCCAAGGGAGCATGTCCAGAGATTCATCGAGCTTGAGGGAAGTTTGAAAATAATTAGGGTTCCCGAGGACGATTTAAAGTTGAGACTATTCCCCTACTCTCTTGCAGGGAATGCGTCTCGGTAGCTCAACAATAGACCAGCCCTCTCAATCACCTCGTGGGATGACATGCTTAACAAGTTCATGACCCAATATTGTCGTCCTTCCTAGATGGCAGAGTGGTCCAAGAAGATCACTCATTTCGAGCAAGAGGAGGATGAGTCGTTGAGGAATGCATGGGAGAGATACTCTGATTGCTTCCTCCAATTCCCACACCATTGATTCAAGGAGAAATTTCGGATCGAGACCTTCTATGGCAGTCTCCACCAAGAGGACAAGATTCTCATTGACTCTTTATGTCAAGGGAAGTTGATGAACAAGACTCCACCCGATGTGACCGAGTTGCTCGAGGACATAGAGACAAAAGGGTATGATTGGGTTTTGACGAGGAGTGGTAAGAAGACTACCAGAACAGTAGTACAAAGTGTAGGAGCGAGTGCTCCACTTGAAGCAAAGTTTGACCACTTAACTGATGCGCTCATGGAAGATAAGAAGCAAGTGAAGAAATCATTGATGTCTTGTGATTGGTGTTCCAGTACCAACCATGAAATTGTGGATTGTCAAGTGATGAAGGAATCAAGCACCCCCGAGGAGCAAGCGAGTTTCATCGCGAATGATAGGGGGAACAACCCCTATAGTAACACTTACAACCCGGGGTGGCGAAATCATCCCAATTTCTCTTGGTCCTCTCCTACCAACCCAAGAACCCTCGGTTTCCAAGGACTGACGAGAAGTTATCAACCAAGGCCTCCTTTCATTCAACAAAGGCCTCAATTCCAAGGCTCTAACTTCCAACAACCATTCCAAACTCAAGTCCAACAACAATATAAGTTTGCAAAGCTTGAATACCTAGTGAAAACCTTTGAGAGCACGAGCACTCAAAAGTTTGAGAAGATTGAGCAATTTATGGATGTGGAAACAACAAAGTTTTCTTCAGTTGAGGCGAGATTGAGGAGCCACCAAGAAAGCCTTCAAAACTTGGAGGTGCAAATTGGTAATCTTGTCGGGATCCTCACCGAGAGACCAAGGGGATCTCTACCTTCCCAAACTATCGCCAACCCTGAGATCAAAATGCTAGGGTGAATGCTATCCAATTTAGCGCTAAGTTGGGTTGCCTCCCAACAAGCGCTAAGTTGTCGTCATTAGCTTGACGGTTGCGAATCTATCACGCCTTTGAACATGAGGCCACCGAGATTGGATCCTCCACGATCTCGGGGCTAGGCATGTCGCCTCCCAACTTTAACTCCATATGGTGGTCTTCTTGGCCGATGACTTTCGCTTTGCCCTTGTCCTTATTCCGGGCAATAGCGTGATTCATCCTTTCCCTCCAAGCTTTCTTCCTCCTCTCTTTGGGTTTTATACCTCCTTGATTTCCTGCTTCACATCACCACAAGGAACAACACTAATAATAGTAGGGTTCACCTTGATAGGCTCTCCTCCACTTTGCATTCATATCACTTGATTCCACTTCCTTTACATCCTCACTCCTAGGCTTGGGTTCAATTTCAAGAGTAATTTTCCCCTCACCATCTCTCAGAATCAAAGTTCCCTCATTAACATTGATTAAAGCCTTGGTGGTGGCAAGGAAGGGGGCGTCCTAGTATGAGTAGCACTTCCGAATCTTCACTTATATCAAGGATCACAACATCCGTTGGATAACATATATAATTTTGCCACTCATATTAGCACGTCCTCCACAATGCCCGTAGGACTAATGACAGAGCGATAGCTCAACAATAGACCAGCCCTCTCAATCACCTCGTGGGATGACATGCTCAACAAGTTCATGACCCAATATTGTCGTCCTTCCAAGATGGCAGAGTGGTCCAAGAAGATCACTCATTTCGAGCAAGAGGAGGATGAGTTGTTGAGGGATGCATGGGAGAGATACTCTGATTGCTTCCTCCAATTCCCACACCATTGATTCAAGGAGAAATTTTGGACCGAGACCTTCTATGGCAGTCTCCACCAAGAGGACAAGATTCTCATTGACTCTTTATGTCAAGGGAAGTTGATGAATAAGACTCCACCCGAAGTGACCGAGTTTCTCGAGGACATAGAGACAAAAGGGTATGATTGGGTTTTGACGAGGAGTGGTAAGAAGAGTACCAGAAGAGTAGTACAAAGTGTAGGAGCGAGTGCTCCACTTGAAGCAAAGTTTGACCGCTTAACTGATGCGCTCATGGAAGACAAGAAGCAAGTGAAGAAATCATTGATGTCTTGCGATTGGTGTTCCAGTACCAACCATGAAATTGTGGATTGTCAAGTGATGAAGGAAACAAGCACCCCCGAGGAGCAAGCGAGTTTCATCGCGAATGATAGGGGGAACAACCCCTATAGTAACACTTACAACCCGGGGTGGCGAAATCATTCCAATTTCTCTTGGTCCTCTCCTACCAACCCAAGAATCCTCGGTTTCCAAGGACTGACGAGAAGTTATCAACCAAGGCCTCCTTTCATTCAACAAAGGCCTCAATTCCAAGGCTCTAACTTCCAACAACCATTCCAAACTCAAGTCCAACAACAATATAAGTTTGCAAAGCTTGAATACATAGTGAAAACTTTCGAGAGCACGAGCACTCAAAAGTTTGAGAAGATTGAGCAATTTATGGATGTGGAAACAACAAATTTTTCTTCAGTTGAGGCGGGATTGAGGAGCCACCAAGAAAGCCTTCAAAACTTGGAGGTGCAAATTGGTAATCTTGTCGGGATCCTCACCGAGAGACCAAGGGGAGCTCTACCTTCCCAAACTATCGCCAACCCTGAGATCAAAATGCTAGGGTGAATGCTATCCAATTTAGAAGCGGGAAGGTAACTCCGAAAGTTGTTGCAAAAGAAGTAACCAAAGAAGAGAAGACGCATTCAACGGTCGATGATCAAGAAGACGTGGGAGGAGAGGAAGGAGAGCCTAAGAAGGCATTGCTGATGCCACCATAACTGGTTGTACAAGCCTCCTTTTCCTTTCCCCACGAGGATGCACAAGGATCGATTGGAGGCAGAATATGGTGGATTCATGGAGATGCTCAAGAAGCTCTGCATCACCATTCCGTTCTTGGAAGCCATGGCGCACATGCCGAGGTATGTCAAATACCTCAAGGGGCTTCGCCAAGAAGCCAAAATATGAAGACCTCGCCAATGTCACCTTACGCGAGGAATGCGCCGCCTTCATCCTCAAAAAGTTGCCTAAAAAGCAACCGGATCCAGATAGTTTTACTAACCTCTTTGCATCGGAAATCATCATATTAAAAACTCCTTGGCGGACTTAGGAGCAAGCATTAATGTGATGCCTTACAAGCTTTTTAGAAAGTTGCATTTGGGTGATTTAAAGACTACTAGGCTTAGTGTCAGATCGGCCGATCGCTCTGTCATTAGTCCTAGAGGTATTGTGGAGGATGTCCTAGTGAGAGTTGGCAAATTCTACTATCTGACGGATTTTGTTATCCTTGATATCAGTGAAGATTCGGATATGCCACTCATACAAGGTCGCCCCTTCCTTGCCACTGCCAAGGCCTTCATAGATGTTAATGAGGTAACTATGATTTTGAGAGATGGAGAGGAGCAACTTACTCTTTCATTTGATCCTAAGGCTAAGAATGATGATGTGAAGAAAATGGACTCGAGTGGTATGATTGGAAGTGGAAGTGAGCCTCTCAAGGCAAACCCCACTATTACTCGTGTTCTTTGTGGTGATGTGAAAACTGGAAATTGAGGAGGGTATCAAACCCGAAGGAAGAAAAAAAGGAACATGGAGAGAAAAAATTAATCGCGCTTATGTCCGCAAGAAGGATAAGAGCAAAGCAAAGGTAAATGGCCAAGAGGGCCACCCTATGGAGCTTAAGTGGGGAGGTAACAAACCTCGCCCCAACACCGTGGCGGATCCACTCTCGGTGGCTTCATCCTCTCAAGCATGATAGATCCGCTACGTCGAGCTAGTGACATTAAAACTAGCGCTTGTTGGGAGGCCTTACAACGTCGGTTTGTTTTCTTTTCCTCATTTTCTCTTCTTGTGATTGAGTAAAGAGTTCAAGTGGATGATTGGTTATCACCGTGCTAGCATGTTGCGTCTGTTTGATTGGATTTTGAGTGTGTTTGAATTAGGGGCACGATTGATTAGGTTGTATTTTGAAATTTTGGACATGCCCTGTTTTCACTCAGTTCACGTTTTTGTCTCCAAGTTATTTTGTTAGGTTGAGATATTACATTGACTAAGAATGGTTTGCTTGGTGACAAGCAAACGTCTAAGTGTGGGGGAGTAATTCGGGCCTAATTGTACACTTTTTATCCCCATTTTCCTTAGGCGTTTGAGGCATTTGCACTCCGAGAGGTTTGGTTTTACGCTAGGTTTTGCCTTGTTTTAGCATGTTTCGGACTCAAGCAAGTGGAACCCGCCCCAGAGTTGGAAGTTGGACATAAAGACGGAAAATCGTGTCAAAGGATGGAGGCTGCCGCAGATCACGGCAGAAGCAGATAGTTCACGGTCAGAAAGACCGTGAACTGAAGCTGTTAACCGTGAACCGCCATGCATCCAGAGTCATTTCGGTCTCACTGGAGTCAAGTCAGTTCACGGTCGTAAGACTGTGATCCCAGGCCAGAGACCGTGAAGAGACTAAATGATGTGGTGTGTTTTTGTTCGTGATCACGGTCCCCGCTATATGTTCATGGCCGTGAACTGGGACCGTGATTTGAGATCGACTTGGGTATAAAAAGAGGATTGAGCTGCAGGAGAAGAGAGGAGGAGACCTTCAGTGAGAAAACCTTCTTCTCCAACATTCTTGAGATAGAAAGTGCCGAGCAAGAAGGAAGAAGAGGTTAGGGTTTCACTCCAAGGCAAGGATTTGGGAAAGTGGCTTGTAAAGCTGGGTTTTCTTAGGAAAATCTTATCTCATATCTAGGTTAATGTAGGGCAACCCTCCTTGTTCGTATTAGCACCTAGGTTGGTTGTGTTTTCGCCGTCTGGACTTCGATTCGAGAGAGAAGTTTAGGCAGTCCTTAGTCGATATTAGGCCAAGAGAGCTACCTTGGTAGCTTAATCCGAATTCCTTGACCTAGAGACAGAGAGAGTGATGTTCCATCACTAGCTGCACGTCCCTTGGGGTCCACAACCACCTCCACCACAAGTTTTCATTCATTCCGACAAGTCATGGTATCCTTCTCATTTAGAGTGAAAACCAATTACCTTTACGATCGTTTTAATTGTAGATCATAGTTTTCAACAAACAACTAATCGCTAGATAATGTTTCAAACAATCGAAGTAGGAGTACATGGACCGGCCCGGGTTGATATTAAACATACTTGCCCTATATTGCACCCAATTAAGGTTTATACTTGGGATCTAATGTGAGTTTTATTGTGATATTCGGGACGAAGTAGTCATTGAAGTGCGATGTCTCTTGTTTGGCATTGTATTTATCTTTGGAACTTTTATATAGTCTCATTTTTCATGTGACATGTGACTATTTTGTCAAAAGTCGGCCCGAGTTGATATTAAACATACTTGCCCTATATTGCACCCAATTAAGGTTTATACTTGGGATCTAATGTGAGTTTTATTGTGATATTCGGGACGAAGTAGTCATTGAAGTGCGATGTTTCTTGTTTGGCATTGTATTTATCTTTCGAACTTTTGTATAGTCTCATTTTTCATGTGACATGTGACTATTTTGTCAAAAGTTGATACTATTAGTGAATTTAAATGATATAATATTAATAATCACACTCTTGCTCCCACTCTCGCTTCGTGAAGAGCTTAGTAGCCAAAAAGACATTGAGATTCATTTACTTTGTACCCATTGACATGTTCTCGAGTTATTGTGTTTTAGGTAGAAAGATTACCTTGTGTGTGATTAGGTTTGCTTGGCGACAAGCAAACGTTCAACAGCGTTGGAGTTTGATTCGGGCATAATTACACATATTTTACCCTTCATTTCTCGATCGTTTGACTTTGTATTCTTTGCTCCACAACCTATTTTGCACGGTTGTGTTCCTTTTTATATTTTCAGGTCTTAGCACATATGCAAAGGTCGAGGAAGAATTTGGGACGATTAGAGATCGGAAAGTGCCAAAGTATGAAGAAAGTGCATAGATCACAGGCTGGGAGAATCATCGCCCCAGCCCGTGAAAATTGATCATTGAAGGAACATGAGGGTTCCAAAAGCTCACTGATGGGGTCGAGATCACAGTCTCAAGACCATGATCTTGGCCAGCAGACCGTGAAGTTGGGAAAAAACTCAGCGTCTTGGGACGAGATCACGATCGAGCTATCGACATCACGACCATGATCTTCAACCATGATGTTTGCACTTAGACTGTACAAATAGAAAGCAGCTGGGAGAGAGAAAATGAGAGCTTGGTTGGGTTTGAAATTTAGGGTTCTTCTTTGGGGTTCCGATCCAAAACACTCTATATCTAATTAGACACGGAACCCCTAAGTGATGTGTTTAAACATCACTTAACATCTACACATGCCTAAATATGAGTTTAAGTGCACCTTTTTGAACCATGCCTATAGAAATGAAAACTTCTTAAACACGAAACACGAGATCAGGACACCTAATTTGTATTAAACTAGAGAAAAAAATGGCTGGCTGCATGCCTATCATCTCCATGCTAATGTATCCATCCACTGCATAATCTTATTCTTCTTTTTGCTTTTATCTTACTTGTGGGCTAATCTTTATTTTCTTCCCCACTGGCAAAAAGGTAGAAAGCAATTGGCTCGGAGGGAAATGCATCAGAACCAAATTCCATGCGGAAAAGAAAGAAAAGCAGAAAAACGAATCACACAGCCCTTCTAGACTTGTGCTGGTGCACTTGAACCATTCACCGTCCATCAACTGATTGATAAACTTCACATACTAACAAGTCATTCGCTCTTCAGCTGACATTACAGATATTTTCAGAAAAGAAAAAGCATCAAAGGGAGGAGAAGATAACATAAAATATATCTATCTCCTAATCCCCCATTTTTATTCATCACAGTTAAACCAGCAACGGTTCTTACTAGCAAGAAGAATAAGGATGGACAACACCAGCAGTGTTGCTTCTATCTTTTTTTCTCTATCTCCTTTTTTTCCCCCTTCTTTTTTTTTTTTTTTATGAATGGTTAAATTGTATCTTTAATCGTTAAATACCACTATATGACCTGTTGTAAACACAAGCCGCAATAGGCAACTCGAACAACAGAACAAAATGTAGCTTCCTCATCCAGTATAGTATAGAAGTAAAAACACCACCTGCAACGTAGAAAGACGCACCATTTCATGGCATACAACCCATTAACAATTCCTGTCCACGGAAACTTATTAAATATGCAAATTAATAACATCCAAGGGATCATTCCCCATAATCTATTCAAATACAGATATGGCTCCTGAAACCTCGAGCTGTCATGAGCCACCTTAAAAAATGGCGGATAGAGACGAGACAAGGTGCTTACTTACCTCAGAAGGAGTCGCGTCTGCAAATTCTGCTACTTGCCGTGAGACTCTTTGACATTATTAGCAGCCTGCAGAAAACATGATTCCAGAATCAGGAGAAAAGTGTATACAGACAAATCGACAAAAGGACTCACCAATTCTAGATGCCCAAAGCTCAACTCAACCTTTGAGCATCTTCTTGGCGCCTAAATACCTTTTCGTTTCCTTCTATTTCAATTTTAACCTTTGCCCGTCTTTTTGGCACCAAAGGAAATGCCATTTTGAGAATATGGGACAAGGTTCGATGCTGCGCCATTGCGGAGCATCCCAGCAATGAAATTCCTAGGGAAGGGTCTTATTGGTCCGGCTCTAACTCTATACCCTTTCCACACCAATTTCTACTTTGATTCTTCAACTTAGTCATATAGCAATGTCCACCCAAAACCGGCCACACTGACTGATTTGCAACAAACAATAAATATCATAGTCAGACAACTCGCACTTGTTGCATTTCTGAGCAATGAGGCTTACTGGCACAGTCACTATAGAATTTTCAAGGCCACCTAATAATTCATTATTAAACTTCTGTTAGAATTGAGCATCCAAATCCATGTAGGCCCGACCTTTAGAGATAAGTCATTCAAGACGAGGAATACTAGGAAAATAACACACAAAGCTCAATGCTTGATCTATATTTCTTATGCCTTGTTTCAGGCAACAAATATACACTCAAACGTTTGTATCCACAATTATACATCCGAATATGTTCGGTGAATTATAAGATGGCACACTTGCGGTGCTTTACCTTATCATCCTTTGGTGTAAAAATGGTTTTAACCGCCGCAAAAACCTCTTGGACCGGCTTGGAAGCATCAATCTGAAGACCAAACAAACAAAATCGATGATTTAACTTGAAAAGAACAGAGATCCAACAAAATTACAATGTAAACCCATACATCAGGAGGTAAAATGATTTACCTTCTTAACTTTGCCCTTGGCAGCATAGTACTCAACCACCGGAAGACTAGAATCCAGAAAGACCTTGAACCGCTTCCTTATCGTTTCAATGTTATCATCTTCTCTTCCCTTCATTGTTACAAAATGGAAGGAAATCAGTAATAGTTGAAAAGGAGAGTAAACGGCTAACAACGTATAAGCCTGTTCAGGAGAAAAGGGTGGAGAGACAACAAAAAAAAAAGTAACATTAACTCAACCTGGTTCCTACTCAGAAGTCGCCTCTCCATCTCTTCTTCTGGGCAATCAAAAAAGAGGACTAATTCTGGCTCGATTTTTGTCTACATAATCACAACATTCCACTGGTCAAAAGATTATATCAATCTCCTTGGATAAGATAGAAACAGGCTTCTACAAGAGTCTTACAACAGCTTCGAAAGCAGCCCGGTTTTCTTCATTCCTAGGGAAACCATCAATTAGGAATTTGTCGTTGTCAATACCCAGTATTGCTTTATCGAGGAGCTTTATTGTAACCTCTGAAGGCACAATCTTTCCCTCCTTAATCATCGTCTGGATCATGGTTCTGCACATCAAAAGAGGCAATCTTATATTAGCATCCAGAATAACAAGAAACAAAGTTGTATTTGTAATGGCAGAAGAAAAATCCAAACAAGACGAGGAAACAGCTATTTTTCCAGTGTGGAATGTGAACATATTAGACAGTCCCAAACCACAGGTTACTATTAGTAACACTTTGAGAATCCTATCAAAGCTAACTTAGTAGCCCCCCAAATAAAACATGTACTAGCTGTGAGATTATGATGGCAAGAAACAATGAAGACAAAGAAGAAGCCAAATTTATGAACTTGGGCAAGCTTCCATAGATTAGACAGATATCAGCTCTTAAATAGCTCCATTAGTGCACGTCATACCCATTTTCAGAGCCAGACTTGATTTCTTCCCGAAGAAGATCGCCTGCACTAAGATGTGTATAACCAAAGTGCTCAACAATATTTGCACATTGCGTACCCTTTCCGCTGCCCGGGCCACCTTATAAGTCAGATGGAAATTTACAACGCAAATGAGATAGAATCTTAGAAATCTAAGGGTTATAAGAATGAAGATTAAGGAGTCAAACAAAGAATCAAACCTAATTACACGTAGAGAATATCAATGACCAGATATTTCTTATTCAATGCAAGACCAAGTCTGCATCGAGAACATAACTGGCCATATTTCTTATTCTGTGCAATCGTGCAGATGAGCAGGGAAGACAATAACTAGAATAGAGATACAGATAGGCCAGTACATGACACCATTGAATTCATCATAGAAGGAACGAAGGTTAAGCTTGGCGTATAAATGTCCACTTTCAGAAGCCAAAGAACCAAGTAGAACCATAGCTCATTAAACTTAACTACCAAAGTAAGCACATAAACTAAGAAAAGAAAAATACTCACCCAACACAAAAACAACAGTAGGCTTCTTCTCAGCTAAACTTCGATGGGTTGTCTACAATCAGACACATGAGAGTGATAAGATTAACATAGCACATGGCCAGCATCCACAGGCATCATAAGATTATGAACAGAGAAAATGGAGAAGGAAATATTTTGGCATTGCATTTAAGTCTTGTGAATCGCATACTGGTAAGAGAGCTTGTTCTCCAGAAGGTTAAACTTTGAGACTACCATTATAATTCTTTGTCGTTGAAGTTGGAAGTTTGAGGCCCAATGCAATAAGGTATGAAGCGACAATACGCGACTAAACCAAACTGGCGGAAACCAAAATTAGGGGAAACAACAAGAAAGGAAGAGTCTCACCATGGTCGCAGATTCAGCAGCAGATCCCATGTGCTGTTAACTAAAGTTGCGGTGATGATAATGAGCTAGCTGCAATGCAAAGAATCAGTGAGAATCACTGAAATTCACATGAAATGTCCAAAGCAAACAGATCGCATCTGGAAAGCACAAATCTACCGATACAAACTGACAAACAGCACCAAATTGCAGTCACAATCAATTTAGCTCATAGCCACTTAGCAAACAGAACCAAGAACAACCAGGGATCCATGTAAGAGTTAAAGAATGAGATTCGTAGGAGATCTGCGGAACAATAAGCAAAAGAAAACTAAAAGGCAGAATACTTACCGCCGGAAAGGAGGATGTTGACGAGAGAAGTACCACGGCGGGTGAATCGGCGGACAGCTGGGTGAAGAAATCTTCTTCCACGGAGAGGGGAGCCTCCAAGAAGAAGAGGGAAGGAAATGAAAATGTTCTTCGACAGCGAGGGTTCGGCTTGAAGACGAAGAACGAAGAGGGAAGGAGAGGTTTGCTTCGGCTGCTATGTCTTTCGGGCGGTTTGGGATAGGGTCAGTAACCTAAATACACGGGAATCGTAGATCTGGAATGGAGCAATCGGGTGGTTGGCTGGACGCGAAGGTGGGAGGGGCATTTTTGTCCATTTTTGTATTTTTAATTTTTTTTATTTATTCCGCATTTCAATGACTGACTTTTCAATGAAAAAGAAAGAATAACATTTTCTCTGCCACTTTATTTTCTTCTTTCTCTCTTCTTTTTTCCAATCTCTTTTCACATCCTTTCTCTATTCCTTCTCTCTTACTTTTTCTCTCACAATCTCTTTTTCAAATCTATATCTGCTCTCTTCCATCTTTATTTTTTTCTCTAGCAATCGACTAATAAAAATTGAAGTCACCCTCTTTAATTGCGTTTCTTCTCTTCATCAACTCGTTGGCTTTAATTTCGATCTTTCTTCTTTTTTGGCGTTTGGTGTTCTTTGGTTGCGGATGAAATGAGATGAGACAGAAGACAAGTTTTTTTTCTCTCCCTCCTTTTGTTTTTTCCCATTTCTTTTAGGTAATATATATTGGTATTACCACATTATACCATATGGTATTATGTGGTAACCAAATATATATTGGTATTACGAGCCCTTCTAGTGTGCTCTATAGCACCCATGCTATAAAAAACAAAAAAAAAGGTGACCTGTTGAGGAGGTAAACCCACTAAATGACTGGTCCCACATCATTAATGGCAATCTTGTAAATAATGAATCAATGTATACAAGTGTAGGTACAACTTAAAGTTGTACCATTAGTATAGGTACAAGTTTCAGCTGTACCATTGAAGAATTTGTTTCACAAAGTGTAGGTACAACTTAAAATTGTACCATTAGTATAGGTACAATTTTGAGTTGTACCATGAAGGGATTTATTAGAAAGTGTAGGTACAACTCAAAATTGTACCATATTATAGTTACAAGTTTGGGTTGTACCATTAAAGAATTTTGAGAAAGTGTAGGTACAACTTAAGGTTGTACCATTAGTATAGGTACAATTTTTAGTTGTACCATAAGGGATTTGTTAGAAAGTGTAGGTACAACTTAAATTTGTACCATGGTATAGGTACAATTTTGGGTTGTACCATAGAAGGATTTTTAGAAAGTGTAGGTACAACTTAAAGTTGTACCATTGTATAGGTACAAGTTTGGGTTGTACCATAGAAGGATTTTGAAAAAGTGTAGGTACAACTAAAAGTTGTACCATTAGTATAGGTACAATTTTGAGTTGTACCATAAAGAGATTTATTAGAAAGTGTAGGTACAACTTAAAGTTGTACCATTAGTATAGGTACAATTTTGAGTTGTACCATAAAGGGATTTATTAGAATGTGTAGGTACAACTTAAAATTGTACCATATTTAGGTACAAGTTTGGGTTGTACCATAGAAGGATTTTGAAAAAGTGTAGGTACAACTTAAGGCTGTACCATTAGTATAGGTACAATTTTTAGTTGTACCATAAAGGGATTTGTTAGAAAGTGTAGGTACAACTTAAGGTTGTACCATTCGTATAGGTACAATTTTTAGTTGTACCTTAAAGGGATTTGTTAGAAAGTGTAGGTACAACATAAAGTTGTACCATAGTATAGGTACAAGTTTGGTTTGTACCATAGAAGGATTTTGAAAAAGTGTAGGTACAACTAAAAGTTGTACCATCAGTATAGGTACAATTTTGAGTTGTACCATAAAGAGATTTATTAGAAAGTGTAGGTACAACTTAAAGTTGTACCATTAGTATAGGTACAATTTTGAGTTGTACCATAAGAGATTTATTAGAAAGTGTAGGTACAACTTAAGGTTGTACCATTAGTATAGGTACAAGTTTGGGTTGTACCATAGAAGGATTTTGAAAAAGTGTAGGTACAACTTAAAGTTGTACCATGGTATAGGTACAAGTTTGGGTTGTACCATAGAACGATTTTTAGAAAGTGTAGGTACAACTTAAAGTTGTACCATGGTATAGGTACAAGTTTGGGTTGTACCATAGAAGGATTTTGAGAAAGTGTAGGTACAACTAAAAGTTGTACCATTAGTATAGGTACAATTTTGAGTTGTACCATAGAGGGATTTGTTTGAAAGTGTAGGTACAACATTAAGTTGTACTATAGTGTATAGGTACAATTTTTAATTGTACCATAGAAGATTTTTAGGAAAGTGTAGGTACAACTTTAAATTTAGTGTAAAGGTACAACTCTAGAAAGTGTAGGTACAATTTTTAGGAAACACTGCTCATCTCACGGGCGTGACATGACCCGTGACAATCAAAGAGTAGTTTTCAATCTCCAGACAATCACACGACTTATTCTCACGCCCGGAGAATAAACAGATGAGCCGTGAGAAGTACAGCATTCAAATACAAAACACGGCTCATCTCACGGCCGTGATAATGTCGAAGGCAACCCGTGAAACCCTCTGGGAAACTGAGACGTGCGTTTTTACATCCACGGCCTATCTCACGGCCGTGATATTTCCAGAATTACATATCCAAAACCACGTCTTCTTTCACGGCCGTGGGATTTCCAGAATTGGCCGTGAGATTTCCTGAAATAGTCTGCACAGACATGCACCTGTACAACTAACCCTTGTACTTATTATAATGGTGTAAGTAACATAATATACTGTTTGTGAAAACTACAAGCTTATGAAAAGATGAGTCATAATGTTCTTTGAAGCTTGACACGAGCATTACATAGATCCTTCTCTAGTAACTGTACATCATATCAGATGAGATACCCTGTTAACAAAAAGTAAAAAGCAGTCAAAGCTTTACATTTGTCTTATAAAACAAACATCCATAACACGATTAATGCTTAAGTTTAGATGCATGTAGCCCACACTGGTGCATCATAATATTCTAATTGGAAAACATACAAGCACAAAAGCAAACACACATAGCTAAGTACTAAGGACTTTGGTTGGCTCATCTTCACTGCCCATCTTTCTCGTTAGTGTTCTCGTCCTCGTCTTTGTTTTCCTGGATTTGCTCATCTTCATTGTCCTCGCTAGAGTCACTGCTGTCTTCCTCATTGGTCCCTTTGACCTCTTGATTTTTTTCCTTGTTTTGGTCATCGCCATTGCCCTCGTCGTCCTCTTCACTGCTGTCTTCCTCATTGGTCCCTTTGTCCTCTTCAATGCTTTCCTTGTTTTGTTCCTCTCCTTTCTCCTCTTGATTTTTTTCCTTGTTTTGGTCATCGCCATTGCCCTCGTCGTCGTCCTCTTCACTGCTGTCTTCCTCATCGGTCCCTTTGTCCTCTTGAATGCTTTCCTTGTTTTGTTCCTCTCCTTTCTCCTCTTGATTTTTTTCCTTGTTTTGGTCATCGCCATTGCCCTTGTCGTCGTCCTCTTCACTGCTGTCTTCCTCATTGGTGTCACTGTCCTCTTCACTGCTTTCCTTGTTTTGTTCCTCTCCTTTCTCCTCTTGATTTTTTTCCTTGTTTTGGTCATCGCCATTGTCCTCGTCGTCGTCCTCTTCACTGCTGTCTTCCTCATCGGTCCCTTTGACCTCTTCAATGCTTTCCTTGTTTTGTTCCCCTCCTTTCTCCTCTTGATTTTTTTCCTTGTTTTGGTCATCGCCATTGCCCTCGTCGTCGTCCTCTTCACTGCTGTCTTCCTCATCGTTCCCTCTGACCTCTTGATTTTTTTCCTTGTTTTGGTCATCGCCATTGCCCTCGTCGTCGTCCTCTTCACTGCTGTCTTCCTCATTGGTGTCATTGTCCTCTTCACTGCTTTCCTTGTTTTGTTCCTCTCCTATGTCCTCTTGATTTTTTTCCTTGTTTTGCTCATCGTCATTACCCTCGTCATCCTCTTCACTTCCCTCTTCATTGATCTCCTCGGTTGGCCTAGGAGATAGTTCCCAAGGTCTTGAGAATTGTTCGTAGTCAATCCTCAAGGACCTCATGATCTGATGGTTGCATTCGATGATGTAGCGTCGAGCTTCCTTCTCTCGATCGAGGCGGGAGAGAATGAGTGCATTTTGCTCCAGAATTTGGGCATTCTGCCGACCCAATGCCTCAAAATGGGATATGTAGCTGTTGGTGGATGGTCCGGCTTGAGTCGTAGTTTGGTGATGTTGTGCAGGTTGTTCCGGAGTCTCCTCGACCATTTGCTGAACAACATGCTCCGATGCGTTTGCCTCATCTGTTGCAAGAGGTCGAGCAGGATGAGGGAGGCCAACAATGCCTACCACACCATTCTCCTTAACCACCAAACACAGACATGATCAATATCAGAAGCATTAGTTACATTTGCTCAATGTTCAAAAGGAACTAGATTAGTAGGCAATCCAAAACTTGCACAAAATCAATCCTAGATTGTTTGAATCCCGACTAGTTATGTTTTAGCATTCACTGTGAAAAGGAAAGTGTTGGTTGGAACATTTACCTTTGACAACAAATTTAGATCCGCAAGGTTTTTTTGGGAGATTGGTTGAGTGGACTGGGCAATGGTGCAATGAGAACCCACCGGATCAATGCCAAAATGCCGAGCTAGCCTTGTGATGTAGGCACCTCCATGGATGGTCTTGATTTGTTTATTGGAGGTCATCTTCTGTAGGGTTTTCAATATGACTATACCAAGATGAATTGGGGGATCTTTTACCATAGAGAGGAAAAAGTTCAAATCCCGCTTGGTCACACTCCCCGGGCTCCCCTCCCTAGCTGCCACAGAATGAGCGATAATGTTGTGGATGATACGCCACAGGGGAAGAAGATCATTCCCTTTATAGTGGGCAGGGTCAGACTTGTCCACATGGTTTTGTTTTACCGTTTTCCACATATCATTGACCGATTGTGCTCTTGAATGATATATTTGCTCCGAAATAAAACCATGTCCACCTGTGGTGAGAAATCCTGGTGGGTATATCTGGAGTGCCTCTGTGAACTCAGTGATGCTCATCTGTCTCGCCTGTCCTCCAAGGCGAAAAGTTATGTTGTCTTCGGGCTTGTCGAGGTTAAACTCGGACATTCTCTTGATGGAGAGAGTGCTGAGGAACTCAATGGTAAGCTCTCGGTAGATGACCTCATTGATGGAGAGAACCTCACACCATGCCGGGAGACGGAGGCATGTGCGAACGGGGTCCGCTGCTCCGAGGCGCTCTAGGAGATCCCAATCAAAGCATCTTTGCTGCCCAAATGGGAGGGGAAGGAAGCGCTCCAAAGCCTTCCTATGTTCGACGGGTAATTGGAGGAAGCCGTGAAGTCTCCCTCCTCCAAGTTGAGCCTCCGCTTGTGGTGGTGGTGGAGATGGTTGGCGTGCCCGTCCTTGGTTGTTTTTGCGTTGTCGTTTGGGGGGAGTGTCTCGTTCTTGGGTTTGCCGGCGACGAGAAGAAGGAGCCTTCCTTTTAGCAGGTGAGGCTGCTGGTTGCCGGGTTTTTGGTTTAGCTTTCCCCATTCCTACAAAAACCAACTAAGCACATTTAGTCTTTAGTAATGCAATTCTCCCGCAAAACTTGGACCGACTGCAAAAGGGAAAAAGCGAGTACTGCTATAGCCCCATATTAACAAAGCACCTCAAAAGAGGCAAGACACCAGAAGTAGTAGATGGGCAAGAAGAGCAAGTGCACTACCCCATAAGTGCATAGCTCTCTCCCAGGATTCCATCACAACATTCAAATTATAATAACAACAACCAAAACATGATTTCAATTCTTCCCCTCTTGTCTTAATGGACAACATGAAACCATTCAAAACCCTAATTCAAACCAACCACAATTGGGCAACTAAACCCTAAAAAATGCAAGAAACCAGAGAAGAGTGCCGCTGTGGTTAAGAAGAACTCACCAGAGGCCTTGTCGGGATCGAAGTGGAACAGAGGGCAGAGACTCGTCCGGAAATGGTCGCCGTCGCCGCTGAACCTTGAAGAATCTTCGCGGGCGAGCGAGGGCGAGGGCGAGGGCGAGGCAGCAAGGGCGAGGGCGAGCGAGTAAGGGCGAGGGCGAGGGCGAGGGCGAGGGCGAGGGCGAGGGCGAGCGAGGGCGAGGGCGAGGGCGAGGGCGAGCAATGGCGAGGGCGAGGGGGTCGAAGTAGAACAGAGGGAGTAGAGGGTTGGGGGTCGAAGTAGAACAGAGGAAAATAGGGTTCGAACAAAATATGGGGGCGGGGGGGTTTCAAATTCTAATATGCATAGGTTAGTTTTAAAACTTCCAATCTCACGGCCCATTTCACGGACGTGATAATATCGACGCCAACCCGTGAAACTCTCTGGAACTCCCCCCATTTATGGAAACAATCTCACGGTACATCTCCCGGCCGTGAGATTCCAGTTATGAGGCGTGTTTTTGGATTTCAGCTGTGAACATCTCACGTCTTAGTCTCACGGCCGTGAATTGGGAGTGATATTCCATCTCACGTCTCTTTATCCCGGCCGTGATATTTCCATCTCACGGTCTCTCGCACGGCCGTGAAATTGGGAGTGATATTCCATCTCACGTCTCCTTATCCCGGCCGTGATATTTCCATCTCACGGTCTCTCGCACGGCCGTGAAATTGGGAGTGATATTTCCATCTCACGTCTCCTTATCCCGGCCGTGATATTTCCATCTCACGGTTTCTCGCACGGCCGTGAAATTGGGAGTGATTTCCATATCATGGCCTATTCTCTCGCCCGTGACAATTTAATTACAAGCAGTGAGGTTTCCATCTAAGAACAAAAAACAACAATAACGAGATATATCCATCTAGCCACCCACAATCGAAGAGAAGATCAATATTTGATCATTAGAGTTATGGAGTACATTGCAATTGATTTGTAGGAAAGAAATTGAACATACATATATAACACAAATTCATGGGAAGGAGGCCTATCCATTTCCCTTGTTCTTCCACAACATCGCCTCTCCTACTTCATCCAAACGAAAAAAGCAGAGGAAAGGAGAGCTCCTTCTTCCTCTCTTCTTCTTTACACAGATGAATTTCTGCAAAAAAAAAAAAAAAACAGAGATGGGGAGAGACAGGGGAAATTCTTCTTCTTCCTCTTCCAGATTCCTATGCTCCCTCAAAACAAAGACTTCTTCCTGATACTTCCTTCCCTCCTCTAAACGTGCTTCTATCATTTCTTCTTCTCCTTCCCTTCTCCACCAAGAGGGAAACCAGATTGATCATCTTCTTCTCACCCACGAGGATCTACTTCCTTTTCTTCTTCTCCCCTGCACTTCCCTCTTCTTAAACACAACAATAGTTAGATATACAAAAACTCTACTTCTTCAATACATACTACCTTCTTGCTTACAAGCACACCACAACATCACAAAAACAAGAACAAACTTTTGTCGAACATCCATGCCCTTGTCTGCCAACACACCATTATAAAATAAGATGGCTTTACAATAATACCAGCAGAAAAACAACCTTAGATTAGTTGCATCGCCTACTGCAACTTACACCTGCAAACAAAGAAGAGATGAACAACTAAGTTAGCATGATTAAATCTTAATATCGACAACTTCAATGGTATACCAAGTTTCAAAATTTAGACCTTAGATTCATAGAGCCGAAGCTTCATATAAATGAGTCTACAGTCCTCTATTGAATTTGGATCCTCAACTGAAAATGACCTAAGTCACCGAAAGAAAAACAGAGAACAAAAAAACAATCATTTTCAACAGCCACAATCTGTGTCGACGAACTGCAGTTCCTCCTTCCATCAACGAATGCACCTCAGACACCGACTCTGTTAGTAAATGGCCAAACCATCCAAACCATAATGAATAACAGGACATGAACAAAAAAAAAACGACTGAAAATTGATGATGTCAAATGGGCATCGAACATGGGCATTTACCTGTAACGGTATACAGTTCATCTTGATTCTTTAGGCTGCTTTTAAGGTCATTCTACCAGCAAAACAATACCTTGCTCCATTTCTCTCGAAAAGAAGAACCTAAAGATCTCTCTCAAGCCGGAAAGATCAAACTTTCCAAGCTAGATACAACCTTGGTCAAGGGTTTTGCAATCTCCATCTCTTTGCTGCATTCCTTGTCCAAGGATTGTATCGAACTTGGAAAGTTTGATCATGGCGGCCGGCGAAATGAGTCGGAGCAGGGAGGATTTGGGGGCAAGGGACTGGGAGAGAGCTTCGCCTGTGGTGGTGGGAGCTTGTTCGAACTGGGTAGAGGGTTGGGGGTCGAAGTGCGACGGCGAGGGTTTTAAATAGGGTTGGGGGTCGGGTTCAAGTAGAAAAGAGGAAGCTTTAAATAGGGTGTTTCCAATTCTAGGGTTAATCTCACGTCTTAGTCTCACGCCCCGTGAGAATTTACAGAGGGCCGTGAGATGTCCAGAATTCATATCCAAAACACGGCTTATCTCACGGCCGTGGTAATATCGACGCCAACCCGTGAAACTCTCTGGAACTCCCCCTTTTTATGGAAACAATCTCACGGTACATCTCCCGGCCGTGAGATTTCATTTATGAGGCGTGATTTTGGATTTCAGCTGGGATTATCTCACGTCTTAGTCTCACGCCCCGTGAGATGTCCAGAATTACAAATCCACGGTCTCTCTCACGGCCTATCTCACGGGCGTGATATTTCCAGAATTACAAATCCAAAAACACGCCTTCTTTCACGGCCGTGGGATTTCCAGAATTGGCCGTGAGATTTCCAGAAATAGTCTGCACAGACATTTACCTGTAGAACTAACCCCTGTACTTATTATAATGGCGTAAGTAACATAATATACTAATTTTGAAAACTACAAGCTTATGAAAAGCTGAGTCATAATGTTCTTTGAAGCTTGACACGAGCATTACATAGATCCATTCAATGTCACTAGATACTAACTTGCACAAAACAAACATTACAAGATGAAACATAATGTAGTTTGAAGTCGAACACCAGCATTACAGGTTGTGCTTGGATCGTTTGGGAAGTAGAACAGATTCTTGAGTCTCCACATGAAAGCTGCTTTCACCTGCTCCTATGGACTCGAAGTTGTATTCTTGTTGCGTGAAATGACTATCACCTCCACCTGCTTCAGCCATTCTTTTCAGCGGACAATTTCCGATTGTATGTTTAGGACGCCTACAATACTTGCACAACCGTGTTTTCACTTGAGGTTGCTTCACATTCCCTTTACTTCGAACTGGATGGGGGTCCTTAATAAACTGAGAGGAGTTCACTCCAACATCCGTAGTAGCATTATTTGTTTTGTTGGTTGTTTCTTCACTTATTGTCTTCACTCGCAATGTCAAGTCTTCAATCAACCCTTTGGCAGTATGAAATGCTTCATCCGAACTCACAGCATAATGGCACATTCTACTACATTGACCAACCAAGAATCCAAACCTGTCCAAATAAACAAGCACTTTTGTAGTTGGTTCCAAGCACAATAGAAGTAAACAAAGAACTAAATGAACACCTTAAATTTATAATACCTGCTAATATTTTGCTGGGTAGGACAGCTTCCCATACTCGAGGGATCGAACTCTTTTGCATCTTTAGTCCAACGCTTCAAAATGAGTGACTTTGGAATTTGCATTTGATTTTCTGCTTTCAATATACAGAATATATGCCGACACGGAATTCCGCAGAACTCAAAGATGCCACAAGAACAATGCACATCATGTCCACTCGTGTAAAAGACCACGGTGCACTTTGAGTCAGGGTATTTGAATCGTGACAATGTGTAAACTGTTTTATTGGTCAACACACACTTGTCTGTAATATAGTAATGAACTTCTCTCGCTATTTCTGCTCGAACGCTCCTGAACACATTTCTTGTATATACTATAGAGGCATGTCTTTCAATTTCATGTAAATGTGTCATCAAAACAACATCAGTATGTATTGTCTTAAACTGGTCATGTAACTCAGTTTGTCTCCTATACAAAAGTGCCATGTCAAACTGCTTGACAAACTCAAACAACTTCATCTTACTTTGCAAGAATTTGTCTAGATAAGAGTTCATGCTTTCACAACGTTGTGAGGTAGTCATCCCAGCAAAGAAAATACCTTTCAAGTAAGTTGTGGCCCATAGAGCTCGTCGCCTATACATCTTCTTCATCCACGCATTGTGCTCCAGGTCATACTTGGACAAAATTTCCTTCCACGTAGCTTCAAATTGTGGAATAGAACTGCAGTTTAGCATGCATCGTTTGAAATCCTCCCGGAAGCCTTCCGCATGGCCACGCGCTTCTGCGTTATTGCCCAAGTGCCAAGAACATAACCGATGTCGGGATCCAGGGAGAACCGACTTGATAGCTTTCCTTATTGAAGAACAATCGTCTGTTATAACTGCGGTTGGCTTCTTACCACCCATGCAATGTAAAAAAGCATTTAGAATCCATACGTAGTTCTCCGCCGTTTCATCCGCAAGTAAAGCACATGCAAAAACAGTGCTTGCATTGTGATTATTCACACCAATGAATAGAAGAAATGGAAGATTATATGCATTAGTCTTGTACGTCGAGTCAAAAACAAGAACATCTCCAAAGAGACTATAATCCAATTGTGAAGGAGAGTCAGCCCATAACATATTGCCTAGTTCACCACCGTCACTTACTGTATATCTACAATAAAAACGAGGATCGGTAGTTGCCCGTGCTTGTAAGTAGGCAAGTGCAGCTTCACTGTCACTATCCAAGATCTCCGACCTCCGATCCGCACTAACAAAATTGTAGACATCGGTCTTAGTGAAACCCAAGTTCTGAAAGCTTCCTGCACAATTCACTAGATAATCCATGATTTGATTGGTGCGAATACCAGCAGCCCTAAGTGATCGAATCTGAGCCTTACTTGCGTCATCTACCTTGCGATGAGAACTCAAAAACTGCACTTCATGTGCTCCAGCTAAGGGATGAAAATGTGTTGGTACAAACTGCTTCACCTTGAATCGGTTAGTTGCCTCAACAAAACTGACTTTGAAAGCAGCCGGACAATGGAGCCTTGTTACAGGCCTAGGTTCACGCTTTCTGTTCTCCTTGTCATTGTGGACTGGAAGACGCTCCCCCTCGCGTGAGCAAACCCATCGCTGCATATTTTTAACTCCATATTTTGAATATGTGTGAGTGTTCTTTCGTACGCTGAACCCCATGGCACAACCATAAGTTGAATAGAACTTGCCAGCCTCCTCAAGGGTTTCAAACTCATAACCCACAACATCATCCGACTCCCATTTAGAATAAGGCTTACCATTCCCGACTTTATCAAGCAAAGTCCAGTCATACATACTCGAGTACGGTGGAACCATGGCTGGATTTGCAGCATCTTTGATGTTCTCTGAGCTGTGTGGCTGTGTTTCGAAGCTGTGCAAATGCTCATCTGAGATGTTCTCTTTATCATCATCACCAATGTTAGTGTTATTATCATCCTCAGAATCACTATCGCTGCTGTTGACATTGTCCTTCATATCGTCACTATCTCTAACACCACCGGTATCATCTCCATAATTCATTCCCCAATCTAAACCAACATTCAAGTCATTTCCCGTGTCCTTGCCTGTGCTCATATCATCCATCAACCCTTCCATAGTTGATCAACTGAAAACAAGCAACAAAATGAAGTTTAGAGACAATTGAAATCGACATATTCACCACCCACAGCCGACCAAATCGAACACTTCACTAATCAATTAACAAACACGAGGCAAACACGAGACAATTGAAATGAAGGGCTGGCTGGTAACTGTAATCCACATATCAACTCGATAGTTTCCCCTTCACTTCCGCGACAAACCAACCATTCACAAATGAAATGAAGCCAAGCAAGATCACAATTCACAACACCCACCAAATTGAACAAAGAAGACAACCAAATGAAGCAAACAAAGAAGCTCTCTACACACTTAACAAATGAAGTTTCATCAAATAGCTCCAAATAGCTCCACAAACCCATAGATCACCATGTAATCTTACAATTTACAATGAAAGGCCAACGTGAATGTTCCAATACTCATGGATCCTAAGATCGAATTACACTAGAATTCTTAATGCTGAATCGTCAAAAGGTCTGATGTCTTGTGGAGAACAAGTTCATCCCAACTCCCTTCAGTTGTCAAGAAGAGTAGGCTTACCAAAACTGACGAAAGCTTGAACACCAAAGTCAGCGATGGTGACTGGAGTACTGTCGCTCTTCTCCACGGACGCTGCTTCACTAGAGCGCACGGAACTCTGCACCTGTTCAATCCAATCGAAGAAATTTCAAAGAAGAAAGAAGAATTACTCGGACTACACGAACCAAGCATATGCTAAGCGAAAAGCAGAACCGGAATTCAAATTTTACGTCAACACAGATGCGACAAGCGCGCTCCACAATCCCTATGGCAGCTTCGAGCTCCCGGCGGTGCTTGGCCTCGTTAGCCGGGAAGGGAAGACTGCTCGCCCTGGGAAACATAAACCCGGCACCTGTTAATACAGCAATTTGAAGAACCTTGCGTCGAAATAAGCCATGGGAAACGGGCGGAATTTTTCGAATCAAGACCTTGTGAGTAAGACTCGACGGCCGAGGGGGAGAAAGCGCCGGTAGAGAAGGGAAGACGAAGGAAGAACTGAGGCTGGGAGAGAGGGAAGCTGGAAGGAAGAAGCCGACAGGGAGGAACCGAGGATCAGTCCTCTGGCGCCGACGGAGGACGAGAAGGAAGAAACGGCATCACTGTTACGACTTACGACGGTGAGGGTTTAGGATCTAGGAATTTCTTCATTATGACCAACCCAAAAAAATCATCGGTTATAATTAGATGGGTTAACCCAAAACCATAATCAAACGAAAATCAACCCATATATCAATTACCTCAATCTCACATCGGTTCACAATTACATGGGGTTCAACCCAAAACCGATAATAAAACGCTCACTCAACCATATACATAACCTCAATCTCACATCGGTTCACAATTACATGGGGTTCAACCCAAAACCGATAATCAAACGCTCATTCAACCATATATCAATTACCTCAATCTCACATCGGTTCACAATTACATGGGGTTCAACCCAAAACCAATAATCACACGCTCACTAAACCATATACATAACCTCAATCTCACATCGGTTCACAATTACATGGGGTTCAACCCAAAACCGATAATCAAACGCTCATTCAACCATATACATAACCTCAATCTCACATCGGTTCACAATTACATGGGGTTCAACCCAAAACCGATAATCACACGCTCACTAAACCATATACATAACCTCAATCTCACATCGGTTCACAATTACATGGGGTTCAACCCAAAACCGATAATAAAACGCTGATTCAACCATATACATAACCTCAATCTCACATCGGTTCACAATTACATGGGGTTCAACCCAAAACCGATAATCAAACGCTCATTCAACCATATACATAACCTCAATCTCACATCCGTTCACAATTACATGGGGTTCAACCCAAAACCGATGATAAAACGCTCACTCAACCATATACTTAACCTCAATCTCACATCGGTTCACAATTACATGGGGTTCAACCCAAAACCGATAATAAAACGCTCACTCAACCATATACTTAACCTCAATCTCACATCGGTTCACAATTACATGGGGTTCAACCCAAAACCGATAATCAAACGCTCATTCAACCATATACATAACCTCAATCTCACATCGGTTCACAATTACATGGGGTTCAACCCAAAACCGATAATAAAACGCTCACTAAACCATATACATAACCTCAATCTCACATCGGTTCACAATTACATGGGGTTCAACCCAAAACCGATAATCACACGCTCATTCAACCATATACATAACCTCAATCTCACATCGGTTCACAATTACATGGGGTTCAACCCAAAACCGATAATCACACGCTCGCTAAACCATATACATAACCTCAATCTCACATCGGTTCACAATTACATGGGGTTCAACCCAAAACCGATAATCACACGCTCGCTAAACCATATACATAACCTCAATCTCACATCGGTTCACAATTACATGGGGTTCAACCCAAAACCGATAATCAAACGCTCACTAAACCATATAGATAACCTCAATCTCACATCGGTTCACAATTACATGGGGTTCAACCCAAAACCGATAATCACACGCTCGCTAAACCATATACATAACCTCAATCTCACATCGGTTCACAATTACATGGGGTTCAACCCAAAACCGATAATCAAACGCTCATTCAACCATATACATAACCTCAATCTCACATCGGTTCACAATTACATGGGGTTCAACCCAAAACCGATAATAGGGAATGATTTTTTGAATCTCAAGGCCAAGTCTCACGCCCATGAGAATTTACAAAGTGGCCGTGAGATGTCCATCATACATATCCAAAACACGGCTCATCTCACGGCCGTTATACTGTCGAAGGCAACCCGTGAAACTTTCTGGAATCTCACGGGTGTGAGATGGTCCTTTCAAGACCGTGAGATTCAGGTTTTTTGAATCTCAAGGCCCAGTCTCACGGGCGTAAAATTACCATCATTAAGCCGTTATAAAATCCCATCTCACGGCCAAGTCTCACGCCCATGAGAATTTACAAAGTAGCCGTGAGATGTCCATCATTCATATCCAAAACACGGCTCATCTCACGGCCGTGATACTGTCGCAGACAAACCGTGAAACTGTCTGGAACTCCACCTTTGTATGGAAAAAATCTCACGGTCTCTCTCACGGCCTATCTCACAGCCGTGATATTTACAGAATTACAAATCCAAAAACACGCCTGCTTTCAGGTCCATTTTCAACCATTTTTCGGTATATGATCATGCATAATTTTTCCCTTGTCGACACATTAAACATAATATAGAGAAAAAATAACATCACTGAATAATGCTTCATTCATTACTTCATTGTAATTTCAACAGTTTCCTAAACTTCATTCAACATCTACATTCACTAAAATTCATTCAACATCTACATTATCCTAAATGTCAATCAACATCCACATTAACTAAACTCTACATTAACATCACAAGTCTCAATGCTTCTTAGACTTTCTACCCTTTTTCTCCCCATGCGCATGCAACGGCTTTCTTCCCCGATTGAGTAAGTTTGTCTTGAAATTCACCTTCTCCGTCTCAATTTGGGCAGGTCTTGCATGTCTCTCAAAATATTCATCGGATTGTGTCTTAACTGTAGCTTTCACCTCATTCAGATCCGTAGTGAGCAAGTACATTGTAAGTTGTGCCCGCTCATAGTCACTATGGAACTGGTCAAGCTTCTTGGAATATCGATCTGGATCCAGCAAGTAATTGCTGACAAATAGTCCACAATCAAATCTGTAATATAACAAATAATTATCATGGTCATGATGCGAACAAATAATTATCGAACTTAATTAGAACAGTGCACGATTGAACAACAACAAAGGGTACCCATTTGGTTGGCAAGCAACATCCTGGCGATATCTAACCACGAAGTCCACAAATGAAAACGCCCCACAGATATCATCCTTAAGCAACCAATCTAGACCCAATTTCTGCAAATGAAAACATCCACCTCATCGATATATAACGACAAAGTCGGCAAATGAAAAACAACTAACAACTAAGCAATAAGTAAAGCTTGAAAACTTGAAGAACAAGAAGCAAACCAGTTTCTGCATCCTTGCATCATATTCTTCATTATGAGTTCCTCGTAATGAGTCCCAGATTTCGATTTCTTTGGCTTCCATGTTAAAGACCGCCAGATAGAAGTGCTTCAACGTGAGGTTGAAAATTGGGACATGAATCTGAAATAATGGACAAACAAACAATAATTATCAATTTAACATAGGAGGGTGAAGCCATTTCCTTTTAGAAAACAACATTACAACATACCTTACTGCAGTAAAGTAGCTCACCAATACAGTATCGCTCATGTATCTTATATGAACGCATCTTAGCCATAAATTGCTCCTCGTTGCAATGACTCGCACGCTCCTAGAAAAATAAAACACAGTCACCCACACAAGCTACATGCAACAAAAAATAGATTAATTTCATGACAAGAATAGACAAAGCAGACAACTGTACCGAAACTGAAGGTGGAAAGAACCAAGACAAGCCACCAGTGCGACCACAACTCCGTTCTTCTAGTGTCTTGCACAGACACGCCATTTCTATAATCTAATGCATCATCATCACATATACCAAAGTCAGCAATACACGTTCAATCTACTAAATTACACACATAAATGAACTTACCCTTGTTGAAATTTTGGTCCTTGGCAAAAGCTCGACAAAATCTTCACGTGACAAGGAAAGAACCCCGCCACCAACACTAACCAATGTGTCACTGTTATACAATACCAAGTTCAAACAACACAACATTAGAATAAGCAAATACCAAAAACATCCTACAAATATGATCCAATTTTACTTGTAATGATTTCGGGAGGTACCTTTCGGGAAGCTCACTACTAAAAGCAAATTGAAGCATCTTTACTGCCTCCAGAGTCAATGGTGTCTCAACAACAAAGGGAGGAGCACGGTACAAAGGTTGTGCTTTCTTAGCTCTGGGATTTGCCCGTTCGAATGGAGAGAGCACATACAAACTAGGCTTCAATTTAGACACACTACGTAGTGCACCTCCCTTTCGCCCCTTTCTTGTTCAAAAACATAAAAAAACAAAACCAGTTCATTAGTAACCACACCATAAGAACCAATAATTAGAAAAATTAATCAAGTGAAATACCTTCACAGCCTTGGAACAACCATCATTAGCAGCAACACTTTCATCACTCAACAATATGAATTTCTCAACTTGCGACGCTTTAGGCTGCTTGCAAGGAGACTTTTTCACAACTTTCACAGAAGGAGATTCAGAACATCTCTCATCTCCAATTTCCCCCTCAGCTTCTCCCGAATTCTCAACTTTGGCAGTCTTGACAAATTCCAAGGTAGGAGAAATGGGTTCCCTAGGTTTTTCAACCTCACCCTTCTGATCGTTCTTTTTCAACTCAGCTGTAGGAGAAATGGGTTCCCTAGGCTGCTCCCTTGACAACGGATCACCTACAGTTGCTTTCACTGCCTCTATAAGGGACTTCACTGCAGTACCGATTTCGTCTCTAAAAGCCCGAAATTCGTTCTCCATTTTCACAACCCGGCTCATTAGCTCATTATCTCTAGAAGCAGGATCACCCATTGCCACTCTAAATTCTTGACCAAAGTTGTCAATTCTACCCTCCATGGTACTAAACCGAGCATCAATACGCTCATAGAGAAGCAGCTCATCCCCGTCGGGTTTGTGCCGTTTCCCATCTACTTCTCCCCGTTTCCTTGGAGGTGATTTCAAACCGGCATCCTCAGCTGATCTTTTCCCCGAACTGCTGGAAACCTATAAATTAATTAAAAAGGGAACCAAATGTACCATTAGCATGCTCCAACTTGTCAAAAGAATCAAATATACTATCAATCTTACCACTTTTGTTAACAATAACTCCACGTCTCCGCTCCCCCAACTCATCAAATCCAAACTCCCATCAACGGTTTGGAAAATACCATTTGCATGCTCCAAGAATATTAACTACAAAAAAAAAAATACTATAATCAACATGATGATTAATCATTACAAATATGTAGAAAGTCGGGATTAACAATTATTTACCTCCAAAAACAGCAAGCAACCCGGTATATACTCTCTTTTATAAGCATTATGGTCGCAGATGCATTTGACCAATTCATTGAAGCAAAAGGATGCCCAATTCTTCTTCGGAATGTCTGCAACATCGGTGACAGCGTATACCGAAGACAAGGAAATGTCCTCTCTTCTAGTTGGTACTAATAGCACCCCCATTACGTACAAAATAAACATTTGAAGAAATAGATCGTCGCTATCTTTCATCTTCGACAACTCCTTCTTCATTAAGCTTGTGGAAATCGCCTGTCGGCCACATTCACGTGTCGAAAACACTCTAAATGGTTCCAGTTCCTCTGATCTTCCCTCCACTTCTTCACCATTCAAGATGATATCAGTACCTCCCTCAGGCACACCCATAATTCGCTCGAAATCTTTGGCCGAAATATGCACTTCCAACCCATACGCCTTAATTGTGCTTTCTTCCAGATTAAAGCTCTTCACAAGTTTCTCCAACAACTCACGTTGTAGCTTTCTTGCTTTGACATCAAGAATACGACCAAAGCCACATCTCCTAATGGCCTCTGATTGACAAGCCTCTAAATTTGAGACTACTGAGAATACTTTCCTAGGAGAACATCGCGTGCTGAAAATTTGATGCCTCTTCGTCTTCATTATAGAACAATTTTAGCAAACTGCAAAATTAAAACAACAGAAAAATTATAAGCATGCCTTGAAACACGAATTATAAGCATGCCGAAGAGTACAAACAAAATACAAGTTCTAACTACCAGAAGAACTGAAAACCCCCTACATCAACACCTGAGTACACTAATTAACCATGAAATCCGCCATTGGCATATATAAATTTCACCCAAAACACCCAGCTTTCATTAAATTTCACCCAAAATGCAAAATCTCACGGCCGTGACATGACCCGTGAGAAGCAAAGAGAAGTTTTCATATCTCCAGACAATCTCACGGCTTTGGCTTCATAAATCACGACCGTTAAAATAAGCCGTGAAACTAAAAACACCCACTAAATATTCTCACGGCTAATTCTTGAAATTTCACACCCGTGAGAAGTCCAGCATTTCAATTACACAAACACGGCTCATCTCACGGCCGTGATACTCTCGAACCCAACCCGTGAAAACCCCTGGAACTCCCCCTTTTTTAAAAAAAATCTAACGGTACATCTCCCGGCCGTGATATTTTCATATGTGAGGCGTGTTTTTGAGTTTCAGCTGTGACCATATCACGGGTTAATCTCACGCCCGTGATATTTACAGATGAGCCGTGAGAAGTGCATATTTACAGATGAATCTCTAATCAGAAAAATAATACTGGAATGCATGAAAGAATGAACTAATGATTAAGCATGAGGAGATGAAGTCCAAGGTTTACTTGATGAATCACGACATAACCTATCAATTGCATCACAATCTTGCTCTAATAGTAAACTGAGGTACTAATCACATAAACGTAGACGGAGCTAGCATTCAAACGAAATAAAAAGCTCAAATGAATGCAAAGAATCACATAAGACTAATGCAAAGCTCATGCAAAGAATCACAGAAGACAAATGCTTCGATTACCCTTTTCTACAATACATCCACACAACAAGCATACTAAAAATAGTTGCTAGCTTAACCACAATGGGAACATGATTAGGACTCCTCTCCCAGCGCTCACAAAGACAAGATGAATTGCATGCTTGGAATGACGATTATGTAACTCAACAAGGCAATAGCTCTCTCGACACATGCAACTCACACCGGTTTTCCAAGTGAAATGGAGTTTCCATTTATGAAAAAGTAAACAAAAAAAGTTTCCAAAACTAATTTATGATATCATTTTCATGAGATAGCATTTAGCTATGGTGGAAAACCACATAAAGAACACATGATCTTTGCTTGGTTCATGCATGCTATTTCCTAGGCTCTTTCACCAAGTGTGAGTTTTCTTGGTGACAAGCATTTTCCTCTTTGGTACATGATTAAATTGTTCACTACCCAACAAGGCAACCACAACCATGCACAACTCTCCCTTCAAGCTTCAATGTGTAAATCGACTCACAATGAACTTTATTAGCAGGAAATCTATGGTTGTATGGTTAATGGAGGAGCAACCAACAACCACATTACAACACGTTGCTTTGACAAAGACCTCTCTCCATCTATAGCCCTATCAGCAAATTTAGCTACCATAATGCTAAACCATCAGCTACCAGATATCTCATATCAGCTGTTGAGTAAAAACAAATGAAACAGATCTTAATGTTTCACTTTGAACCACTCAGCCATCTATCCTACACAGGGCTAGCATCACAGAAACTGAGTGACAATAGAGTAAATTCATAACAACTTGTTGGTGGCTGATTGAACAATCAACACAATTCCAACACATCCAATCAATCATAATGAGAAAACATAATGATCGATATCCCTGAGTGATTCATATAAAAACATGAGATAATTATCAAGCTAAACACAAAGAAGATACTACAAGGACATCAACCTGGTAAAAGGACATGACCAATTAAACTCATAAACCTAAATCTGAGCATATTGATAAGCAATATATTATTTTCTCCATCATCGGCTACATGCATAGACTCATTCGCATGATCAATGACAACAACAAGAAAGTCAAGTTCATATCAACTCGTTTGACAGTAGCAGCAGCCTCTTGCTCTGTCTTGCCTTTCATTAATAGCCACTTAAGTTTGGCCAAATACCCACTCCTATCTCATCGTCTTCAGTATGCTATACAACTTAATCCAGATGACTAAACTGATTCTTCGCCTACAGCAGACAACTAAACTGATTCTTCTTCAGCTCGTCAAGTTCCTAAACAACCAATCCATAGTTCAATCTGGTAAAACGAGCATGGAATTTCAATCCCCCTACCGAAATTTGTAAATCTAGAACATCCCAATATAATCCCTAAACTGATAGCCATACTAACCGGAAAATTGAATAAAATTGTAGAACTGTAGGCATACTAACCGGAAAAAGTTACGGTGGAGGAGGTAGGTCTTCGTTTGCTATCGATGGGAAGAGGGGGTTCTGTGCAGGGTCTTCGTTTGCTATCGATGGGAAGAGGGGGTTCTGTGCAGGGTCTTCGTTTGCTATCAATGGGAAGAGGGTCTTCGTTTGCAATCGACGAAGAGATGCTCGCTCTCGTCGTCCCCTGCTTGCCGCCTTCACTGTCGTCGTCGGAATCCGGCTCGCCGCAGTCAAAGAGATGCTGCAATCGACAAGCTTCTTCTACTCGTCGTCACCCACTGCTCGCCGCCTTCACTGTCGTCGTCGGAATCCGGCTCGCTAGCTGCGTGGAGAGGATCGAAGGAAGAGGATCGAAGGAAGAGTAAACAGCGGTGATAAGAGGTGAGAAGCTCTGAATTCCGATCGAAGGTGGCCTTTACCCCGACTGGATTTCAATTTTTTTTAAATTATTGTGTAACGAACCGGTGCAACAGGTTACCAGTCCAACAAATGAAAATAATAATAATTAAATAACTTCAATCCAATGGCTGATATTTTATAACAAGATCTAATGGCTGTAAGTATATTAAAGCATGGGTACTATATAGCATACTAAAATGCCTCTGGTATTACCACTCTATACCATATGGTATTACCACACTATACCATATGGTATTGGGTGGTAACGAAATATATATTGATATTACCACACTATACCATATGGTATTGGGTGATAACGAAATCTATATTGGTATTACCACTCTATACCATATGGTATTGGGTGGTAACGAAATATATATTGATATTACCACACTATACCATATGGTATTGGGTGGTAACGAAATATATATTAGTATTACCACTCTATACCATATATGGTATTGGGTGGTAACGAAATATATATTGATATTACCACACTATACCATATGGTATTGGGTGGTAACGAAATATATATTAGTATTACCACTCTATACCATATGGTATTACCACTCTATACCATATGGTATTGGGTGGTAACGAAATATATATTGATATTACCACACTATACCATATGGTATTGGGTGGTAACAAAATATATATTGATATTACCACACTATACCATATGGTAGTAACGAAATATATATTCATGTGGCAAAAATTTTCATACCATATGGTATGCTCTTATTTAATACCAGTCAATACCATATGGTACAGTCAATACCATATGGTATAGACTGGTAATAACTGACAAATTTTTTTGTGTCCAAAAAATATCAAAGTGGATATCATTTTGAAGAGCACAATTAATCTGATCTAACTGTGCAAAAAAATTAAATTTCGACTTAAAACGAGTGAGAAATCGTCCGTTAAAGATTAAGGGAAGAAAAATTAAATGTTTTGCGAGGAGAGAGGAGGCGTTGATGTGGTACGGTCAAAAGTCAGCCTCTGCAATAAATAGGAGAAAGTGCAATTTTACTGTACTGCCCTTTTCACATTTAATTTAAATAAAAAAGTGTCTGACACGTGGGGACCATAGAAGGGGTTACTGATGGGTTACTGACCCATCAGTTACTGACCCGATCTGGACCCCTTTCGGGCAGTTTAGTTATGCTGCTCACAACATAAATTGTGGGTATATACTCACATGGCGGATTTGATGTCCACGAAGGCTAGGCAGGATCTGGCGCCGGCTTGTGAGGGAGGAGAGTCGAGTCTATCGGCTGGCCCAAGCCCACGACTGAAAGCGGGACCCGTCGGGCTCACAAATTCAAAGCCCAAATACTTTTTGGTTCAGAAGTCTTTTTTGTCATCTAATCCGCCAGACCAGTTTCCCCTCTCTCTCGCGTTTCCCCTCTCTCTCGCTTTCCTCCTCTCACGAACGCAGACGAAGAAGCAGCGACCAAAGCAACGAAGCGGCGGCGACAGAGCAGCGAAGCGGCAGCGAGGGTGCAGCATAGCGGTGGCGGCAACGTTGCAGACGAATCGGCGGCGACGAAGGGCGGGGTTTCACGGCGACGAAGCAGCGGCGGTTGGTTTGACGGCGGTTGTTGAAGAAAGAACGACTTCGTGGACTGAGGTAACCGTCTTATTTATACTTTGTTCATGGATATTCATTTTCGTTTGGACATATTTGAGTTAGGGTTTCATGGCTACGACTTGATTTGGGTTTTCCTTTTGTGGATTTGTCTTTTGGGTTTAATTATACTTTGTTCATGGATATTCATTTTCGTTTGGACAGATTTGAGTTAGGGTTTCATGGCTACGACTTGATCCGGGTTTTCCTTTTGTGGATTTGTCTTTTGGGTTTAATTATACTTTGTTCATGGATATTCATTTTCGTTTGGACATATTTGAGTTAGGGTTTCATGGCTACGACTTGATCCGGGTTTTCCTTTTTTGGATTTGTCTTTTGGGTTCGTGGGTGAAGTATTTATTTTCTCGTAACTTATATTTCTCTGGATATGAGTTCGTTCTTTTGTGGATTTTATTTCTGGGTTTTGTTGATTTGCTTTGTGTTCCTTCCGATATTAGTTCGGTTCGGCAGGATATTCATTCTTTGTATTCTGGATATCTGTTGTTTATTGCCTGGATTGTTGTTTGATGTATCTTGATATTGTTTTTGTTCGATCATGATATCAGTTAAGACTTTCCTGGATAGTTGTTTGATAGGATCTGGGTATTTGTATGTGCGGGGATTTATCAATGGCGAGGACTAAAACAACCAAGAGAAAACAGCGACCGACTCCACCACTGCCACCACCACCGCCACAGCTAGAGGAAGATGAGGAAGAAGAAAATGCTTAAGTCGAAACAGAAGGAGTTGCACAAGAAGATGCTGAAGCGGAAGGAGCTGCAAAAGGAGCAGCTCGAGGTCGAAGCAAGGCGAGGTACAGATTTCGGTGCACACTAAATCTCTGCTACATGTTATAAAATGTTTTGTGTGCGTTCCAAAATTAATGTTGTTCGGACAGTATATTATTTATTTTGATTGTGGATATCCATTGTGTTTTGCTTGGATTGTTTTTTTGATATATTTGGATATTGGTTTTGGACCAGCATGATATCAGTTGTGACTTGCCTGGATAATTGTTTGATATATCTGGATATTTGTCCGTGCAGGGATTTATCAATGGCAAGAACTAAAACAATCGTGAAGAGACAGCGATGGAATCCACCGCCACAACCAGAGGAAGAAGAAGATGCTGCAGTCGAAGCGTAAGTACCTACACAAGGAGTTCACATTCTAGGACAAGGCAAGCCATGGTACAGATTTCGGTGCCACACCAAATCTCTGCTAGATGTTATAAAATACTGGAAGGAAGAGCCAAGGTACTATGAAGCATGAAAGAAAGAGGTGGAGAAGGCTGGATTTGGAGGGTTATTGGAGCTTCGTCTGGCAAATGTTCCTAAGAAGTTGTTCGATTCTTTGATGGCACAGTACGATGTGCACACCAATTCATTCATTTTCAGTGAAGGGGATAACAAGTAGGTGCTTACCATCGAAGTTGAGGATGTTGCCCATGTATACGGGCTGCCTATTGGTAGTGCTGAGATTGATGTCGTCAAGTCTAACGACAAGATGCTTGAGATGTTCAAGGAGGAGCTCAACATGGAGTGTACTCGCAGTCGAAATGTAGAAGTTATGGATCTTAGAGAGGCAGTCTGTGGTGGTCCAGAAGATGCACCGAAAAGGAGACCACCTGTTGCAGCAGCGGTGAAGCAATTTTTGTTGCTGGCTCTTGGTTTGATGCTCGCCCCAAAGATGTCACGACTTTGTCATCTCGATTATACAGAGTACATGGTTGGAAGGGTAGATGACATTGCCACTTTTAATTGGAGTGGTTTTGTTTCCCATAATCTAAAGTTTGAGTTGTGTCGGGTTAAGGAAAACAAAGTTGAATCTAGGGCGGGTGGGAAACAACAATGGCCTCTCGAAGATATCCACTTCTGCTTTAACATTGTTGATATTGTTTATTTGATGCTTGATATTAGTTAACATTCTAGGGATAATAATTCATTACATTCCTGATATCTTTTTTGTGTGCTTGTGATATTAATAACCATTCCTGGGATAGTAATTCGTTTCATTTCTGATATCTGTTTTGAACGCTTTTTTGTAGATCCATTTGCTAGACTTCCTTAATGTGAGAGGGGTTGCCACAAAAACATCCCGACCTGCAGCTATTGGTTCGACCCAAGGGTGGATAAGGTGTGCTCGAATATCCCCAAGGTAGCTGACAAATATATGATGGGTCCCATATTGTTGTCAAGGGAAGAAGTGAGATCCCACTTCCGTCCAGAGCGTGTCAGGAGGGATTGGGAATCAGGGTCAAACAGCTAGGCTCCTGCTACTGATTGGTGGGCGGATGTTGACTTGGAAGCCCTTGAGGACGATGAGGTATGTAGATCTTCTCTTTGCATCTCAAAATCGTGGGTTAATAGACATGGGTGTATGTAGCGAACTAATTTTTTTTTCCAACATATGTGTAGCTTAAGGCATTGGAGTCATTGACTGAAAAAGTTATGGATGTATGGGAAACAAGGCGGGATAGTATCTAGAGTGTCGTCATTATGCGCCATCAAGGAAACAATTGAACTTTGCAATTTTCTTCTATTTAAGTGGTTGTAATGTTCTTGTTAGGATGTTATAATTGCCATGTTGGAATGGCTGAACAAAAGTTTGTTTACTTGTTAAGGATCTGTTACTTTTATGTATTATTGGTTCTGGATACTATTTCTTTTCATGATTGCTTTGCACAAAGTTTGTTTTCTTTATCGAATGATGAGATCCGAGTATGCTTGTTGTCGATATTGAAATGAATGCATTATATATTAGCTACTAAAAGGTTAGATACTACTCTGTCCTATCTGGATAGCAAGTGCTTCATGTTTGGATATTACTCTATGCTGTCTGGATAACAGTTGCTCTATGTTTGGATATTATTCTGTGCTGTCTGGATAACAATTGCCTTTTGTTTGGATATTACTCTGTGCTGTCTGGATAACAGGTGCTTCATGGTTGGATATTACTCTACCAGTTTGGATAATAATTTAATGTGCTTGCACGTGTTTTTTTAGCGACCAAAACAAAGAAGGAAGAGGGGTAGATTGGCGAAATTGGTTTCTGTGACCAAAGTGAGGATGGAAAAGGAGGGATACGTGAAAGGCAAGAATATGTTCAGCCGCGTGTACTCTCGAAGAATACGTGAGAAGACAGTGTTGCCTGTTCTCGAGCCTCAGGTGGTGGTGTCTGTTGTTAAGTCGAGTGTTGAGGTGGAGTCAGAGTCTGTTGTCCTTACTGAGGTGGTTCTGGAGCCAGAGTCAGTTGTCGAGTCTGAGGTGGAGTTTCCTGTTGTTAAGTCGACTACTGATGTGGAAGTGGAGTCAAAGCCAGTTGGCGAGCTTGATGTTGAGGTCTCTGTTGTTATGCCGAGTGCTGAGGTGGAGGCGGAGGTGGAGTTGGAGGTGGATTCAGAGTCTGTTGTCACTACGGAGGTGGTTCTGGAGCCAGAGTCAATTGTCGAGCATGAGGTGGAGGTTCATGTTGTTAAGTCGAGTACTAATGTGGAGGTGGAGTCAGCGCAAGTTGTAGCTACTGAGGTGGTTTTGGATGCTGTTGTTGATTCGGTAGTTCGGGAGATGGAGTCGTCGGCCATTTTGTTTGATCCGGAGGTTCAGCATATGGAGTCCATTTTTGGTCAAGTGAATGTGATGCAGATTGCTCTCCAAACCGCTGCTGCTACTGAAGAGAGTATCGCGACAGCCCCGACTACAGTAATATTTCCTTTACTAGTAGATACTAGCCTGGGCTGCCAGAATATTTGTTTCGTTTTCTGTGGATACTATGCAGGGCTGCCTAGATATTTGTTTCTTATTCTTTGGATATTATTTTGTTCTTCCTGGATATTTATTTCTTATTCTTTGGATATTACTTTGTTCTTCTTGGATATTTGTTTCTGATTCTTTGGATACTAGCCTAGGCTTCCTGGATATATGTTTCTTATTGATACTAGCCTGGGCAGCCAGGATATTTGTTTCGTTTTCTGTGGATACTATGCTGGGCTGCCTGGATATTTGTTTCTTATTCTTTTGATATTAGTATGTTCTTCCTGGATATTTGTTTCTTATTCTTTGGATATTAGTCTGTTCTTCCTGGATATTTGTTTCTTATTCTTTGGATATTACTCTTTTCTTCCTGAATATTTGTTTCTTATTCTGTGGATACTATACTAGCCTGGGACGATGGTCATACCTTTGGCATTGTTTTGAAGATACCTTTCGAGGATACTGCAACTGTGTTCGATCCTTCTACTGAGGTTCTGACGCAAGGAGAAGCAGGACCATCAGAGGGGGAGCTTATAACAGCAGCATGCCAGAGGATGATGGAGGATAGCGACGATGATATTATCGTAATTGAGAGGGCTATGACTCAGGAGGAGGCAGAGTTTATGCACTCTATCACACCAGAAGCATGGAAGGCAACTCTAAAAACTCCTGCATTCGAGAGGTCAAAACACCACCCATTCAACTCATCAGTGTACGTTTTGCCAAAGACTCTGTCGACGAAACTTGACGTTACGGCACTGCAAGTGGTTGAGTTCATCTTCAATACCAAAGCTAAAGATGAGTAAGTTGTCATGTTTCCTTCTTTAATCGCCAATTTCAATCTGTCCAATTCATGGCTACTAACCTGGTTTTTCATTTGTGTTTTACAGTCACGACTATATCGTGGAAATTCCAAAGGCAAGCTTAGCCGTAGCCAAATATTGTCATTGAAGCGTAAAATTTAGGTGCATAGCCAAGTACTTTTAGTATACGGGCACTTCCTAAATGACCAAGAAGAACGTAAGGAGGTGGTGAAGAGAATTGTCTTCCCAATGAAGCTATATAGTAAGTATTTGGCAACGATGATTGCGGTGTATTTGCATGCCTTTACATGGAGCTATGGGCGGGTCACCTTCCGGTGGAAAATAAAAACAGTTGGCACAAGCAGCAACATGTGGAGGAACAACGAACACGGATTGCAGCTAACCTCCTGTTATGGAACTATAATGGCCACAAGGATGCAATAATTCAAGGAGCAAAAGATTGGAGTATGCAGAAAGATAAAGAGAAAGGGAAAAAGAAGAGAAATTGATTTTAGATTTGTTTAGGTCTGCTGGATAGTTTGTAAAACTTATCTTAGAGTTGGATAATATTTAGGAATGGATGATGGTTTGTATTAGGATGGAGGATATTTTGGTAGATGTTGGATATAATTACCAACATAAGTTCTGATTGGAAAATATATTGTAACCTCCCAGGTAAATATCCGTCTTTGACAATGACTAATATCCTTATTGTGACAGAATAATATCCATACAGCCCAGACTAATACCTTATTTACTTAGACTTATATCCGTAACTCTCAGACCAATACCCTTAAGACCCAGACAAATACTCGTATTCACGTAGATTAATATCCTTACAGAAATAGAAACAAACTCAGCACGATACAAACACATTTAGACCAACACGATACAAACCCAATCCATGTGAAAACCACACCACTTATCATTGACGTACTCGTACATCATACCAGTGAAAGAAGTAATCATTGGTGCTATTAAACCTGCTTTTGATAATACTGATATCCAGGAAGCCCAGACTAATATCCTCGAACACTGCTAATAAATATCCAGATTGCCCAGACATGTATCTGTTAGAAGTGGATTAATATCCACTGCATCACAACAATGTATCCTGGAATCACATGTCAATATCATATCACAATAGATTACTCTCGACCCACCCTACATTATATTCATTACCATTGAGCAATAGTATCATCCAAATCACTAAGATGGTCGTCCGGTTGAGTGTTGTTGTCCGGCGTGACCGCTTCATCTGATTTCATTCCCTTCCTATAGACACGTTTCTTTCGACGGCGTTCCTTTTCATTCTTAGACTGGTAACGTTCCTTACCGTGGCTCCTTGGATTACTCTTCTCCTTCAACGTCAACCCAATTATCGGTATAGACCGTCCTACAATGTTACAGAATTTAGTAAATGCAATGATATTAAACTCCAACAATTTTAAAATAATATTAGTGAATACACTTACTGTTCTCGCTAGTTATAGTCTTTGACAATGCCTTGTTTGCCTCATTGCACAGTTTCTTGAGTACTCCCATCCACTTATTGTAGTCTTTCTCATCGGCCATCGACAGTTTCGTTGCTAGCTGATTCAACATTGCAGTGGTTTCTCGGTACCGCATTGCTATACCTTTTCCCGCATCATTCTCACTGTCAGCTGAAGGACCAACAGAACCATCGACATCAACAACCACTTTCTTTCTCGCCTCCAACGTCCATTGCTTGAGTATGTAATGATCTGGAATACTTCTCATACTGGCTTCCCCAAAATCTCCAAGATGTCGCATCACCTTAATCATGTGGCGGCATAACACTCCGAAAATTTTGAACATCCTGCATACGCATACCAATGTCCTCGTAGAAATATCAACGAGAACGACACGCTCATCACTACGCTCACCATCCTCTATCATATATGTGAGGTAGCCAATCATGCCATCATCCCGAGTATCTGAGAGCGTCTCCATTAGATAGGGTTCATTTTTCAAATACTGCTTTTGTATCCGATTGAAGATGTTAGGAGTAAAGACCTTTGCTGCATGTTGTAGGATCGGGCTATCCTCCAACATAATATAAGGAACCGATTGTTTCCCATTGTAGTCTGACTCAGTCTCCTTGCATCTTTTTTCAGCCAACAAACTACATTTACAAAGCACGAGAAAGAGTTTAGTGCCCAGACTAATATCCACTCAGACCAATACTAATATCCCAACTAAACAAAGTAATATTTAACAATATCATATAAATATCCGGACAACGCTGACAAATATCCAAAACTTAAGTAGACTAATATCAAAGAAAGGCAAAGAAATATTCTGCGTACCTGCTAAAGTGAATGAAAAACAAGTCCAAATCATGCTTCGGTTTCAAGAAAATTCGCACTTGTGCATTGCACGACTCGCTGGCTTGCGTAGTCAACATCCCGGCTATGAATTAATCTCTCAACCATAAGGAACACCATTGACGACGAAATTTCTTCAAATATTCCAACCATGGGTGACCGTCCGCAATTTTGCTATTAGGGAAATAATCAGCAACCATTGTGCTCCACGCCATGTCGAACACTCCCTCACTGTCGATGTCGTAGAAAATAAAAGAAAGATGAGTTTGGAACTTCTTCCAAAATGCCTTGTCCTTACGAAGATGCTTCTTCGCATTCATGAGGATGTGCCAAGTATAGAGGGCATGAAACACAGCAGGCCACTCCTTTCTAAGGGCAGCAGCCATGGCGGCGTCCTGATCAGTAAAAATAGTGATTGGGAGCTTCTTCTTCATACAGCGACTAAATGCTAAAAACAACCATTCAAAAGACAGTGTAGTCTCATCATACATCAAATAAGCACCAAACACACAAGTTTGACGGTGGTGATTGAAACCTACAAACATCCCTGCACAAGACAACTATTAATGATAATGCATAACCGAACAAGTGTCGAAAAAACTTAAGGGAATTAGGAATTGATATTGTGCCAACACATGTCAACAAATATCTATAAAACCCATATTAGTATCTCATAATGCCAGACCAATATTCCTACTTTTACAAAAACATATCCTGTCAGGCCATGTCAATATCGGATCACAAGAGACCACTCTTGAACCACCCTACATTCTATTCATAACCATTTCTGTAATATATGTACAAACATCCATGCACAAGACAACTATTACTAACAATCCATAACCGAACGAGTGTCGAAAAAAATCAAGGCAATTAAGTGATTCACGTACCTAGTGGACGGAAGTATTTATTGGTTCGGAAGGTGGTATCAAAGGAGACCGAATCTCCAACAAGCGCATAATCTTCACGCATCCTACTGTCCGCCCAAAAAATATTAGCAACTTTCTCCTCGCAATCTACCTCTACAACATAAAAGAAGCCATGATGCTTTTGCTTTTGGTCCTCAAATTAGTCAAGCAAATAAGTCGCTTCGCCACGAGCCATTTTCCTTTGCCTTTTACTGTTCAAGTGGTTCTTCTGATCAGATTTGGTAAATTTCAGATTTTGATAGCCACCAGCACAGTCAGCCAATAACTGATACGATGCACTAAGACTCATCCCGGCATCGCGATTAGCTTCGGCCATCTTTTTATGAGCATCACTCATGCACTTGTTGGACTTGATAAGGTGCGTATGCTCGGTGGAGTGCAAATCATGATTGTGGGATCCCACGAATTCATACACCACATATCCGTCTCTAGTATCATCCCATAAAAAACGAACACAGGCATTACATCCAACCCTAACTCGAGGTCTCTTTCTTTTAGGACGCTTTCTTCCACAACTTTGTCTTCAAAATGTTTTTGTTTCTCCACATCTACTTCGCTAGTGGAAGTCCAACCTTGCTTATTACAAAAGTAATAAAGGTAGAAATAAATTTTCTCCACCTCTCCATTAGAATTCTTCATTTTTCTTTGGTGTTGCGCAACATTTCGAACACCAAAACCCTTTTCGTGAGCATAGCGTTTATAGAAAGCCAAACACTCTTCCTTAGTCCGATAAATTATGTTCTTCCTTGTTTCCTCATCTTCTAGGTCCGATGTCTTGTGAGCTGCGATTTAATTGTATGAGGCCATGTTAGTATCCATATTTAACTTGCCCAGACAATTATTCAACATGCCCACAATAGTATCAAATAGACGTATAAATCATACCCATAAACAGACTGAATTCTTAGACTTCGACAAGTATCCAACCTTTAAATACATCTTATCTTTTTGTTCCAGAAAAGTATCAGTCGCGTCCACAAAAATATCCAATATACCCAGAATAATATTTTACCTATTCCTAAAACGTATCCTTGACAATCAAAAGAATATCCATACCCAAAAACCCAAAAGAATATCCAACCACTTTAATCACGTCCATAACAATATCCAACATGCCCAGGAAAATATCTTAAATAGTTCTACAACGTATCCATGACAGCCCAAAATAATATCCACACCAAAAAACCCAATGAAACAGGAGGTTACACCCAAAATAATATCAACACCATTCAATGCACACAACAACACTCAACAACACAAACATATATATAATAGAATCCACGTTCACTTTCTTCTTCTTCTTCTACAATGAAGGCACCCACACCATCTGAGTCTTCATCAACAAATTCATCTAGTGTAGGATTGAGTTCTTCTTCTTCTACAATGAAGGCAGCCATACTGTCCAACTCGCTGTTGTCGTCGAAAAGCATTCTTTCTAAGTGATCTGCTCGCCAGCAAGGAGAGGCTTGCCGGAGAGTCTCACCGGCAAGGAGAGTCTCGCCGGGAGTGACGATCATCGGCGACTCTAGCGGTGGAAGAGCAGAAAAGTAAAGGAAAAAAAGGAGAGAGAGAAGGGTTAGAGAGTTAAAGTGGTTGAGATCATTTAATGCAACCTTCCCTTTTATCAGCCAACAAATATCCACCAAATCTTCTTCTGATCTCAAAATCCTGCCCAAAAATTCATCAGCAAAGTAGTTGAGCCCAAATGTATGTTTTATAAGCCTTCGGCCCATGGGCCCTCGGCGGGAAGCCCTTACTAGGCTGCAAGCCACCTCTCCAATTTCGTTCTTCTTTCTCCAAATTCTCGCCCAATATTTTGCCCCTCTCTCAAGCCATCCCGTCGGCTCCATTTGTCTACTCAGCTTGGGCCAAAAAAACTGCACCACGACTAATTTAAGTGAGTCCGTCTCCCTCCTCTCGGCTCGGCGAATCTCTGGGTCTGTGAGTATCTACTCACAAAACCCTCTGTGAGCAGATTAACTTTTTCGTCTTTCGGGAGGTTTGGGGATGGAAAATCAAGCTGAAAGAAAAAAGAAAAAAAGTTAATAGCATTTTGTATCCCCTACTATGGAAAATTAACAAACATACCCCTCTACTAAAATTTTGCACAAACATACCCTTCTAATATTAAAACGTAACAAGTTTACCCTTCTGTCCAAATTTCTGTTAAGTGGTTGTTAAAGGAGCTGGAAAATGACCAAATTATCCCTCATTTACTCCTAATTTAAATATTAATTATTTTGTTATTTATACTCCAAATCAATTAATTAAAAAAATCAAACCCTATACTAATTCAGAATCGCTCTTCCTGAAGTCACCCGTGGCGATCGACTCAGCGGCGGCGACGCTTGCTCCTCGCCGGACCTGCCCCTCATCGATGGTCACCAGAGCTCTGACGTCTCCACCTGTGAGCGACTTGGCTGCGGCGACGGCAGACTAAACCGGAAGAAACCGGAACGTCGCGGGAGTAGCCGAAAGCTGCGCTGATGTGTGATCCAGGGAGAACTAAATTTTTTTCCAGATAATTAGATTTGTTTAGGTATGGACTAGTATCGAGTAGTATTCCCCTTGTTTCTGCTTTGTGTTCAATCTCGCGGCTTGCAAGTACAGCCTTCACACCTTCAAGTGCTTCCGGGGTAATCATTTGTGCATCTCTGTGAAACAGCTGTTGTGCCTTCTCATTAACTACCAAAGATTAGAATCTATTAATCCCCTGAGTTGGCTCAATTGAAAATTAATTGAATAGAAAAGAAAACATCAAACCATTGGAATCAATGCCTGCTGGAATTGGGGGATCGAGTAAACGAGATCAACCTCCAACGGGAGCCGTGTAGACGGAACCAAAACCGCCGGCTGCACAGAAGGCGGAGCTGCGGCGGGGCCGCGACAACGTGTGGCTGCTGGAGATGAAATGGCATAGTGAAATACGTAGTGTTCGTTTGCGTCGAGGACGTCGACGGAGCTCAGTAGGTGAATTGCGAAGCAGAGGGGGCTGAGGAAGGAGGCGGAATCGACATCTTCCGATTTCTTGTCGAGTTTCAGTGAATTGTTTGGGGTTTGTTTTTTTTTATTAATTGAACTGGAAGTTGGGACATAAATAAAATAATTAAAATTAAATGAGGGCAGTTGGGTCATTTCTTATTCCCTTTAACGGTCACTTAATAGATAATTAGACGGAATAATAAATTCGTTACGTTTTAATATTAGAAGGGTATGTTTGTGCAAAAAATTAATAAAGGGGTACATTTGTTAATTTGCAATAATAGAAGAGTTCAACATGCTATTAACCCCAAAAAAAACTTGGTATGAAGTTTTGTCATGTCATCATGTGTATGTGTGGCAGTGGCACATAACCAATCGGAAACCCACGCGAAGGATGTCAGTCAAGTATGAACCGCTATTTTAGGTTTTGTTTGGTTTTGGTGATAGTTAAATTGATGCATTGCTAACAATGCATGCATGATAATATACATGTATATAAGAAAGTAGGTGTATTGTAGTTTACATCGTTTGGTTTCTATGATAGTTATTATAGTATTTAACAAGTTATATTCCTTTTGGTGTGAAATGTCACTTTTACACTTTGTTTCAATGTAAAAAAGCAACACACATAAAAAGGTAGGGACATAATTGGAAAACTAAAAAAAAACCCCAACAATCTCAATCTCACAAAAAACTTGAGATTTAACTATCACTCAAAATGAGTGATAGTTTGTGTCAATCAAGCAAACAATGCATATATTGTTTGTACATAAAATTAAAAAAAAAAAACAATGCATTGTGGACAATGCATGCTTGTAACTATCCCAAGCAAACAATCACCAAAACCAAACAACTTAGTGTCAAGATTGTCAAACCGGATTAAAGTATGAAGCTCATTTAACAAGGGTTTTAAAATTCAGTGGTCGGATTGGAGTTTAACTAAGTTTTAAGGTTCAATGATCGGATTGGAGTTCAACCGGTTTAAATCGGGTTTGACATGTTGAAGGTTGAAGTTGGAGACTAAAGTCTGATCTAATCAGAATCCTATCATGAGAAGGATTGGAGTTGAGCGCTCCAAGTCTGGAGGTTCAAATTGGTCTGAGTCAATAAAAGGAAAACGGTGTCATCTAGTTTATTACTTTATGAGTTAGTTAATTTGTAGTTTGGGTCATATTAGTCCTGTCGAGTTGTTTAGAGCTATTGCGTGTTTACATCTTGTTTGTCAGTCATGTTAGTTGATTTATAGGAAGATTAAGTTAGTGGTTAGAGTCGTGGAAGCCGGATTCTGTGGCTGAAACAAACGTACAAAGGCCTGCTCCTTTCATTCTAATAAAGTTTGTCAGATTGCAAACATATTGAGCCTTCATTGTGGTATCAGAGCTCAAGCAAGCTGTAACCAAGGCTTTCAAGCAAGAGTTGAGTGATTTTGTTGAGTGTGATCATGCTGTCAATTGCATATTGGGATTGGGAAACATGAGAGATATTGTGAGGTGTTATTGATTCCAAGGTGAGTGTTAAGATTTGCTGTTAAGAAGATCTTGTGTGGCTGTGAGAATGAGTGAATCAAGGAGTTTTACTCGGGTTGGTTTACCAAGGTTCGATGGATATTATGAGCACTGGAGCCTTTTGATGGATAATCTTCTTTGTTCCAAAGAATACTGGCTTGTAGCAGAACAAGGATACAAAGATAGAAGTGGTAAGGATCTGTCTGAAGCTGATGCCAAAGTCCTTGATGATCTGAAGTTGAAGGATTTGAAGGCAAAATACTATCTTTTCAGTTCCATCGACAAGACCATCTCAAAGAAAGGTACTACCAAAGACTTGTGGGATTCGATGAAAGTTAAGTTTCTAGGGCAATGCTAGGGTCCAAAAGTCTAATCTGCAAGCTCTTAGAAGGCACTTTGAAATCATTGAAATGAAGGAAGGAGAATCTTTGAACAACTACTTTGGCAGGGTGATGACCATAGCCAATGCCATGAGAAATTGTGGAGATGAGATGCCTGATTTTTTAGATTGTTGAGAAGATTCTTAGAACATTAACTGAAAATTTTAATTATGTTGTGTGTTCTATTGAGGAATCTAAAACACTGAGGAGCTGTCTGTAGATGCTCTTCAGAGCTCTCTCATTGTTCATGAACAGAAGTTCACCAAACGGATGCCTGCAGAGGAAGATCAGGTTCTCAGGACCTCTCATGATTTTGGTGGTAGGGGAGGAAGAGGTCAAGGAAGAGGTAGAGTCAGGACCTGGAATAGGGAGGCTGTGGAATGTTATAAGTGCCATAAACTGGGCCACTACAGTAATGAATGTCCAGAATGGTACAACAATCACCAAGTCCACTACTCTAATTCCATTTATGTGCAGGACAATCAGCAATATGGAGATGTGAAGGATGGCATGCTTTTGATGGCTCAAGTTGACTATCTGTCTGATGAGGAAGAACAGCAGGAGACTGATTGCTTCATGGCCTTTGTGGAAGACAATACTGTGTCCCAGGACTCAAAGTGGTGGTTTCTTGACTCAGGTTGTTCTAACCATATGACTGGGGAGCAAAAGTGGTTCACAGAGTTGGATACTAGCTTTACCTGCAATGTTAGACTTGGCAATAACTCCAAGCTGACTGTGGCTGGTAAATGAAGTATAAGGTTGGTGATCAATCAACTATCAACGGCCGTGCAAGAAGTGTTTTATGTCCAATGACTAAAGACTGATCTCCTGAGTGTAGGTCAATGGCAAGAAAGAGGTCTTACCTTTCTGATCAAGGATGGCAGCTGCAAGATATTTCATTCTGACAAGGGTCTGCTAGTGCAGACAGAGATGAAATCCAATCGGATGTTTGTGCTTACTTCCACTATAGTCAAAGTTGTCTCAAATAAAAATGTCCAGTGTCTCCAAACTGGAGGAGGATCTTCAGACCCCAATCTGGAATTATGGCATCGAAGGTTTGGACTTATCAATGTTCATAGTCTTCAGCGACTACACAAGAAGGAGTTAGTTCAAGGACTCCCACAACATCTGAAGGGAGACACTGGGGTCTGTTCAACTTGTCTGGTTGGGAAACAACACATACATCCATTTCCTAAGAAAATCAAGTGGAGAGCCTCCCAGGAGCTGCAACTCATCCATGCTGACCTATGTGGCCCTCTCACACCAGCCTCAAACTCTGGGAAGAGGTATATTTTTACTTTAACTGATGACTTCAGTCGCAAGTTTTGGGTCTACTTCTTATCTACTAAGTCTAAAATAATAGGTTGGTTCAAAAAGTTCAAAGCACAGGTTGAAAAGGAAACTGGAAAGGATAAAATGAGTCTTAGAACAGACAAAGGATGGGATTTTATGCTTTCATAATTTAAAGAGCTTTGTGATGAAGCTGGTATAAGGAGTCAATTGACTGCTGCACATACTCCACAGCAGAATGGAGTGGCTGAGAGGAAAAACAGAACTGTGATCATGGTGCGTTGTATGCTTCAAGATATGCATGTTCCTGTGATTTTCTGGCTGAGGCTGTCACCTGGGCCACTCATGTTCTTAACAGGAGTCCCATAGTTGCTAAGCAAGGCAAGACTACTCAGGAACTTTGGACCGACAACATTCCTTCTGCTTCTCACTTCAAGATCTTAGGATGTGTAGCCCATGTTCACATTCCTGATCAGAGAAGGAAGAAACTTGATAAGAAGAGTTCAAAATGCTATTTTCTGGGCATCTCTAGTGAGTCCAAAGCCTACAGACTCTATATCCCCACTACCAAGAAGTTGGTAGTAAGCAGAGATGTAGTTTTTGATGATAACCAGGGCTAGATTGCAGCATCTGATGAGCAAAATTCATCTCAACAGCTGGTTTGGGAAGAAAGAGAAGGTGAGTGGGATGATTGAGATACAGAAATGGATTATCTTAGTGAGCAGTCACCCATCCAGCAGAAAACTCTGACACTGATATTGAGTCAACAGTACCAGCAAGTCCAAAAACACCAGCAACATTGGAAACTTCAAATGATACAAATGATGAGGGTGGTGGTTCTCAAACTGATGTGCTGGGACTACCACCTAGGGTCTGACAACCACCAGCTCATCTCTCTATCTATGATTGCACGGGGAGGAAACACGGCCATGTCCCGTGCCCGTGTTTGACCTGCTATATAAGAAATGAACTTTCTACTCTCTCTTCATTTACGTTTTTCCATCTCCCAAAGCCACCAAAACACTCTGAACGAGCAGAACACGAATGAAAGAGAGGAGAAGAGCGTGGAGGAAGAAACCGTCGGATTATTCCACTGTTCATCGGCAAACCGAGATACCGATGAAAATTTCTCATACTCGCCATTAAATATTGAAGTTGGAGGCAATTAAGGATCTTGTAAGAGAGTTGGACGAGTTGCGTCAAGGAGACCTCGTTCAAATCGGGTCATTAGGGATCTAGGTACGTCCCGGAGGTAAGGAAACGCGATTCCCTTCGATTTAGGTTGAGTTTCGTATGAGCTTTCTTGTATTTTTCAAATTAGTGATTTTAGTGCGGATTTTCTGGGTTTCCGTGACGAAGAAGTGGTCGCTAAAACATCAGGAATTTCCAGAATAGTATTTTAAGAAATTTTTATTTATTCGACACCCTTGTATTCTTGGTAAAATTGGTTTAATAATTTTAAAAATTGTAAGAATGTCAGTAGTGGTCTGGTAATTAATTTGGGAATTTGTAAAAGCTAATTACTATTTTCGATAATTATTTATGCGTGTATATTAATTAAATAAAATTATATAAGGTATTTTCGTGAAATTAGATAATTTTCCTAGGGATTAGTACTTCTGGTTAATTAGGAAAAATTATCATTTGGAAGTTTCAGAAGGTCGGCTTAGTCTAAAAATTTCTGGAAGGTGAAATTATATAGGAAAAAGGGATTTTCTAAAAGGGGGGTTTTTAACTGGCGACTAGATTGTCTAATACCGTGGTATGATCTATAGAGTATTGACGTAGTACGTTGAAGAAGGAGTTCTTCAGTCTAAGGGTCGGAGAATCGTCTGTTCGAGGTGAGTGTAACCGGTGGGGGGGGGGGGGAGGGTAAAATCTCCATCGAGATCTTTTAGTTTATTTTTTTTAATTCAGTTGTGGTTGTTATTCTCAAGTAAGCGTGATTATGTGTGTGAGGTATCCCACCGCCTACTTAAGATGGAGGCAAGCACTGTGCTAAGTATATAAATGTGTTAATGTCCGTCTATTTGTCTTTTTTTCTTCTTATTTGTGATTGGAATAATGGTGTTTGTCTTCTGCTTCTTGTATACTTATTTTTTTTTATAAGGGTGATATATGAAGAGATTTGAATATGAAACCCTAAAGATTCATGACTAGTGATTAGGTACTTGTTTTATATTTATTTATTCTTTCTTCTGTCGATGAGCAGGTAAAACCCTAAATTATACAAATTGTGTGGAACCAACAATTCTTTGTTGGATTTATCTCTTATGATTGTTCTTCATTTCACTTTTGTAAATCATGTGGTGTAGAGGTGAGTGCTTATGATTTATGTTCAGTGACGGATCCAGGGGTTGGCCACCCCGGGCCACGGCCTAGCCCTCTTTTGGATCCGTAGCTAGTATATTCCACATGAATTTTTTGATTTTAAACATTCGGTCAAGTGTTATAATAATAGAATTGTGTGTAACTAGAATAATAGTTTAGATGAACATGTTCAAATCACTACTCTATGATTTTCGTCTAAGAAAAATAAACAATGAAACCTAAACTTCTAAAAGTCCAAAACGTAAAAAACTAAAAGAAATATAAGGTTTTTTCCCTTGAAAATTCACTATAGCAACCCGTGGAAATAGGGATGGACACACAATATAAATTGATTAGTCGATCGATTTCTAGTGTTGATGTTGCCCGTTTCAACAACTACTATGGAGATAACTTTTCAACAATGAAAATGTAAAAAATTATTTGCCCAACAAAACGAGCTTTGAATATCTCGGTGATTGCTTAACTATTTTATTTTAAAGAGAGTATGTTATTGGTATGTATGACTCCATTATAGATGAATTCGTTTAATTAAAAAATCGTCGTGTACAATTGACATTGTAAAAGAAAAAATATGGTTATTTTTTTATGTACTCTAATTTTCTATTGAAATGCGGCCGAGTGCTCTACCATGTTCTGGATTCGTAGTTGTTTATGTTTGAGTTAGCCTAGGAACAACATTTAAACACAATTCCTCACCAGTCAAACAAGCTAGTCCGACTCCTGAAAAGAGACAGCACCCATCATCTTTTTTTTTATACCAATAGATCACTTGTATTACCAAGGCAAAAAGCTAGCAAAGTTACAACCCAAGTACAAACCAACGACCAAAATCAAAAGTATCTATAACCGCAGGAAACAAAGAAAGGGTCTTCCTAGCCACCTCATGGGCCAGCCGATTGTTACTACTGCCAACAAAGGCCATCTCAAACCGTTGGTACTGATGTCGCAGCTTAAAACGACCCGATCCTTTTTGAAAACCAAACCATAACTCAAACCACAAACCGGTTACTCCGGAGCAAACCAAACAACTTTTTAAAATAAATAAACCGACACTGCTTAAGAATTTCTAACAAAAAGGCTGAACACTTGGGCAAATGACAATCCCAATACCTAAAATGAATGAACTCAGAATCTCCGGTTTACACTCCTAATGTTGATAGAATAGTGATTCAATGATTGGTTTAGTCATATAAACACATAAACCACTTGATTGTGTCATAATAACAAGACGTGCACGAGTACAAACTCTTACTACCGAGTCCAAATTGTACAATAAGTTACATTTGCACTCCAAATGTCTTTGTAATGTTGATAGCAATGTGATTCAATGATTGGTTTAGTCATATAAACACACGAACCACTTAATTGTGTCATAATGACAAAACGTTCACGAGTACGAACTCTTAGTACCGAGTCCAAATTGTACACTAAAGTGGATTTTCACTCCAAATGTCTTGTAATGTTGATAGAATTGTGATTCAATGATTGGTTTAGTCATATAAAAACATAAACCCCTTGATTGTGTCATAATGACAAGACGTGCACGAGTACAAACTCTTAGTACCGAGTCCAAATTGTACAATAAGGTTGATTTGCGCTCCCAATGTCTTGTAATGTCCATGGATATGTGATTCATTGGTTTGTTTAGTCATATAAACACATAAATCGCTTAATTCTGTCATGATGACAAAACGTGCACGAGTACGAACTCTTTGTACTCAGACCAAATTGTACAATAAGGTGGATTTGCACTCTAAATGTCATGTAGTGTTGATAGAAATGCGATTCAATGATTGGTTTAGTCATATAAACACATAAACCACTTGATTGTGTCATAATTACAAGACGTGCACGAGTACAAACTCTTAGTACCAAGTCCAAATTGTACAATAAGGTGGATTTGCACTCCAAATGCCTTGTAATGTTGATAGAACTGTGATTCAATGATTGGTTTAGTCATATAAACACATAAACCCCTTAATTGTATGGTAATGACAAGACGTGCATGAGTACGAACTCTTAGTACTGAGTCCAAATTTTACAATGAGGTTGATTTGCGCTCAAGATGTCTTTTAATGTTCATGGATATGTGATTCATAGTTGGTTTAGTCATATAAACACATAAATCGCTTAATTGTGTCATAATGACAAAACGTGCACGAGTACAAAATCTTAGTAGCGAGTCCAAATGGTACAATAAAGTGGATTTGCACTCCAAATGTCTTGTAATGTTGATACAATTGTCATTCAATGATTGGTTTAGTCATATAAACACATAAACCACTTGATTGTGTCATAATGATAAGACGTGCACGAGTATAAATTCTTAGTACCGAATCCAAATTGTACAATAAGGTGGATTTGCACTCTAAATGTCGTGTAATGTTGATATCCATGTAATTCAATGGTTGGTTTAGTCATATAAACACTTACATCGCTTAATTGTGTCATAATGACAAAACGTGCACGAATACGAAATCCTAGTACCGAGTCCAAATTGTACAATAAGGTGGATTTGCATTCCAAATGTCTTGCAATGTTGATAGAATTGTGATTCAATGATTGGTTTAGTCATATAAACACATAAACCACTTGATTGTGTCATAATGACAAGACGTGCACGAGTACAAACTCTTAGTACCGAGTCGAAATTGAACAATAAGGTGGCTTTGCACTCCAACTGTCTTGTAATGTTGATACAATTGTGATTCAATGATTGGTTTAGTCATATAAACACATAAACCCATTGATTGTGTCATAATGACAAGACGTGCACGAGTATAAATTCTTAGTACCGAATCCAAATTGTACAATAAGGTGGATTTGCACTCTAAATGTCGTGTAATGTTGATATCCATGTAATTCAATGGTTGGTTTAGTCATATAAACACTTAAATCGCTTAATTGTGTCATAATGACAAAACGTGCACGAATACGAAATCCTAGTACCGAGTCCAAATTGTACAATAAGGTGGATTTGCATTCCAAATGTCTTGCAATGTTGATAGAATTGTGATTCAATGATTGGTTTAGTCATATAAACACATAAACCACTTGATTGTGTCATAATGACAAGACGTGCACGAGTACAAACTCTTAGTACCGAGTCGAAATTGAACAATAAGGTGGATTTGCACTCCAGCTGTCTTGTAATGTTGATACAATTGTGATTCAATGATTGGTTTAGTCATATAAACACATAAACCACTTGATTGTGTCATAATGACAAGACGTGCACGAGTACAAATTCTTAGTACCGAGTCCAAATTGTACAATAAGGTGGATTTGCACTCCAAATGTCGTGTAATGTTGATATCCATGTGATTCAATGGTTGGTTTAGTCATATAAACGCTTAAATCGCTTAATTGTGTCATAATGACAAAACATGCACTAATACGAACTCTTAGTACCGAGTCCAAATTGTACAATAAGGTGGATTTGCACTCCAAATGTCTTGTAATGTTGATAGAATTGTGATTCAATGATTGGTTTTGTTATATAAACACATAAACCACTTGATTGTGTCATAATGACAAGACTTGCATGAGTACAAACTCTTAGTACCGAGTCCAAATTGTACAATAAGGTGGATTTGCACTCCAAATGTCTTGTAAATTGATAGAAATGTGATTCAATGATTGGTTTAGTCATATAAACACATAAACCACTGGATTGTGTCATAACGAGAAGACGTGCAAGAGTAAAAACTCTTAGTACCGAGTCCAAATTGAACAATAAGGTGGATTTTCACTCCAAATGTCTTGTAATGTTGACTGAACTGTGATTCAATGATTGGTTTAGTCATATAAACACATAAACCCCTTAATTGTGTGGTAATGACAAGACGTGCATGAGTATGAAATATTAGTCCTGATTCCAAATTGTACAATGAGGTTGATTTGCGCTCTAGATGTATTGTAATGTTTATGGATATGTGATTCATTGGTTTTTTAGTCATATAAACACATAAATCGCTTAATTGTGTCATAATGACAAATTGTGCACAAGTACGAACTCTTAATATCGAGTCCAAATTGTACAATAAGGCGGATTTGCACTCCAAATGTCTTGTAATGTTGATAGCCATGTGATTCAATGGTTGGTTTAGTCATATAAACACATAAATCGCTTAATTGTGTCATAATGACAAAATGTGCACGAGTATGAACTCTTTGTACCGAGTCCAAATTGTACAATAAGGTGGATTTGCAATTCAAATTTCTAGTAATGTTGATAGAAATGTGATTCAATGATTGGTTTACTCATATAAACACTTAAATTGCTTAATTGTGTCGTAATGACAAGACGTTCACGAGTACGAAATCTTAGTACCGAGTCCAAATTATACAATAACGTTGATTTGGGCTCCCAATGTCTTGTAATGTTCATGGATATGTGATTGATTGGTTCGTTTAGTCATATAAACACATAAATCGCTTAATTGTGTCATAATGACAAAACGTGCACGAGTACGAACTCTCTGTACCGAGTCCGAATTGTACAATAAGGTGGATTTGCAATCCAAATGTCTTGTAATGTTGTTATAAATGTGATTCAATGATTGGTTTAGTCATATAAACACTTAAATTGCTTAATTGTGTCATGACAACATGTGCACGAGTAAAAACTCTTAGTTCCGAGTCCAAATTGTACAATAAGGTGGATTTGCACTGCAAATGTCTTGTAATGTTGATAACTATGCGATTCAATGATTGGTTTAGTCATATAAACACATGAACCGCTTAATTGTGTCATAATGACAAAACGTGCACGAGTACGAAATCTTAGTACCGAGTCCAAGTTGTACAATAAAATGGATTTGCTCTCCAAATGTCTTGTAATGTTGATAGAATTGTGATTCAATGATTGGTGTAGTCATATAGACACTTAAACCGCTTGATTGTGTCATAATGACAAGACTTGCACGAGTCCAAACTCTTAGTACTGAGTCCAAATTGTACAATTAGGTTGATTTGCGCTCCCAATGTCTTGTAATGTTCATGGATATGTGATTCATTGGTTGGTTTAGTCATATAAACACATAAATCGCTTAATTTTGTCATAATGACAAAACGTGCACGAGTACGAACTATTTGTACTGAGTCCAAATTGTACAATAAGGTGGATATGCAGTCCAAATGTCTTGCAATGTTGATAGAATTGTGATTCAGTGATTGGTTTAGTCATATAAACACATAAACCGCTTAATTGTGTCATAATGACAAGACGTGCACGAGTACAAATTCTTAGTACCGAGTCCAAATTGTACAATAAGGTGGATTTGCACTCCAAATGTCGTGTAATGTTGATATCCATGTGATTCAATGGTTGGTTTAGTCATATAAACGCTTAAATCGCTTAATTGTGTCATAATGACAAAACATGCACTAATACGAACTCTTAGTACCGAGTCCAAATTGTACAATAAGGTGGATTTGCACTCCAAATGTCTTGTAATGTTGATAGAATTGTGATTCAATGATTGGTTTTGTTATATAAACACATAAACCACTTGATTGTGTCATAATGACAAGACTTGCATGAGTACAAACTCTTAGTACCGAGTCCAAATTGTACAATAAGGTGGATTTGCACTCCAAATGTCTTGTAAATTGATAGAAATGTGATTCAATGATTGGTTTAGTCATATAAACACATAAACCACTGGATTGTGTCATAACGAGAAGACGTGCAAGAGTAAAAACTCTTAGTACCGAGTCCAAATTGAACAATAAGGTGGATTTTCACTCCAAATGTCTTGTAATGTTGACTGAACTGTGATTCAATGATTGGTTTAGTCATATAAACACATAAACCCCTTAATTGTGTGGTAATGACAAGACGTGCATGAGTACGAAATATTAGTCCTGATTCCAAATTGTACAATGAGGTTGATTTGCGCTCTAGATGTATTGTAATGTTTATGGATATGTGATTCATTGGTTTTTTAGTCATATAAACACATAAATTGCTTAATTGTGTCATAATGACAAAACTTGCACCAGTACGAACTCTTAATATCGAGTTCAAATTGTACAATAAGGTGGATTTGCACTCCAAATGTCTTGTAATGTTGATAGCCATGTGATTCAATGGTTGGTTTAGTCATATAAACACATAAATCGCTTAATTGTGTCATAATGACAAAATGTGCACGAGTATGAACTCTTTGTACCGAGTCCAAATTGTACAATAAGGTGGATTTGCAATTCAAATTTCTAGTAATGTTGATAGAAATGTGATTCAATGATTGGTTTACTCATATAAACACTTAAATTGCTTAATTGTGTCGTAATGACAAGACGTTCACGAGTACGAAATCTTAGTACCGAGTCCAAATTATACAATAACGTTGATTTGGGCTCCCAATGTCTTGTAATGTTCATGGATATGTGATTGATTGGTTCGTTTAGTCATATAAACACATAAATCGCTTAATTGTGTCATAATGACAAAACGTGCACGAGTACGAACTCTCTGTACCGAGTCCGAATTGTACAATAAGGTGGATTTGCAATCCAAATGTCTTGTAATGTTGTTATAAATGTGATTCAATGATTGGTTTAGTCATATAAACACTTAAATTGCTTAATTGTGTCATGACAACATGTGCACGAGTAAAAACTCTTAGTTCCGAGTCCAAATTGTACAATAAGGTGGATTTGCACTGCAAATGTCTTGTAATGTTGATAACTATGCGATTCAATGATTGGTTTAGTCATATAAACACATGAACCGCTTAATTGTGTCATAATGACAAAACGTGCACGAGTACGAAATCTTAGTACCGAGTCCAAGTTGTACAATAAAATGGATTTGCTCTCCAAATGTCTTGTAATGTTGATAGAATTGTGATTCAATGATTGGTGTAGTCATATAGACACTTAAACCGCTTGATTGTGTCATAATGACAAGACTTGCACGAGTCCAAACTCTTAGTACTGAGTCCAAATTGTACAATTAGGTTGATTTGCGCTCCCAATGTCTTGTAATGTTCATGGATATGTGATTCATTGGTTGGTTTAGTCATATAAACACATAAATCGCTTAATTTTGTCATAATGACAAAACGTGCACGAGTACGAACTATTTGTACTGAGTCCAAATTGTACAATAAGGTGGATATGCAGTCCAAATGTCTTGCAATGTTGATAGAATTGTGATTCAGTGATTGGTTTAGTCATATAAACACATAAACCGCTTAATTGTGTCATAATGACAAGACGTGCATGAGTACGAACTCTTGTTACCGAGTCCAAATTGTACAATAACGTTGATTTGCGCTCCCAATGTTTTGTAATGTTCATGGATATGTGATTTATTGGTTGGTTTAGTCATATAAACACATGAATCGCTTAATTGTGTCATAATGTCAAAACGTGCACGAGTACAAACTCTTTGTACCGAGTCCAAATTGTACAATAAGGTGGATTTGCAATCCAAATGTCTTGTAATGTTGATAGAAATGTGATTCAATGATTGGTTTACTCATATAAACACTTAAATCGCTTAATTGTAGAAAGAAGGTCGTCCCTTGTCGATCTCAATCAGGCACGTCCACTGCGAAGCAGGCAGCTGTCCTTCTGGAAATTGCCTCCACACCTGTCTGCTTACCGCGGCACCAAGCTGCTCGGCGCCGGCAGATCCACAGATGCCGAGTTGTTTCTCTTACCATCGCCACATACCAAGGATGAGACGATCTTGGTTAAGCAACCACCTCTCATAGTAGAGGGAATGATGATGCTCTCTCTGCACTTGGATGCCGCTTTGTTGCGATTCCCGAGAGCATCTCGTTGGAGAAAAGGGTTGCGAGGGTTTTATTTAGTTTGGGTGTTGCCGAGTGGAACGAGAGATTAGGGTTGGGGTTGGGTTTTAATTAGCTCGAGGGGTATTTTGGGCATTTCCTAAATTACGGGTGAGTTTAATCTTAAACTCAACTAGAGTACGTAACTTACTTGATTTACGTCGAAACTCAACACCGATTGAACCGTGAGTTCGCATTTTTAGTCCTCATGGATATTATGATGGAATTTGACAAATTTTCCCAAGGGTATAATAGTCATTTTGACTTTTGGGAAGAGCGGGGTGTAACAAGTACTCAGTCCAAATTGTACAATAAGCTTGATTTGCGCTCCAAATGTCTTGTAATGTTCATGGATATGGGATTCATTGGTTGTTTTAGTCATATAAGCACATAAATCGCTTAATTGTGATTCAGTGATTGGTATAGTCATATAAACACATAAACCGCATAATTGTGTCATAATCACAAGACGTGCACGAGTACAAACTCTTAGTACCGAGTCCAAATTGTACAATAAGGTTGATTTGCGCTCCCAATGTCTTGTAATGTTCATGGATATGTGATTCATTGGTTGGTTTAGTCATATAAACACATAAATCGCTTAATTGTGTCATAATGACAAAACCCGCACGAGTACGAACTCTTTGTACCGAGTCCAAATTGTACAATAAGGTGGATTTGCAATCCAAATGTCTTGTAATGTTGGTAAAAATGTGATTCAATGATTGGTTTAGTCATATAAACACTTAAATCGCTTAATTGTGTCATAATGACAAGACGTGCACGAGTAAAAACTATTAGTTCCGAGTCCAAATTGTACAATAAGGTGAATTTTCACTCCAAATGTCTTGTAATGTTGATAGAACTGTGATATAAATCCCTTAATTGTGTGACAATGACAAGTAGTGCATGAGTACGAACTCTTAGTACTAAGTCCAAATTGTACAATGAGGTTAATTTGCGCGCCAGATGTCTTGTAATGTTCATGGATATGTGATTCATTGGTTTTTTTATTTATATAAAGACATAAACCACTTGATTGTGGCATAATAACAAGACGTGCATGAGTACAAACTCTTATTACCGAGTCCAAATTGTACAATAAGGTGGATTTGCACTCCAAATATCTTGCAATGTTGATAAAACTATGATTCAATGATTGGTTTAGTCATTTAAACACATAATCCGCTTAATTGTGTCTTAATGACAAGACGTGCATGAGTAGGATCTCTAAGTACCGAGTTCAAATTGTACAATAAGGTTGATTTGCACTCCAAATGTCTGGTAATGTTGATAGAACTGTGATTCAATGATTCGTTTAGTCGTATAAACACAAAAACCCTTTAATTGTGTGGTTATGACAAGATGTGCATGAGCACGAACTCTTAGTACTGAGTCCAAATTGTACAATGAGGTTGAGTTGCGCTCCAAATTTCTTGTAATGTTCATGGATATGTGATTCATTTGTTTTTTTAGTCATATAAAAACATAAATCCCTTAATTGTGTCATAATGACAAAACGTGCACAAGTAGAAACTCTTAGTACCAAGTCCTAATTGTACAATAAGGTGGATTTGCGCTCCAAATGTCTTTTAATGTTCATGGATATGTGATTCATTGGTTGGTTTAGTCATATAAACACATAAATCGCTTAATTGTGTCATAATGACTAATCGTGCACGAGTACGAACTCTTAGTACCTAGTCCAAATTGTACAACAAAGTGGATTTGCACTACAAATGTCTTGTAATGTTGATAGAATATTGATTCAATGATTGGTTTAGTCATATAAAGAGATAAACCACTTGATTGTGTCATAATAACAAGACGTGCATGAGTACAAACTCTTAGTACCGAGTCCAATTTGTACAATAAGGTTGATTTGCACACCAAATGTCTTGTAATGTTAATAGCCATGTGATTCAATGTTTGGTTTAGTCATATAGACACCTGAACCGCTTAATTGTGTCATAATGACAAAACGTGCACGAGCACGAACTCTTAGTACCGAGTCCAAATTGTACAATAAAGTGGATTTGCACTTCAAATGTCTTGCAATGTTGATAGAATTGTGATTCAGTGATTGGCTTAGTCATATAAACACATAAATCGCTTAATTGTGTCATAATGACAAGACGTGCATGAGTAAAAACTCTTAGTTCCGATTCCAAATTGTACAATAAGGTGGATTTTCACTCCAAATGTCTTGTAATGTTGAAAGAACTGTGACATAAACCCCTTTAATTGTGTGGTAATGACAAGACGTGCATGAGTACGAACTCTTAGTATTAAGTTCGAATTGTACAATTAGGTTAATTTGCACCCAAATGTCTTGTAATGTTCATGTATATGTGATTGATTGGTTGGTTTAGTCATATAAACACATAAATCGCATAATTGTGTCATAATGACAAAACGTGCACGAGTAAAAACTCTTTGTACCGAGTCCATATTGTACAATAAGGTGGATTTGCAATCCAAATGTCTTGTAATGTTGGTAGAAATGTGATTCAATGATTGGTTTAGTCATATAAACACTTAAATCGCTTAATTGTGTCATAATGACAAGACGTGCACGAGTAAAACTCTTAGTTCCGAGTCCAAATTGTACAATAAGGTGGATTTTCACTCCAAATGTCTTGTAATGTTGATAGAACTGTGACATAAACCCCTTAATTGTGTGGTAATGACAAGACATGCATGAATACGAACTCTTAGTACTAAGTCCAAATTGTACAATGAGGTTAATTTGCGCGCCAGATGTATTGTAATGTTCATGGATATGTGATTCATTGGTTTCTTAGTTATATAAAGACATAAACCACTTGATTGTGGCATAATAACAAGACGTGCACGAGTACAAACTCTTTGTACCGAGTCCAGTTTGTACAATAAGTTTGATATGCACTCCAAATGTCTTGTAATGTTGATAGCCATGTGATTCAATAGTTGGTTTAGTCATATAAACACTTAAATCGCTTAAGTGTGTCATAATGACAAAACTTGCACGAATACGAACTCTTATTACCGAGTCCAAATTGTACAATAAGGTGGATTTGCACTCCAAATATCTTGCAATGTTGATAAAACTGTGATTCCATGATTGGTTTTGTCATATAAACACATAATCCGTTTAATTGTGTCGTAATGACATGACGTGCATGAGTATGATCTTTTAGTACCTAGTCCAAATTGTACAATGAGGTGGATTTGCACCCAAAATTTCTTGTAATGTTCATGGATATGTGATTCATTAGTTTTTTAGTCATATAAACACATAAATCGCTTAATTGTGTCATAATGAAAAAATGTGCGCGAGTACGAACTCTTTGTACCTAGTCCAAATTGTACAAGAAGGTGGATTTGCACTCCAAATGTTTTGTAATGTTGATAGAAATGTGGTCAATGATTGGTTAAGTCATATAAACACATAAACCACTTGATGTGTCATAATGACAAGATATGCACGAGTACATACTCTTAGTACCGAGTCCAAATAGTACAATAAGGTTGATTTTCACTTCCAATGTCTTGTAATGTTGATAGAACTGTGATTCAATGATTGGTTTAGTCGTATAAACACAAAAACCCTTTAATTGTGTGGTAATGACAAGACGTGCATGAGTACGAACTCTTAGTACTGAGTCCAAATTGTACAATGAGGTTGAGTTGCGCTCCAAATTTCTTGTAATGTTCATGGTATGTGATTCATTTGTTTTTTTAGTCATATAAAAACAAAAATCTCTTAATTGTGTCATAATGACAAAACGTGCACAAGTACGAACTCTTAGTACCGAGTCCAAATTGTACAATAAAGTGGATTTGCACTCCAAATGTCTTGCAATGTTGATAGAATTGTGATTCAGTGATTAGTTTAGTAATATAAACACATAAATTGCTTAATTGTGTCATAATGACAATACGTGCACGAGTAAAAATTCTTAGTTCCGAGTCCAAATTGTACAATAAGGTGGATTTTCACTCCAAATATCTTGTAATGTTGATAGAACTGTGACATAAACCCCTTAATTGTGTGGTAATGACAAGACGTGCATAGGTACGAACTCTTAGTACTAAGTCCAAATTGGACAATGAGGTTAATTTGCGCTCCAGATGTCTTTTAATGTTCATGGATATGTGATTCATTGGTTTTTTTAGTCACATAAAGACATAAACCACTTGATTGTGTCATAATATCAAGACGTGCACGAGTACAAACTCTTAGTACCGAGTCCAATTTGTACAATAAGGTTGATTTGCACTCCAAATGTCTTGTAATGTTGATAGCCATTTGATTCAATGGTTGGTTTAGTCATATAAACACTTAAATCGCTTAATTGTGTTTCAATGACAAGACGTGCATGAGTACGAACTCTTAGTACCTAGTCCAAATTGTACAATGAGGTGGATTTGCATCCCAAATGTCTTGTAATGTTTAAGGATATATGATTCATTAGTTTTTTCAGTCATATAAACCCATAAATCGCTTAATTGTGTCATAATGACAAAACGTGCACGAGTACGAACTCTTTGTACCGAGTCCAATTTGTACAATAATGTGGATTTGCACTCCAAATGTCTTGTAATGTTGATAGAAATGTGATCAATGATTGGTTAAGTCATATAAACACATAAACCACTTGATTGTGTCATAATGACAAGATGTGCACGAGTACAAACTCTTAGTACCGAGTCCAAATTGTACAATAAGGTTGATTTGCAATCCAAATGTCTTGTAATGTTGATAGAATTGTGATTCAATGATTGGTTAAGTCATACAAAAACCCTTTAATTGTGTGGTAAAGACAAGACGTGCACAAGTACGAACTCTTAATACCAAGTCCAAATTGTACAATAAGGTGGATTTGCGCTCCAAATGTCTTTTAATGTTCATGGATATGTGATTCATTGGTTGGTTTAGTCATATAAACACATAAATCGCTTAATTGTGTCATGATGACAAAACGTGCACGAGTACGAACTCCTGGTACCGAGTCCAGCTTATACAATAAAGTGGTTTTGCACTCCATATGTCTTGTAATGTTGATAGAATTGTGATTCAATGATTGGTTTAGTCATATAAACACATAAACCACTTGATTGTGTCATAATAACAAGACGTGAACGAGTACAAACTCTTAGTACCGAGTCCAAATTGTACAATAAGGTGGATTTGCACCCCCAAATTTCTTGTAATGTTGATAGCCATGTGATTCAATGATTGGTTTGGTCATATAAACATATGAACAACTTAATTGTGTCATAATGACAAAACGTGCACGAGTACGAACTCTTAGTACCGAGTCCAAATTGTACAATAAAGTGGATTTGCACTCCAAATGTCTTGTAATGTTGATAGAACTATGATTCAATGATTGGTTCAGTCATATAAACACATAACCCTTTAATTGTGTGGTAATGACAAGCCGTGCATGAATACGAACTCTTAGTACTGAGTCCAAATTGTATAATGAGGTTGAGTTGCGCTCCAAATGTCTTGTAATGTTCATGGATATGTGATTCATTGGTTTTTTAGTCATATAAACACATAAATTGCTTAATTGTGTCATAATGACAAAACGTGCACGAGTACAAACTCTTAGTACCAAGTCCAAATTGTACAATAAGGTTGATTTGCGCTCCAAATGTCTTTTTATGTTCATGGATATTTTATTCATTGGTTGGTTTAGTCATATAAACACATAAATCACTTAATTGTGTAGGTTGGACGGCTTGATCGCAATTAACCGACTTGCTTAACTCAATATCGAGGTTTGCCTTAACTTAACCTAGCTTAGGTGGCTTAGAAAGCAGAAGGAAAACCAACTCGATTAAGTCTCCCTTGGAAGGGGGATTTTCCTCTCTAAGCTAGGCTAAGGTGGCTAATTAGATTGCTAGCACCTACATGCACAAACCTAAGGGTGCTAAGCACAAAACATGCACAACCCCTAAGTTGCTAAGCACATGCATGCACAATCATGATAAATAATGCCTCAAATGAACCGTTGCAATCGACACATGAACCGTTGCAAGCAATACCGACATCCACCACAAATGACATTCAAAGCCACCAAAACGGGCAAATAAAAAGTTCTCAACTTATTCATGGATAAATGCAAGTCTCAACAAAACCACTTATCAACCACAACCAACCATGCATGAAATGGTAAGTAAAACAAGAATGGATCACTCACTCTCAAGACCAGTGGGGTCGGGACCTTTTTGGGGCAAAAGATGTGCATAATCATAACCTCTCAGCCCTATCGTCTGAATACCACGGCGGTAACCTCTAAATGCTAGAGTTCACGGGATGGTTGTCACCACTAGCTCGTCCATAGGTCTTAGACACGGTTCAGATGACTGGCGATTGGCTTGGACATGGGGAAAAGGCTTTTTGGGTGGTGGCAATCATTACATGAGGTTCTACATCTTCAACCTAAACCCAAAGGGTCTATGGTTCCGACTAAAACCCTTCTCTTCAATCGAAGGACACTAGTATCGGCCAAAAACCTTATCTCTCCCTTCCAACTATCACCCATCATGAACTACCTCGAAGCACTCTTCCTCGGTCAAATCTTGCTAGCTCTTTAGGGTTTGGTAGTGAAGGAGTTCTAACCAATGTGGGGGTTCCGATGGCTTGGTTGCCAAGAAACCCCTCCTAGAGCATGTACTTTGTTTTTTCGTGGCACTCTCTACTTTATTTACCCCATTTTATTACCTCTTTTTCGTTTCACTTTTCTTTTCTTTTCTTTCTCTTTTTTTTCTTTTTGAGGGGGGTACTAGCGAGTAAAACACTTGCCACCTAAACATTTAACGACCAATGCTCTCTTTTTGAGGAACTCACTCCAACACTACACTTTATTTCGCATTCCTAACAAGAACCGCACACAAACCTCTTGTGTAGAACCTCTATGGAGACTCAAAGGTGAGAGCCTGGAACACACGGGCGACTCATATTTAGAAACGAAGAAAGGATTCGTGGTCGTTCTACTAACACATTTACGCTCACACGCACGAAGCAGAGTGTGGAGAATCCTCCACTAGGTCTTCAGCTTCACCGCATTGGTGCGGCTCCCCTCGAACTCGTCCTGCTCATGCTCTGGGCGGAAGAGGGCTCGGAATGCGCCCTGATAGTTGAAGTCGATGGTGAAATGCCGCTCCTTCATCGTCATGTGGGAGGTGTTGAGCCCCATGGCCTGAGAAAAACCATCATAGGTCAGCACTCGTGGCTGACCTTCCAGCATAAACTCCACCTGTGGTCGGCTCTTTTTACTGGCCGGGACGATGTGTGAGAAGGTAGAGTAGAACTCCACGCATAGCTCATGGAAGATCTCCTCGTCCATGGTCAAGAGCTGGCGCCACTGGGGATGGCAGAGCACCCCAGTCATGGCGGCTCGGCACCTGAATAAGTTAAACATGTCCAGGTCCAGCCGCCAGTGAGGCCCAATCAGGCTACCACTCTGGTAGGCGAACTTGTCGCCAAACTCCGGGTGGTTCGCTAGATAACTGATGAACTCATGCTCCAAGATAAGCATCCTACACAAGTACAAACACACACCATACGTGGAAATAATCGTCATATACCGTTCATTAGGAGGAAAAGAAATCCCCCCCCCCCACACACACACTTATTTTTCCACCATGGTTCTCTAACATTTAAGCTCAAACCATCGTGGTATGGTTGTGGGTATTTCACGATTCAAGAACACAAGAAATTGAACCACAACCCTTACCACAGTGGCTACCATCCACCAAACAAAAACAAACTCCACTTGCATTCATAACATAGCACTTGGTGGGCAAAGTCTAAAAATAAGCACAATTCGGTTCAGATACGCCCACCAAGGCTCACTAAGCTCATGCAAAAATCAATCCATCATTCATTCGACCTAATTCACCTAATTCCTCTCCCTAAATCTATATTCAATATGCAAAGCACAAAGATTCAACCTTACTTCTCTACCTAATCCGATTCTCCACAATTCACAAAGATAAAGTCGAAAAATAAACCTGGATACTCAAGTAGGATGAACGAGGAAGGGAGGTGCGGGCGAGGAATGTGAAAAACGGTCGGAAAACTAACCAGAGAGGGGTCGCCGGAGCTTCGTCGGAAGCTAGCCAGAGACTCGTCGCCGGTGACTTGGCCGGAGAAAATGTGCTCCAAATCTCCCCAAATTCACAGCACAGTCCGGTTTTGAGGAGAGGAAATTGGGTATGACGTTGGTTTTGGGTTTTGCTCGCCGAATGTGGAGGGAAAATCGAAAAACCGACGGATTTTCCCGTTTTCCGACGAATATTTGAAATTTTCCGGCGAGATTTTGGTCGTGAAGTGAAGAGTTGTTGTTCATGCCCATTTTATAGGCACAGCTTGGAGTTCACGGACGCGTCGCCCAGTTCACAGTCTTAGCGACCGTGAAATCTCAAACGCGTCCGTGAACACGGAGTGGTTGACAGGTGGTGAACATGCATCAGTACCCAGTTCATGGACGCGTTTGCCTATTCACGGTCTTATAAGACCGTGAACTAAGCAATCTGTCCGTGAACTCAAGTGAAAACAGGGAACTTCTGCAAAAAATTTGGCTCAATCTATTCCTCCGTCCCTCATAATCGATCACAACACAACCGTAAACCGCAAAATCACAACACCCGGCACGGGGACACCACTTCACCACTCAAATCGTGCTCCTCCACCGCTCTAGATGATGAACATACGACCGAGAGGAGGTTCCCTTCCGCACCTCAAGATCCACTCTAAGCCCTCACACCTCTAGGGTTTTTGATTTGGAAAAGAATGCGGGAGGTAATGATGAACCTGACGAGGATTTGGTTCTTGAGTCAAAGTATGGGGAGGAGCACCACTATGACCTCATTCATCGTTCTGATCCTCCTCCACCCTTCTCCGAATATCGAGACATCCACCCTTTCCTCAAATTCAACCAGTGATGAAGGTGATATGATCTCAAATTGCCAACCATTCACGTCACGATTACTTGACAAAGAAGCTATCAAAGTTGGGAAGAAAGGCAGAATTTGGCTAAGTCAAAATTCATGTTCAGGGTACATACTTTGGAGGCATGGTTCTCTCAATTGGCTTGGTGGAAATTCCATTTTAAGGGCTTGTTTTACAGAAAAATTTGCCATGTTTCCAATGGTATGCTTTGTGGATCCAGATGATGTCATTAAGGTTTTTTTCCAAGGTCTCAAAGTTGCTACCTCAAAACTGGAAAACTGCCAGAAAATGGCCAAGGCAGAAAACTATTTTGTGAAGCCTACTTTGGAGCTCAATTCGAGGACTATGGATCTGATTAAAGTCCAAAGGCTTCCACAAAATGAAACTAGGTATGTTTGTGAACAAAGGGAAGGAATTGGATGAAGAATTGGAGTTCGGGAAGGCCTCGAACAAAAGGCGCGAAGTTAGTACGAAAGGTGCCTTTTGACTGTTTTGCGGGCAGCTTACTTGTGCTTCAAGAAAGGAAGTTTAAATCCGAATTTTGTGTCCTTTTTATAGTAGAATTTTACCTTATTTGTTTCCTTGTTCATCTAGGTTTGTATTAGGTTTTCTTGGCTATAAATAGCCTTCTATTTTCGTTGTAAAATTCAGACTTTGATTAATCGAATTGAGAACCTTTTGGTTTTTGTGCAAGTTGCAACTTGTGTTGAGTTTGGTGGATTCCAAGCTCGTGAGCTCTTGTATCGATTGAATAGTCACTTCAATCATGGTCGGGCATCTACCTTTTATACCAATCGAGCGTTCCCCAGGTGTGGAATCGTCCTTTTGGTTCCGTTTTATCCAAGTTCGTATTAAGAACGCGTTGTTCTTGATTCGAGCTCAATCGATTCTTCGATTGAGTCGTTTGCTGCGTGACTTTGATAAACATACACCCCCTAGGGGATTATTAAGTGGTATCAAAGCCCGGTTCTACACAAGGGCGAAGAAGAGCAAGCAATCCAATTGCTTGATTGTCGAAGGAAGGCATGGAAAAACAAGACCTTATCTATTGTCGTTGTAAAGTCGGGGATAAACTTCTGCTGACGGTGATTGATGAGGACAGCAAGCACAACTTAGTGAGTGTTTATGCCATGTCCAAGCTAGGGCTGAGCACAGAGAGACATCCATCTCCTTATTGGTGGCGAAATCCGTATGAAGAAATCCCTTACTTGGTAACGAAGCAAATCTGTTTACAAGTTTCCATTGGTTCACTTACAGATTCGATTTGTTATGGTGTTTTGCCTCTGCAAAGCGTCCATATGGGGCTAGGGCAGCCTTGGACAGATGAACGCCAGGTTGCAGTAATAGGAGCAGGCCCTAAAGCTCGAATCTATACTCGAGAGCGTAGCTATGCTTTGAAGGTTCTTCTTCCGGAAGAGTCAGCTCAGGATCGATCTTCTGTTCAACAAAAATAGGCAGAGGAGACTTCTACGTCTTCCATTGACGTTGTTGAAGATGTCCAGCAGCTGCAGCAAGGACAGAAGCTCGACAACCCCTGTGTTTCTCCGGCAAGACAGAGGACGTATTCGGCAGAAGACGTCGACGAGCTAGAGGGTGATTCGAAGGACAAAGTTGATCGTGGCTCGCTTATGGAAGTTCAGGGAACAGTTTTCCCCACGCCAAGCGCTCCAGGTCAGCAGGGAATCGAAGAAGTTGAGTCTTCAGCCGCCATCAGACCCTGTTCTTCCTTAAGAAAACAGAGCAGGAAAGAGGGAGAGTTGGATGGCGATCTCGGAAGCAAGTCGAGCCAATCCAATCCGCCCAAAACATTACCTACAGAAGCAGGAAGCTCTCTCGTCGATCAAACTGTCTTGAATCGTTCTGTGTTGCAAAATCAAAATCGAGATCAAACACCTCTGGAGACGCAGCCACGCGAAGTAGAATTGGCCGAATGGGTTGCAGCGCTCGGGCGAGATTCGATCCAAACTAACGATGTGGATTCATTCGGGGACTTCCAGGAATCAGTCGGAGTCATCAATTCAACTCGAGAATCGCTACATTACGAACGCCCAATTCGACATTGCGCTTGCTGGGTTCCAAAAATTTAAATTCGACCGACGGCGGGAAGAGGAAATTCCTCGATTCGACGAGATTGGTGATGCTTCGAGGCCGGGAAAGGGTCCAGAGCTTCAATTGGAAGCTTGGCCAAGATCGTAGAGTCATTGAATTGGATTGGGAATGCTTCAATTCGAAAACCCTAATTTGTTCAAAGGAGTTCGTGTGCAAAGAAGAGCTCCGACGACGAGCTGACTATTCCGATCCCTTTCCGATGCAATTGATTGGGGGGAAAGGATTTTTTCAGGCCCAGGAAGAGTTCCCAACCGCACTGCAAGCTTCAAAGGTGTTGGAAGAGCTCGCAGGTCAATTTGGATATGTAAATTTTCTGCCGAAAAAGATGGTCGAGCAACCCGCTTTCGATCCAATTTGGGATCAATTCTGTGGACCGTTTGAGCAACGAAAGGCTAAAGTGTTGAGGGCAACACTTTTTCCAGAGGGAGGGCCTGATATGATCTCGAATTTCCAACCATTCACGTCACGATTACTTGACAAAGAAGCTATCAAAGTTGGGAAGAAGAAAGACAGAATTTGGCCAAGTCAAAATCCATGTTCAGGGTACATACTTTGGAGGCATGGTTTTCTCAATTGGCTTGGTGGAAATTCCATTTCAAGGGCGTGTTTTACAGAAAAGGTTGCCATGTTTCCAATGGTATGCTTTGTGGATCCAGATGATGTCATTAAGGTTGTTTTCCAAGGCCTCAAAGTTGCTACCTCAAAACTGGAAAACTGCCAGAAAATGGCCAAGGCAGAAAACTGTTTTGTGAAGCCTACTTTGGAGCTCAATTCGAGGACTATGGATCTGATTAAAGTCCAAAGGCTTCCACAAAATGAAACTAGGTATGTTTGTGAACAAAGGGAAGGAATTGGATGAGGAATTGGAGTTCGGGAAGGCCTCGAACAAAAGGCGCGAAGTTAGTACGAAAGCTGCCTTTTGACTGTTTTGCGGGCAGCTTACTTGTGCTTCAAGAAAGGAAGTTTAAATCCGAATTTTGTATCCTTTTTAGAGTAGAATTTTACCTTATTTGTTTCCTTGTTCATCTAGGTTTGTATTAGGTTTTCTTGGCTATAAATAGCCTTCTATTTTCGTTGTAAAATTCAGACTTTGATTAATCGAATTGAGAACCTTTTGGTTTTTGTGCAAGTTGCGACTTGTGTTGATTTTGGTGGATTCCAAGCTCATGAGCTCTTGTATCGATTGAATAGTCACTTCAATCATGGTCGGGCATCTACCTTTTATACCAATCGAGCGTTCCCCAGGTGTGGAATAGTCCTTTTGGTTCCGTTTTATCCAAGTTCGTATTAAGAACGCGTTGTTCTTGATTCGAGCTCAATCGATTCTTCGATTGAGTCTTTTGCTGCATGACTTTGATAAACATACACCCCCCTGGGGCGTATTAGAAGGTGGATGAATGCCATCAACTTTAGCATCATCCACATAGGCTCCTAGGTCTTGCTTGACTGAGTGGACTTCTTCAAGTACAGAGGATCGGGTACGACCATATTCACTAGACTACTTTGACAATTTCCAAGCTATTCATGATCCATGGAGTTGTTATTGAGCTCCTCACTAGAGAGTTCATTATCCCCTTTACTCTCTAGAGAGCCTCTTCTTCGACCATCTTCATCTTATACAAATTAGGTGGTCACTAGTTCTTTGACAGCCATGACAACTTTGCCAAGAAGTTGGGCATCCCTCTAGTACCACTAGTATAATACAATCCAAGAAATTTACTAATTAAATTCACTAAAACGATATCATTTTGCTTAGAATGCATAAGTTGATCATAACCAATTGAACCTGGTACAACCGGCAGGCATGTCACCGACATGACAACCATTATCTGCGATATGATCCAAATCCGAAGAGAAACCTCTATCTCGGATGATACGACCAAATTACGCAGTTTCAACGATATTTTTAATATTTTCTTGATTTCACCTTTTCTTGATCTCGAAAATAAAGACAGATGCGAAATCAATCAAACAATCCCAACTCGTGACAGAGGGCAATTGGTATATTAAACCAATTGGACAGAATCAACTCGTGGAAAGGGGAAATTGATATAGGGTAGATGCCCGCCACAGCTAGACGTGTTCTCTAATTGATAAGAGACGTGTGAAACTCCTAGAGACTCTCAACATAAGCTTCCACAAAACGTTCCTATGGAACTCGAGTAAAAGTCTTGGATTTATTGAATAAAACTTTATGAAAAATACATGTGATTCGTCCTCCTTATATAGGCAACGAAAATCCAATCCTAAACTAAGAAAGAAAGCAAACAAATGACCAAATCCTACAATTAAAAGGAAAACAAAACCTTAAAGGAAAATGAAACAAGTTTGGCTCATTTAGCCCTAGAATCTAGCCTTCAAAGCTACCCCCCTTATGTTCACATTTGAAATTGCTTTTTCACACTTGTTTTCCTTTCACACATTGTGTTCACACCATGGGGGAATTCCTTCCTTCTGGGCCGAGTTCTTCACTCCGCCTCCCAAGCTCATCTTCTCTTGATTTTGGTCCACAAAAGTAGTAATGTGATGGGCGTTCCTTGATGAAATTCCATACCCATCAAGAACGATCCCATTTGAGCCTTGTATCGTTTTATTCGGGGCTTTATCTTTTGGACGGCGAGAATTATATGTTCTGCCAATCGATTTCACATCAACAAACTCGTAGGTCTTGCTTGTAGAGCCATTTTCACCCATCTTGAATACTCCCAAGTTCTCTTTGAACATCTTAATTCATCGCTTGGCGCATGGTCCATGTGAAGAGATTATATGATCTCGAATAATGTCATGTGGTGTGAGCGGGGTCGCATCATGCCCTCCCTCTTGAAAAAGATTTGCCCTCAAATCTTGTTGCGACATATAGGTGCTCTCCTATGACTTTATCATTCTCAAATACTTTGAAGGCTAAGTTAATCCACGAGCTTTTTGAGTCTCTGTCTCTCTCTAATATGTGCTTTCTTGTATAACACTTCATCTCCAATAACAAACTCCATATGCTCAAAACTCACACCATAATATTGCAACTGAATTAACTAATATTGAGTACAACTTTGACCATGTTCAATAGCAGAATTTGATGGTGGTGATACATTTGGGATGTCGATGTGCCCATGGACGAATTTTGGTGATCTTCAATGACATCTCCAATTAGAAAATCTACTTTGTAGGTTATGACTCATCTTGGACGTCTTCTGGCAAGATTATCGCACAATCCAATGAATGGTTCTTTTCCTTTTCACTAAGGCATGTGACATGGAATTCTCTTTCCTCAACTTGTAGAACATTTCCTTTCGTCTCCAAACCTTCATTTTCATGGACAACCTCTTCAAGAATTTAATCTTCAATGGTTAACTCAACATGCTTTGTAGATTCTTCAACAAGTGACAACTTTCCTGGAACCTCCTTTGAATTAACGTGATAATCGGCTTTAATATATCAGATTCTTGAACTTTATGTGACTATCCCATTATATATTTAAGCCAATTGGTGCTATTTTAGGGCTCGCTAACCCGAGAATGGTTGAAAAACCATTACTGCCTAGTGCCATGAGTTTGATATGTTACAGGTGGAGAAAGCACGAAAAAGGAGCGAGTGCATACGCAATAAATCGGGCTCGAACTGCTGGGAACGGAACTCTTGGGACAAGAAATGGGCCAAAGCCCATTCTATTTCCTTTCTCCAGGCCTGGGCGGATGGAGGAAGGGCAAATAAGTGGAACATGGCAGGGAGGGATTTTATGGGACACTTGGAATTCTCTGGGGCCCGAGGAGTGAATTGGAGCAGATAATTGGGCTGGGGACGGAAGGGAATTCTGGGGAGGAAAGGTTTGGCTGGGGGGAATTACTTGGACCGGGGAAAAGGACGAAGGAATTATTATTTTTTTGGACGGAACAAAAGAAAAGGAGAGGAAGAAAGAAGCTGGTTCGGGCGGCGGAAAATCTCTTTTGGCGAGGGACAGCGCAGCGGGAGCATAGGCCAGGGCAGCAGGCGATTGAAGAAGAAGGAATTGGTGCCGGGATTACGTTCGAGAATCTCAGTATTTTTCCTTTAACTTTAATTGATACGATGATGATTATAAACATGATTGTGTGTTTTATTTTTTTCATGAACTAAACCCCGATTTCTGGGGAAAACACCATAGGATGTAGCTATCTCTTGATTTGATGGATTGATTTATGATTCTTTTCTTCCAATCTCTATTGCATGAAATTGCTTAATGCTTTGTGTTGACTGGCCACCAATACATTGATTTGTAGTTAATTAGGTTATTAGCGACAGTGAAACCCTAATAACTGAACCTATTTCATGTGACATAGTAACTTATCGAAGCGACAGTGGATTAAATAAGGTGCTATGCGGTCTTAAATAGGATATCGATCTTCAGACTATATAGTTAATTCATTGAGCTACGACAGTAGGATTTGAATTGATTATTTAGTACGTAGTAATTCCCGACAGGGATAGCTAGCACAGTAGTGATATCCTGGCTGTAGAGATATGGATTAAATTGATTGGAATATGTGAATTAATCTGGATAGGATAGGTAGTGAATCTCGGTGTTTCTCCCATAGCTTTCTCCTATTGATTTAAACCCGACAAGTTTACTTTCCTTAATTAGTTTAATTATTTTGCTAATAGTTAATAATCTCATTCAACCATTTTCACCTATAGTTTGCTCTACAAAATTGATAGAACTTAAGGTTGTACCAGTCCCTGAGAGTCGATACCCGGACTTTCCGGTTTACTACGAGATAGGATTAAGGCATACGCTTTTGTCCTACCAAGTTTTTGGCGTCGTTGCCGGGGACTGCCATATCTTATTTTTATTGATTTTTGTGAGTGAACTATTTTGATCTGGGTGTTAGTGTGCAGAAGAATTTTCAGGTTTATCCTCCTCGTGCATGCCTAGGAGGACGACCGGCGATTTACTGCCACTAGATCCGGAGATCGAGAAGGCCTGCCGACAGAACAGGAAGCAAGTCAAGTTAGGAGAGCAGCCAACCACAACTCCTAGGCCTTCCCTAACCCATAGTCGTCGACAGAGAGGACATGCTTCATCACCTGTCATCCCTACACCACTGACACCACCACCTCGCATTATCGAGCCTGTCATCATGGCAGAACATGATCGTTCGATCAGGGCTCGCTTGAATCGAAGTACTGGAGCCGAGCTTCATGTGTTGTCATTCTGGCTGGGGATGCAACCATGGAGATTACCCCAGCATTCATCAACATGATCACCAATGGGTATACTTTCTCTGGGGCAAGCAATGAGGATCCTCACGAGCATCTTCGCCGGTTTGGAGCATATGTGATACGATGAAGAGCCCAACTGTGTCTGATGATGCAATCCGTCTTCGGATGTTCTCATTCTCCCTGATAGGGAATGCATCACACTGGTTTCAGAACTTAACACCACGTTCCATCACGACATGGGCTCAGCTTGAGAAGGTCTTTCTGGATAAGTACTTCCCACCTGCCTTGGCAATGAAGAGGCAAGAAGAGATTGTTACTTTTAAGCAGGCTGATGATGAGAGTCTAACTGAGGCATGGGAGCGCTACAAGGGGTTGTTGATGAGATGCTCAAGTCATGGCCTTGAGGATTGGAACGTGATCATTATCTTCTTCAATGGAATCAGAAGGGAGTTCCGGGATGCTCTGAATAATGCTTCGCGGAATGGTTTCACAAGCATGGAGGCACCAGCAGCATATGATCTGGTAGAGAAGATCTGTTCAGAAGCTACTGAATGGGGTAGTGAGACCAGCATTCGAAGGAGAGGAGGCTTGCATGAGGAGTTGCACGTTTAGAAGCAAAGATTGATGCTAAGCTGGATTCCAAGTTCGATGCACTCGAACGAAGGCTGGCTAAGATGGCTCTTGGTAGACAGGAGGAGGTTGCTTTGTGCGAATTATGTGAAGGTGCTCATCATAGGGATCTATGTCCACTGGTAGCTGATCAGTTGGAAGATGTGCACTATATCAACAATCAGCAAAATCAAGGCCAGGGTGGTATGTATTCAAATACCTACAACCCTCAATGGAGACATCACCCCAATATGTCATGGTCAAACAATAATCCAGCTGGTGTTCGAAACATCCCACCTCCTGGTTTTCAGCAGCAACAGCCTCAACCAGAGAAGAAGCCCCAGCTGGAGGAGTTGATTTTGGCTCATATGCAGAAAACAGACAATAATTTCAAGGGTCTTGATCAATTTTTCACTCAACAGCTAGCCATCAACAATAATATGCAATCATCTATGCTAGCTATGGAGAGGCAAATAGGCCAGATGGCTCAAACTTTGGCAGATATTCAAGGTAGGATTCCCGGGACTTTACCAGCAAATACCGAGAGGAATCTGAAGGATGCCATGGTTGTAGCTGTCACATTGAGGAGTGGAAAGGCCTTGGAGGATCCAGAGAGTTCAAGGAAGTCAACAAAATCTGAAAAAGAAGGAGTTGTAGAGGTAGAGGATGAAGAAAGTGCAAAAGCTGAAAAATCTGACTTGCACAGGCAAACTGCATGCAATCTGCCTGTGCAAAAGCAATCTGCCCGTGTACCTCAAAAAGTGGAAAAATTGAAGAGCGAAGAGGTAAAGCCTTATGAACCTCCCGCACCATTCCCTCAAAGGTTAATGAAGCCCATGGAAGACCCAAACTTCAAGAAATTTGTGAATATCTTCAAGCAACTTCATATCAACATACCGTTGGCGGAGGCACTTGAACAGATGCCTACATATGCTAAATTCTTAAGGGAGTTGCTGACGAAGAAGCGCAAATGGGCTGATTTGGAGAAGGTAACCCTTACTTCTGAATGTAGTGCTGTGATTCAGAATAAATTACCAGAAAAGAGGGATGATCCGGGCAGCTTCACCATTCCATGTGTCATTGGAGGTACAGAATTCAATAAATCACTTTGTGATCTTGGAGCAGGAATTAATTTGATGCCATACTCAGTCTACAAGAAATTGGGATTGGGAGATGTTCTTAAGCCTACTCGGATCACTCTCCAATTGGCTGATCGATCAGTAAAAATTCCAAAAGGAGTGGTGGAGAATGTATTGGTGAAGGTGGGGAAGTTTATTCTCCCAACAGATTTTGTAATTCTGGAGATGGAAGATGATCGGGGAGTGCCTCTCATTCTTGGGAGACCTTTTCAAGCCACTGGTGATGCACTCATCGATGTCGGGAGAGGCAAGTTGACATTCCGAGTAGGTAAGGATGAGGAAATGTGATCATAATCACGATGCAATTGATGATCTTGAAAGTGGAGCTCGAGAAAGGAAAAATCCCTCTTCCTGTGATAGTGGACCATCCGAAGAACTATCACCTATCCTATCTGCTCAAAGTCTGAAATCAAAACAAGGGCAGAAATCCTTGCCAGGGCACCTCAAGTATAGATATTTGGGTAAGGATTTCAATCTTCCTGTTATTATTCCTTCTTCACTGACATTGAAACAGGAAGAGTACTTGCTTGAGGCGCTACAATACCACCTACGCCTCACTAAAGGGTCCAACATGCAAGCTAAGAAGGTCATACCAAATTTTCGCGCACCAGGCCCTGCAGAGGTGACTCATATGTTGGATGGAGGTTATGCGTTCTATCATTGCTCGGGAGGGTATGCTAGATACCTTTCCATACCCATTGGTTGAAAGCTCCATGAACGTCAGGCTGAGGACGTTAAACAAGCGCTTCTTGGGAGGCAACCCAAGGTAAGTTTTCATTTCTTTATTTTTTCTTTTTTGTTGTGTCAAAACCGTGCATGTTTAGAGTAGGAGTTGAACATTAGGGACAATGTTCCATCCTGAGTGTGGGGTGGCGAGTCTTAGTGTTTGTTTGTTCCTTTTGGCATGTGGTCGGTAAAAAAAAATCCAAAATTTTTTTTTGCCATTAGGTTGAGCACAGCCAAACTGCATGCAGTGTACCTGTGTAAAAAGGAGGCTGCCTGTGCAAAGCTAATGGCTAAAAAAACACCTAAAAATGAGAAAAATTAAAAACAAAACCTTGTACTCTTGTGGTAACATGATGTAAATGACCGTGATGCCTTGAAAATGAGTTTGAAGCTTGAATGAAATCATCGAAATCACCTCACTAGTGTTGAATTGCATGGTTCTTCACAATGAGCTTAAATGTTTTGACTGACTTGATATGCTTGGAATGAGCTACTCTTTTAGCATCATTCTCTTTTGTGAGGATAGTGTAATGACTTTTGGTGAAGTAGTTAGGTGGAGAACATTGACCACTCGACATGTTTGGATACTGTGCTTACTTGCATCAATTGTGAGCTTTTGATTTTGCAATGAGTCTCTCTGTTTTGATTGTTTTATGATGGGGTGAACTGTATCTTTATAAAATGAGAAAACACTACCTGACAAGTAAAATATAAGGAAGTTGCCATAACAATTAAAGTGTGGGTAAAAATGCCAAAATCGTGTGAGGCAATCACTCATTGCACATGGGGATGAGGAAAGATTCAATTGAGAATCGGTTCACGACCGTACGATGTTGCTTATCAAGTACGATCCCCAGTTGAGTGAAGTCCCATTTGAGGATGCAATGACCCTCCACACGGACCGAGGAAAATGAGTTGAAAGAAGCCCTTATGCGAGTGCTAAGAAGCATAAATTGCTCTTGCTCGGTCACCGGTAGTAAGAAACAAATCCCACTTGTACTAAATACGACTTCTCGGCAAGCAAAAGCAGAAAGAGAGCAAGCCTCTCCTTGTCATAAAAAGGTAGTGATGTGCTTAAAGTAAAATCATGTTTGCGAAAGGCTTCCCCCATTAGTTTTTGAGACTCTTGCTTAATTAATTGCTTATGATTGGTGTGAGTAAGCCAGACTGTCCTCATGAGATATGCACCTCACTGATGTGGTTAGATTCTCCTAATAACTGTTGCACCATAAGTTGTTAATCACCCACTACCGACGATCGAAATTGAGTGTTGCTAATTGAGTTTTTGGTGGATTTGAGTCAGTCAATGGTTAAGGGTAGCAAAGACCTTGAGTGTGGGGTGAAAGGTATGATCATTAAAGCACAACTTGTCCTTTGAGAAAGAAACTACTGATTACAACAAGAGTACAAGGAAAATTTTGTTTTGTGTCGAGTGTTTGATTGGTGAGTCTGTGACGTGTCATTGTTGTGGATGGTTTTATGTCTTTGTCTTTTGAGTCGTTGCTTAGGGACAAGCAACAATTGAGTGTGGGGTTGTGATAATCGGCTTTAATATATCAGATTCTTGAACTTTATGTGACTATCCCATTATATATTTAAGCCAATTGGTGCTATTTTAGGGCTCGCTAACCCGAGAATGGTTGAAAAACCATTACTGCCTAGTGCCATGAGTTTGATATGTTACAGGTGGAGAAAGCACGAAAAAGGAGCGAGTGCATACGCAATAAATCGGGCTCGAACTGCTGGGAACGAAACTCTTGGGACAAGAAATGGGCCAAAGCCCATTCTATTTCCTTTCTCCAGGCCTGGGCGGATGGAGGAAGGGCAAATAAGTGGAACACGGCAAGGAGGGATTTTATGGGACACTTGGAATTCTCTGGGGCCCGAGGAGTGAATTGGAGCAGATAATTGGGCTGGGGATGGAAGGGAATTCTGGGGAGGAAAGGTTTGGCTGGGGGGAATTACTTGGACCGGGGAAAAGGACGAAGGAATTTTTTTTTTTTTGGACGGAACAAAAGAAAAGGAGAGGAAGAAAGCAGCTGGTTCGGGCGTCGGAAAATCTCTTTTGGCGAGGGACAGCGCAGAGGGAGCAGAGGCCAGGGCAGCAGGCGATTGAAGAAGAAGGAATTGGTGCCGGGATTACGTTCGAGAATCTCAGTATTTTTCCTTTAACTTTAATTGATACGATGATGATTATAAACATGATTGTGTGTTTTATTTTTGTCATGAACTAAACTCCGATTTCTGGGGGAAACACCATAGGATGTAACTATCTCTTGATTTGATGGATTGATTTATGATTCTTTTCTTCCAATCTCTATTGTATGAAATTGCTTAATGCTTTGTGTTGACTGGCCACCAATACATTGATTTGTAGTTAATTAGGTTATTAGCGACAGTGAAACCCTAATAACTGAACCTATTTCATGTGACATAGCAACTTATCGAAGCGACAGTGGATTAAATAAGGTGCTATGCGGTCTTAAATAGGATATCGATCTTCAGACTATATAGTTAATTCATTGAGCTACGACAGTAGGATTTGAATTGATTATTTAGTACGTAGTAATTCCCGACAGGGATAGCTAGCACAGTAGTGATATCATGGATGTAGATATATGGATTAAATTGATTGGAATATGTGAATTAATCTGGATAGGATAGGTAGTGAATCCTGGTGTTTCTCCCAGAGCTTTCTCCCATTGATTTAAACCCGACAAGTTTACTTTCCTTAATTAGTTTAATTATTTTGCTAGTAGTTAATAATCTCATTCAACCATTTTCACCTATAGTTTGCTCTACAAAATTGATAGAACTTAAGGTTGTACCAGTCCCTGAGAGACGATACCCGGACTTTCCGGTTTACTACGAGATAGGATTAAGGCATACGCTTTTGTCCTACCAACCTCATTATGTTCAGAATCCATTATCGTGTTGGTGATAGGCAACACCTTCTCTTCATCTCCTCCTTCAAGTTCTTGTTCTTCTTGAGATGAAATCAAAGCTTGTGCATCCTCTTCACAAGTGACTATAGCAAGTCAATCAACAAGAACCTCTTCTTTCTTTTCCACTTCTTCTTTGACTTCCTCTACTACAAGTGACTATTGCACATGTTTTGCCCCCGTTTTACTTAGATGTTTGTGCCAAATTCACTCCTTAAAGGTTGGCTTTACGTTAGGTTCTTTGTGTTTGAGTGTGTTTCAGGATTTAACAGGTGAAATGAGCCTTGGAGTCGAAAGATTGGCGAAAAGGATCGAAAACCGGGAGAAGAGGTGAAAAAGAGCCAGTTCACGGCTAATAGAAGGAGTTCACGGTCATGCAAGACCGTGAAGAAGGGGATTTAACAGTGAATCGCGAGGCGTCCAGATCCAATGTGAAGTTTACGGACGCAAGGTGAGTTACCGGTCACTAAGACCGTGAACATAGACAGTTGACCGTGAACAGACGTGAGCGATGCGGAGCGTTTTGGCGCACGCCTTGAGTTCACGGGCGCGTTTGATGGCTCGCGGCCGTGAACTCAACTCATCTCGGGTTTAAAAGATGAGCTGAAAGGAGGAGAGAGAGGAGAGTCCACTTTTGTGTGAAACACGTTCTTCAGCATTCTAGTGAGAGAGACAGAACCAAAGGGAAGAAGAAGGTTAGGGTTAGGCTTCAAGGCAGATTTTGGGAAAATTTCCCTCAAGGAAAGCTCAACTCAAGGGTCAAAAAGAGAGGGAGCATCCTCAAAGATGGTTTCCACCTTTTTCCCTTTTGTTTTCCCCACTTCTAGCATGGAGTATACCTCCTTTCACTTGGGTGTAGTGAAACCATAACTCTACCATGTAGTTTTCTTGTATGTGTTTTGGATGATTGTCATAGGGTATTGTTCAATTCAATGATTGAGGAATTATTCACCATGATTGTGCATGCTTGTGTTTAGCAACCTAGGGGTTGTGCATGTTTTGTGCTTAGCATCCTTAGGTTTGTGCATTTAGGTGCTTAGCAACCTAAGGATTGTGCATAATTGTGCTTAGCACCCCTAGGTTTGTGCATTTAGGTGCTAGTAATCTAATTTGCCACCTTAGCCTAGTTTAGAGAGGAAAATCCCTCTTTCAAGGGAGACTCATTCGAGTTGGTTTTCCTTTTGCTTTCTAAACCACCTAAACTAGGTTAAGTTAGGACGACCCTCAATATTGATTTAAGCAAGTCGATTAATTGTGATTAAACCGTCTGACCTTAGAGTTGAGTGAGGGAGTAAGTCAAATTACTGAGAGGGTCGAGTGACATAGCCTTTCACCCTTACCTCGATTTAGCAATTGAGATGCGGTCTCCGACCATATATGCATCCCTCTGCGGTTCGCGATTATCGTGCCCAAATGCATCGTTCCAATTCACATAGCATGGTAGCAGTTAGGGGGAAGCAACACCCGAGTGACTTTCCCACAAAAGAGTTTTCAAACCCAATCAACTTTGCTTTCTTTTATTTCAATTAGCAAACCTTTAAACCAAAGTTTTGTTGCTAGATAATGATTTCAACAACAGAAGTAGGGATAGACGGACCGGCCCGGGTCGATATCTAAATACTTGCCATATACTGCACCCGATTAGAGTTTAAAAACTTGGGCTCTAATTGGGGTTTTATTGTGGTGTAGTTTCGTGCGAGTCAAGTTTTTGGTGCCGTTGCCCGGGACAATGGTCTGTTATTCTGAAAAAAGTTGTTGGTTATTAATCTAGCTTTTAATTTCTAGTTTTGCAAGTGTGTGTTCTTTGTTTAAGCTAGACTTGGTGTTTTCCGATTGTGTGTAGGCTTGGTGTTTTCCGGTCTGTTTAAGCTAGAGGTGGTGCATGACCCGGAGCAACCCGGCACCCTTGCTACTACTTGACGAGGACATAAACCAAACTCTCTGAATCCTAGCAAGGGAGAGAGAGCTATCCGGGGCAAGGAGAAGGATTGAAAGAGGGGGACGACAATTGAGTCCCGGTGTTAGTGGAGAAGGAGTTGAAGGAGTCGAAGTTGAACCCGTCGTTGAAGAGGAAATGGCGGGGAACCAAAGACAAGATGGAGGCGCTCAAGTCCGCCATATGAATGAGGCGGCGAGAGAAGAAGGATCCCCTAGGTCGATGGGGTACTATATGGCCCTAAGGCCGGCGGACATTCAATCACCGATCCTACATCCTCCGGTGGCGGGAAACAATTTCGAGATCAAGCCGGCTCTAGTGACTATGATACAAAGTAATGCTCTATTCCACGGCCATGAAAGCGACTCACCAAGAGAGCACATGCAGAGATTCTTGGAGCTCGCGGGGAGCTTGAAAATTAATGGTGTGCCAGCCGAAGCTTTGCAACTAAGGCTTTTCCCATACTCACTCTTGAGGAAGGCACTTAGGTGGATAAACAACTGCCCACCTCGGTCTATCACCTCATGGGACGACCTCCTCAACAAGTTTATGGCTCGTTATTGCCCGCCTTCGAAGACGGCGGAGTGGAGAAAGAAGATTACACATTTCGAGCAAGAAAAGGACGAGACCTTGAGGGATGCATGGGAGAGGTACTCCGATTACTTTCTTCAGTGCCCTCACCACGGGTTTGAAGAACAGTTTCAGATTGAAACCTTCTACGGAGGCCTAATGCAAGAAGATAAGATCCTCATTGACTCCTTGTGCCAGGGGAAGTTGATGAATATAGCTCCGCCCCAAATAACCAAGATCCTTGAAGATATGGCCCTTAGGGGGTATGATTTGGGGTTGACTAGAAGTGGAAGAAGAAATGATAGGGGAGTGAGAAGCGTGGGAGCGAGTGCTCCGCTTGAGGCGAAGTTGGATAAGTTGCTGGAGGTTATGCTTGAGATAAAAGGCAAGGAAAACGGGTAGTAATGTTGTGCGAATGGTGCTCGAGTACTAGCCACGAGATGGCGAAGTGCCAAGCAATGAAGGAGGAAACCACTCCGGAGGAGCAAGTCAACTTAGTGGCAAATGCTAGGGTCAACAACCCGTATAACAATACTTATAACCCCGGGTGGAAGAACCACCCCAACTTTGCTTGGTCATCACCGGCTAATCCGAGGCCCCCGGGTTTCCAAGGTCCCACGGGGAACTTCCAACCTCGGCCAACCTTCATCCAACAAAGGCCCCAACTCCAAGGCTCAAACTTCCAATAACCGTACCAATCACAAGGTGCCCTAGGGTTTCAACAACAACATCAACCCAACAAGTTATCCAAACTTGAGGACCTAGTGAACACCTTTGTCAGTACGAGTAGCCAAAAGTTCGAGAAGATAGAGCAATTTATGGATGTGGCGACTACCAAGTTTACCTCGGTTGAGGCGGGTCTTCGAATCCATCAAACGAGCCTCCAAAGTTTGGAGGTGCAAATAGGCAATCTTGCTGGCATCCTCACCGATAGACCCAAGGGGGCCTTGCCTTCCCAAACCGTGGTGAATCCCAATCAAGCCGGGGTGAATTCACTTCAAGTGAGGAGTGTGAAGTGGTTCCGGAAGTTGCCCCTAATGAAGTGGTGGAGAACGAGGATTCTAACAAGGAAGAAACCATCCCGAAAAAAGGAGAGAAGTAGCCTTCGATGAATGAGAGGAAGGCGGCAAGGAAAGCATTGCCGCAGGATGGATACGTGCCATCTCTTCCTTATCCCACAAGGATGTATAAGGAGAGGTTGGAGAACGAGTGTGGAGGGATCATGGAAATCCTCCGCAACCTCCACCTCAACATCCCGTTCCTCGAAGCCATGCCTCAAATGCCAAGATATGCCAAGTACCTCAAAGGATTCCTCGTCAAGAAGCCAAGGCTTGAAGGCCTCACCAACGTGACTCTTGGCGAGGAGTGCTCGGCTTTCCTCCTCAACCGCTTGCCAAAAAGCGGTCCGACCCAGGTAGCTTTACTATCCCTCTTGATATTGGTGATCACCATATAGACGATGCCTTGGCGAACCTATGAGCTAGTGTGTGAATGTGATGCCCTACAAGCTTTTCAAAAAGTTAGAAGTAGGTGAACTTAAGACCTCTAAGATTAGCATCACCTTAGCCGACCTTTCGGTCATTAGCTCGAGAGGTATAGTGGAGGACATGATGGTGAGAGTGGGCAAGTTTTGTTATCCGACCGATTTCATGATTCTCGACATAAAGTGAGGACTCGGATATGCCCCTCATCCTCGGACGTCCCTTTCTTGCAATCGACAAGGCATTGATAGACGTTAATGAGGGGACTCTAATTTTAAGGGATGGTAAGGAGAGAATCAAGCTTGAAATTGATCCTAGGGTTAGGAGTGATGAAGTGAAGGGGGTAGTTTCAAATGATGTGAATGAGAGTGGAGGAGAGCCTCTCAAGGCAAACACCATCGTTACTTGTGTTGTCTATGATGATGTTGAGTAGGAAGTTAAGAAGGGTCCTAAGCCCAAAGGACCAAGATTGAATGCTTAGAGAAGAAGGATGAAGGGAGCTTTTGACCCGGAAGATGGGGGAGGCCAAAGCGATGTTGGCCAACCAAGAGGGCCAACTCAAGGAACCTAAGATGGGAGGCTACAAGCCTAGCCCTGAGAGTGTGGTGGATCCGCTCTCGGTGGCATCACGTTTGAAGTCGTGATTGGTCCCCAACCGTCAAGCTAATGACGATAAACAAGCTCTTGTTGGGAGGCAACCCAACGGAGGTTTGTTTTATATTCCCTATTTTTCGTTTTAGTGTCTTGTGAAGGCTTCGAGTGGTGAAGTGGTGTCCCCGTGCCGAGTGTTGTGTTTTTGCGGTTTATGGTTGGGTTGGGATCGATTAGGAGGCACGGAGAAATAGGTTGAGTCAAAATTTTTGAAGAAGTGCCCTATTTTCAATTGAGTTCACGGACGGATTGCTGAGTTCACGGTCGATAAGATTGTGAACAGGCAAACGCGTCCGTGAACTGGGTGCTGATGCATGTTCACCACCTGTCAACCACTCCATGTTCACGGACACATTTGCGAGTTCACGATCGCTAAGACCGTGAACTGGGCAACGCGTCCGTGAACTCAGAGTCGTCCCTATAAAAGGGGCGTGAACGACTACTCTTCACTTCACGACCAAATTCTCGCCGGAAAATTCAAATCTTTGCTGGAAAACGCGAAAACTCGTCGCTTTTTCGATCTTCCCCCATTTCCGGCGAGTAAAACCCAAAACCAACATCATACCCTGCCTCCTCTCCTCAAAACCGGCATGTGCTGAGATTTGGGGGAGATTTGGAGCATATTTTCCGGTCAAGTCACCGGCAGCGAGTCTCCGACGAGCTTCCGACGAAGCTCCGGCGACCCCTCTCCAGTCAGTTTTCCGACCGTTTTCACCATCTTCGCCCGCACCTCACTTCCTCCTACGTCCCACTAGTGTCTCCAGGTTCATTTTCGACTCTACCTTTGTGAATTGTAGAGAATCATATTAGGTAGTGAAGTGAGATTAAATTTTTCTGCTTTGCATGATTGAACCTAGATTATGGGCGAGGACTTAGGTGAATTAGGTCGTGTGATTGATGGATTGATTATTGCATGAGCTTAGTGAGCCTTGGTGGGCGTGTTTGAATCAATTTGTGCTTATTTTTAGAATTTGCCCAACAAGTGCTTTGTTATGTATGCAAGTGGAGTTTGTTTTTGTTTGGTGGATGGTAGCCACCGTGGTAGGAGTTGTGGCTCAACTTTTTGTGTGCTTGAACCGTGAAATACCCACAACCTTACCACGGTGGTTTGAGCTTCAATGTTTTAGCCATAGTGGAAAAACCTGTGTGGGGGGGAATCTCTTTTCCTCCCAATGAGCGGTATATGACGATTATTTCCACGTATGGTGTGTGTTTGTGTCTGTGCAGGATGCTTAAAATGGAGCATGAGTTCATCAGTTATCTGGTGAACAACCCGGAGTTTGGCGACAAATTCGCCTACCAGAGTGACAGCCCGATTGGGCCTAACTAGCGGCTGGACCTGGACATGTTTAACTTGTTCGGGTGCCGAGCCGCCATGACTGGGGTGCTCTCTCATTCCCAGTGGCACCAGCTCTTGACCATGGACGAGGAGATCTTCCATGAGTTGTGTGTGGAGTTCTAATCCACCTTCTCCCACATCGTCCTGGCCAGCAAGAAGAGCCGGCCCCGGGTGGAGTTTATGCTGGGCGGTCAGCCGCGAGTGCTGACCTATGATGGCTTCGCTCTGGCCATGGGGCTCGACACCGCTCGCATGACGATGACGGAGCAACAGTACACCGTCGACTTCAACTATCAGGGCGCATTCAGAGCCCTATGCCGCCCAGAGCACGAGCAGAGCGAGTTCGAGGGGAGCCGCACCAATGCGGTGAAGCTGAAGACCCAGTGGAGGATTCTCCACACTCTGCTCACCAGATCCGTCATCCCCAGCCTCCAGTCATGTCACTTGATGACGAACAGAGGGCTCATTTCCCTTTACTCGATGAGGAGTCCAGCCGAGCCGATCCATCTGGATCGTTGATCACCACCTCTTTCGCCCGGTGCTTGGGGCAGAATAGAGTGGAAACTATGCATATGGGGGGCATCATCACGAGGATCACCCGCCACTTTCAGGTGGATCTGGCCCGCTGCACCACCGTCGGAAGGATGGGGCCCTTCCCAGTGGAGACATTGTATAACCAGAAGTTGGTACTCCAGGGCGAGAGAGGAGTGGAGTACCTTGACGGACTCCGACCTTCTGGAGTCATCCGAGCTGTAGCAGCACCGACTCTAGTGGAACCCGCCCCTGAGGTCCCACCGGCAGCAGAGCAGCCACCTACTCGGGCACCCGGCCGCCGCCGCCGCCAAGTGCTCCCGTGCCCTGCACAGCAGCCACCACCACCAAGAGCAGGCGATCCCCTCGTCCATAGGGTGGATCCCTTGAGACGAGCTTCATGGGATTCTCATCCGGCCTCGAGCGCCAGTCCAACATCCTCTAACTCATGGCTCGACGCCAGGGTATCCTACCCGATTCTGGAGAGGGTCCATCCACCGGAGAAAGGTAGCCGACGAGAGAGACATGTAGCAGAGCGGAGTCCTTTTGCCCCACTTCTCTAATTTTAACCCTAAACTTGTTTTATTTTTTTTTTTGTTATTTGTGTGTGTGTGACATAAACTACTACTACTATGTATTGTGCTTGTAATAACCTCGCCTCGAGCGAGTCGTATTGTGCTTGTGTGTGTTTTTTCTTGTCTCTCCTTGAAGCTCAAATTATCCTACCCCAATTCGATTCCTACATTCACTCACCAAGCCCAAGCGGTAACATCACTCTACCCCTTTCTTACGCCATTGAGGGCAATGTCAAGTTTAAGTGTGGGGGTAGTCTACTAGTATGCTTGTGTGATTGAGATGTTGCTTGGAGCCTTTTGTATGCCCAAATTTCACAAATTTGAGGGCTCCAAGCAATGTTTGCATGATCAAAGTGGTCAGATGGTGGGAAATTCTCGTGTTTGTGGCATTGATCTTCAATTGTTTCATGTGATCGAGTATATCATATGATGATGATTACGAAGTTCATTAGGATAGGGCAAAAGTTTAGTTCTCAAGTGTGCATAAATGAATGGATGTCTTGACTTGATCACTTGTTGTTTACAATTGCCATGCATCGTGTTTGTGAATTGGACTAGATGGTTGGGTAACTAGGTAGCCTGTGAGCTTTAAGCCGATCGTTTCTTTCAGTGTGATAGTTCCCTCTTACCACGGTGTGTAACATCACAGTTAGCAAGTATGATGGAGGCATAGGATGAGTCCACACCCAAACGTTAATTGTCCCGAAATGCATCATTCCTTAATCAACCCCCCTTTGAGCCTTGTGACTCCGTAGGTCGTTCTCAATTTAGGAGCTTCGTTCATGTGAGCTTAAAGGTGTTAGTAGAACGACCCCCAAATCCTTTCTTCGTGTCTAAACATGAGTCGCCCGTGTGTCGCGGAGAGCTCTTACCTTTGAGTTTCCATAGAGGTTCTACATAGGAGGTTTGTGTGTGGTTCTTGCTAGGAAGGCAAAATGGAGTGTAGTGTTGAGGTTAGTTCCTCAAAAAGAGAGCATCGGTCGATAAATGTGTAGGTGGCAAGTGTTTTCACTCTCTAATACCCCCCTCAAAAAGAAAAAAAGAGAAAGAAAAGAAAAGAAAGGAGAAACGAAACAGAGGTAATAAAATGGGGTAAATAAAGTAGAGAGTGCCACGAAAAACCAAAGTACATGCTCTAAAGGGGGTTTCTTGGCACCCAAGCCATCGGAACCCCCATATGGTTTATAACTCCTTCACTACCAAACCTTAAAGAGCTAGCAAGAGTTGACCGAGGAAGAGTGCTTCAAGGTAGTTCATGATGGTTGATAGTTGGAAGGGAGAGATAAGGGTTTTGGCCGATGCTAGTGGCCTTGGATTGAAGAGAAGGGTTTTAGTCGAAACCATAGACCCTTCGGTTTAGGTTGAAGATGTAGAACCTCACGTCATGATTGCCACCACCCAAAAAGCTTTTTCCCCATGTACAAGCCAATCGTCAGTCATTTGAACTCGTGTCTAAGACCTCCGGATGAGCTAGTGGTTACAACCATCCCGTGAACTCAAGCGTTTAGAGGTTACCGTCGTGGTATTGAGACGATAGGGCCGAGAGATTACGATTGTGCACATCTTTTGCACCAAAAAGGTCCCAACCCCACTGGTCTTGAGAGTGAGTGATCCATTCTTGTTTTACTTACCATTTCATACCCCGGTGAGGACCTTCGTTGCCTTCCCATTTGTTCCTCGAACTTGAATTCCATGCATGGTTGGTTGTGGTCGATAAGCGGTTTTGTTGAGACTTGCATTTATCCATGAATAAGTTGAGAACTTTTCGTTTGCCCGTTTTGGTGGCTTTGAATGTCGTTTGTGGTGGATGTCGGTATTGCTTGCAACGGTTCATGTGTTGATTGTCAATGAACATCGAGAATTCCCGCTTGGTGCCCTTTGAATTGTCCCCAAAGTATTTGTGTAGGTTGAAATATTACCGTGTGCGTGAAATTTTTTGCTTGGGGACAAGCAAACATCTAAGTGTGGGGGAGTGATTCGGGCCTAATTGCACATGTTTTGCCCCCGTTTTACCCAGATGTTTGTACCAAATTCGCTCCTTAAAGGTTGGTTTTACGATAGGTTCTTCATGTTTGAGTGTGTTTCGGGATTTAACAAGTGAAATGAGCCTCGGAGTCGAAAGATTGGCAAAAAGGATCGAAAATTGGGAGAAGAGGTGAAAAAGAGCCAGTTCACGGCTAACTAAAGGAGTTCACGGTCATGCAAGACCGTGAAGAAGGGGAGTTGCCTGTGAATCGCGAGGCGTCCAGAGCCAATGTGAAGGTTACTGACGCAAGGTGAGTTCACGGTCACTAAGACCGGGAACAGAAGCAGTTGACCGTGAACAGACGTGAGCGATGCGGGGCGTTTTGGCTCACGCCTTGAGTTCACGGACGCGTTTGATGGTTCACAGCCGTGAACTCAGCTCATCTCGGGTTTAAAAGATGAGCTGAAAGGAGGAGAGCGAGGAGAGCCCACTTTTGTGTGAAACGCCTTCTTCAGCATTCTAGTGAGAGAAACAGAACCAAAGGGAAGAAGAAGGTTAGGGTTTGGCTTCAAGGCAGATTTTGGGAAGATTTCCCTCGAGGAAAGCTCAACTCAAGGGTCAAGAAGAGAGGGAGCATCCTCAAAGATGGTTTCCACCTTTTTCCCTTTTGTTTTTCCCACTTCTAGCATGGAGTAGACCTCTTTTCACTTGGGTGTAGTGAAACCCCAACTCTACCATGTAGTTTTCTTGTATGTGTTTTGGATGATTCTCATTGGGTTTTGTTCAATCAATGATTGAGGAATTATTCACCATGATTGTACATGCTTGTGCTTAGCAACTTAGGGGTTGTGCATGTTTTATGCTTAGCATCCTTAGGTTTGTGCATTGAGGTGCTTAGCAACCTAAGGATTGTGCATAATTGTGCTTAGCACCCCCTAGGTTTGTGCATTTAAGTGCTAGTAATCTAATTTGCCACCTTTTCCTAGTTTAGAGAGGAAAATCCCCCTTTCAAGGAAGACTCAATCGAGTTGGTTTTCCTACCTCTTTCTAAGCCACCTAAACTAGGTTAAGTTAGGGCGACCCTCAATATTGAGTTAAGCAAGTCTATTAATCGTGATTAAACCGTCAGACCTTAGAGTTGAGTGAGGGAGTAAGTCAAATTACCGATTGTCTAAACCGAGAGGGTCAAGTGACACGGCCTTTCACCCTTACCTTGGTTTACCAATTCTCCAACCACATATGCATCCCTCTGCGGTTCGCGATTATCGTTCCCAAAGGCATCGTTCCAATTCACATAGCATGGTAGCGGTTAGGGGGAAGCGACACCCAAGTTACTTTCCCACAAAAAGAGTTTTCAAACCCAATCACCATTGCTTTCTTTTATTTCAATTAGCAAACCTTTAAACCAAAGTTTTGTTTCTAGATAATGATTTCAACAACGGAAGTAGGGATAGATGGACCGGCCCGGGTAGATATCTAAATACTTGCCCTATACTGCACTCGATTAGAGTTTAAAAACTTGGGCTCTAATTGGGGTTTTATTGTGGTGTAGTTTCGTGCGAGTCAATATGATTCAAATCCGAAGAGAAACCTCGAACTCAGATGATATGACCAAAGTACGTGGCTTTAACGATTTCTTTATTTTCTTGAAATTTACCTTTTCTTAACTTTCATGATTCCTCAACTTTCCTGACTTTCTTGATTTTCTTCACTTTTTTATTTTCTTGATGTCGCCTTTCTTGAACTCGAAAATAAAAGATATGATTGAATCAATCGGGCAATCTCAACTCGTGATGAAGGGCAATTGGTATATTAAACCAATCAGACAAAATCAACTCGTGGAAAGGGGAAATTGATATAGGGTAGATGTTCGCCACAACTAGACGCGTTCTCTAGTTGATAAGAGACACGTGAAAATCCTAGAGACTCTCTACAGAAGCTTGCACAAAACGTTCCTATGGAACTCGAGTACAACTCTTAGATTGGTTGAATAAAACTTGATGAAAAATACATGTAATTCCTCCTTCTTATGTAGGCAACGAAAATCCAATCCTAAACTAAGAAAGAAAGCAAACAAATGACCAAATCTTACAATTAAAAGAAAAACAAAACCTTAATGGAAAATGAAACAAGTTGACTCATTCAACCCTAGAATCTAGCCTTCAAATCCGTCCCCTTGTGTTCATACTTGAAATTCATTTCCCACTTGTATTCCTTTCACACATTGTGTTCACACCATGGGGGAATTCCTTTCCTCTGGGCCGAATTCTTCGCTCATCCTCTCAAGCTCATCTTCTCTTGATTTTGGTCCACAAATTGTAGTAATGTGATGGGCTTTCCTCGATGCAATTCCATATCCATCAAGAACGATCCCATTTGTTCCTTGTATCGTGGAATTTGGGGCTTCGTCTTTGGACCACGAGAATTATATGTTCTGCCAATTGATTTCACATTAACAAACTCGTAGGCGTTGCTTGTAGAGCCATTTTCACCCATCTTGAATGCTCATGAGTTCTCTTTGAACCTCTTCATTCGTTTCTTGGCCCATGGTCCATGTGAAGAGATTTTTTGAGCTCCAATAATGTCATGTGGTGTGAGCAAGGTCGCATCATTCCCTCCCTCTTGAAAAAGATTTGCCCTCAAATCTTGCTGCAACATATAGGTGCTCTCCTATGACTTTATCATTCTCTGACTTGACCTTGCACTTTGAAGGCTAAGTTGATCCACAAGCCTTTTGAGTCTTTGTCTCTCTCTAATATGAGCTTCCTTGTATAATACTTCATCTCTAATAACGAACTCCATATGCTCAAAACTCGCACCATAATCTTGCAACTGAATTGACTTATATTGAGTAGACCTTTGACCATGTTCAATAGCAGAATTTGATGGTGGTAATATATTTGGGATGTCAATGATGCCCATGGACGAATTTTGGTGATGTTCAATGACATCTCAAATAGAAAAATCTATTTGAATAGGTGATGACTCATCTTGGACGTCTTCTGGAAAGATTATAGCACAATACAATGAATGGTTCTCTTCCTTTTCACTAAAGCATGTGAAAACAACTTCTCTTTCCTCAACGTGTAGAACATTTCCTTTCGTCTCCATACCTTCATTTTCATGGACAGCCTCTTCAAGAATTTCATCTTCAATGGTCAACTCAACATGCTTTGTAGATTCTTCAATAAGTGACAACTCTCCTAGAACCTCCTTTGAATTAACCTCATTATATTCAGAATCCATTATCATGTTGGTGATAGGCAGCACCTTCTCTTCATCTCCTCCTTCAAGTTCTTGTTCTTCTTGAGATGAAATCAAAGCTTGTGCATCCTCTTCGCAAGTGACTATAGCAAGTCAATCAACAAGAACCTCTTCTTACTCTTCCAATTCTTCTTTGACTTCCTCTTGGCATGCTCTCTCGTGAATGAAAAGATCTCATAGAATAATCTTCAAAGCCTTTAGAACCTTCTCCATGATTGTGAAGACTGAACTCTCTCTCTTGCTCACGATGTGTAAGTGCATACCTCCTCCTCATGCGTTGCTTCATCTCTTTCCATGTCTTTGCTGGTCGTTCCTCTCTAAAAAGTCGACTACTAAAGCATTCTTGAGTCCACCAATCAAGAGCATGATGATTGAATGTACTAGCAGCAAAGATAACCTTATCTTTCTCAGAACACTCATAGCAATCAAATACAATCTCCATCTTCTCTTCCCAATCTAGGTATGCATCTGGATTACTTCGACCTTGAAAAGTGGGGATCTCTATGGCATCCATAAGTTGAAGATATTTCTCATACTCCTCTTCGTAGCTATCTCGGCGTCTATAGTGATTGTTACTCTTATAGGGGAAACCGTGCCAAGCTTTGAATTCCTCCATTCTTCTTTTTGCCACGGAGTTTGAACCGGTCTCTAATACCACTTGATATGATCCAAATCCAAAGAGAAACCTCGAGCTTGGATGATATGACCAAAGTACTCGGCTTTACCGATATTTTCTTGATTTTCTTGAAATCGACTTTTTCTGGATTTTCTTGATTCCTCTACTTTTTTATTTTCTTCACTTTCTTGATTTTCTTGATGTCGCATTTCTTGAACTGAAAATAAAAGATAGGATGGAATCAATCGAACAATCTCAACTCGTGATGAACCGCAATTGGTATATTAAACCAATCGGACATAATCAACTCTTGGAAAGGGGCAATTGATATAGGGTGGATGCTCGCCACAATTAGAAGCGTTCTCTAGTTGATAAGAGGCACGTGAAACTCCTTGAGACTCTCGACAGAAGCTTGCACAAAACGTTCCTATGGAACTCGAGTAAAACTCTTGGATTGATTAAATAAAACTTGATGAAAAATACATGTAATTCCTCCTCCTTATATAGGCAACGAAAATCTAATCCTAAACTAAGAAAAAAAGCAAACAAATGACCAAATCCTACAATTAAAAGGAAAACAAAACCTTAAAGGAAAATGAAACAACTTTGACTCATTCAACAGTAGAATCTAGCCTTCAAATCCGCCCTCATTGTGTTCACACTTGAAATTCCTTTCACAATTGTATTCCTTTTGCACATTGTGTTCACGCCATGGGGGATTCCTTTCTTCTGTGCCGAATTCTTCACTCCTCCCAAGCCCATCTTCTCTTAATTCTGCTTCACAAATTGTAGTAATGTGATGGGTTTCTTCGATGCAATTTCATATCCATCAAGAACGATCCCATTTGATCCTTATATCGTTGTATTCGGTCCTTCATCTTTGGACCACGAGAATTATATGTTCTGCCAATCGTTTCACATCAACAAACTCGTAAGCCTTGCTTGTAGAACCATTTTCACCCATCTTAAATGCTCTCAAATTCTCTTTAAACCTTTTAATTCGTCTCTTGCCCCATGGTCCATGTGAATAAATTATTTAAACTTGAATAATGTTGAGCGAGGTCGCATCAATCTGATGCACAACAAAAATAAAACACCGAACTAAACATTGGTTTTCACGATTTTTAGAACACAACGAGCATTTCTACTATGCTATATAGCATTGGTGCTTTAATGTACAACTTGAAGTTGTACTATAACATTAAATGTATAAGTTTAAGTTGCACCATAAAGGAATTTGTATCATTATGTTATGGTACACTGTGATGGTATAACTTAAAAGAATTTGTACAGAAAATATAGGTACAATGTGAAATCGTATCATAACGTTAAAAACCTATAACACCAATGCTATATAACGGTGTAAAATTCCTTTAACACACCTAACCGTTTACAATACAACGACAAGGGACGCGGTAGCTATAGAGTATATAGGCTACAGACCGCCTTCCTCAACCCTAACTACGAACAAGGAGATAAAACCAATCGGCCATTCAGCCGGAAGGCGGCCGCGAGGCAGGAGAAAATCTTGATCGATACAAAGACACAGAGAAAGAAGAAAGCCCATCGACAAGCCTTCTTAATATTCTGAAGGCGGCGGCGATGTCGAAGCGATGCCATTACGAGGTCCTCGGCATCTCGCTGGATGCTAGCCCCGACGATATCCGTTCCTCTTACAAGAAGCTCGCCCTCCAGCGCCACCCAGACAAGCTAATGCGATCCGGGCTAAGCGAAGGCGAGGCCACAGCTCAGTTCCAGGAGTTGGTTCACGCCTACGAGGTTCTCTCCGACCCCAAGGAGCGCGCCTGGTACGATTCTCACCGCTCTCAGATCCTCTTCTCCGACCCGGACTCCGCCAACTCTGGCGTTCCTGATTTGTTCTCCTTCTTCTCCAATACGGTATTCTCTGGTTACTCCGATAAAGGGAAAGGCTTTTACAAGGTTTATTCGGATGTCTTCAACAAAATTTATGCCAACGAGGTCAGTTTTTGTAAGAAATTAGGAACCGGGTTCGAGAGTTTAAGGGAGGCGCCGTTGATGGGGAATTTGGAGAGCCCTTACAGGCAGGTGACTGCTTTTTACAGTTATTGGTTAGGGTTTAGCTCGGTTATGGATTTCTGTTGGGCGGACCAATATGATGTAATGGCTGGCCCTGATCGGCGCTCGCGGCGGCTTATGGAGGAGGAGAACAAGAAGCTGAGGAAGAAAGCCAAGAGGGAGTTCAATGAGACGGTGAGAGGGTTGGCTGATTTTGTGAAGAAGAGGGATAAGAGGGTGATTGATATGATGGTTAAGAAGAATGCTGAGATGGAGAGGAAGAAGGAGGAGGAGAAGGAGAGGAAGAAGAAGTTGGAGAGGGAGAAGATCGAGAGAATGAGGGCATATGAGGAGCCAGATTGGGCTAAGGTGAGCGTGGAACTTGATGATTTGGAAGATATTGAAGACGAGAAGAAGGAAGATGAAGGGAAGCAAGAGTTGTATTGTGTGGCTTGTGGGAAGAAGTTTAAGAGTGATAAACAATGGAAGAATCATGAGCAGTCCAAGAAGCACAAGGAGAAGGTGGCCGAGTTGAGAGAGTCGTTTAAGGAAGAAGAGGAGAAAGCCGAGGCAGACGAGGAAGAAGACTTTGTGGAGTTTGGAGAAGAAACTAATGAGACATATTATGGTTTGGATGAGGTAGAGGAGAGTTTTGAAAAGGGTTTTACGGTTAGTGAGGACAATAATGGGGTTGAGAATTTGGAAGCTGAAGATGGGTTTGTTGATACAGAAGACTCTAATGGAGTGGACGGAGCCAATCAGAATACTCAGGATGCTGTTTTGGGTAGTGATGATGGTGATGGTGATGGTGATGGTGATGGTGAAAGAAATGTCCTTGAAGCAATGCTGTCGGGACGCAGGAATAGGAAGACTCGAAGTTCTAGTGTATATGAAGATGTGTGGAAGGAAGCTTATGGTAATGGTGCTAACGAGGGACGTACTGATGTTACAGAGCATGACAGTCGGAAGAGTAGAAGGAAAGCTAAGAAAGAAAAGGGCAAGAGCAATAGTGCAGTAGGACCTCAGAATGCTGTTGTTGATGAGAGTAAGAGTATGAATGAGGAGAAAGCAGTGGGTGATGATGACCAAATGAATGAGCCCTGTTGTACTACTTCCATTGCAGATGACAATGCGAATGATATTATAAAGGAAGATCATTTGGTGAAGAATCGTAAGAGTTCAACTAGCCAATCTGCTGCCGAGAAGAAGGGCGTTGCAAGGAAGGAAACCAATTCAAAGACCACATCCAAAGGGAAGAAAGGAAAGGTAACTAACTACCTTTATCAACAAGTTTAGATTAAATGTCCGTTTAATTCATTTTGGTTTCAATGACTAAAGGTCTACTTGGCTGGATCCTGCATTAGTCCCATCTAAGCGGGCGCAATTCTTCTAGAGGAATGAGCGGTAGTTCTTTTACTTGTATGATCATATTACGATGCATTTAATACACCTCTCAATAGTGACCCTAACATGTCGTTGTTCCCACTGTGTGTTGCATTTTGTGATCCGAATAGACTGATTGTCCAAAGGTTGGTAAAAATGGAATGTGTTGGTGGTGACTGACTCTGAAATTTGCTCTGTAAATCAGGGAGGTTCGAAAAAGGCTGGCAACTCGTGTGAGGCATGCGGGGAGGAGTTCGAGTCGAGGTAAATTGCATGGCCTTGTTCATTTATGTTTGTTTGACCCTTCTTTCCTTTAATTCATGCGCATGAGATGAAGTTGATACCCCCTGTCTGCTGCAGGAACAAGTTGCATAAGCACTTGGGTGAAACAGGTCATGGTTCATTGAAATACCGATGAAGAGTATAACCAATTATTTGATTCTTATTTTCATTATTTGCTTTTGTTTGTAGAAACATCAATTTTGACCATCCATGTATTTTAGAGAGATGTGATTGTAAGAATAGAATCATATGTAAACTATCAGAATCCTACTGGTATCCATAATTCAGATCTTTCTTTGTAGTAATTGGCCTTGTTGAGATTTTTGGAACCAGCGGGCTGTTTCGGGTTCCATTCGAATAATTCATGCTAGACCAACTCCAAGCACAGGGTTAAACTTGGATAAGTGGAAGTTTAATACCCAAATACACTCCAACCATGGACATTAGGGGGGTACCAAATTAACACCCCACAACCCAATTCCGGCCACGAGGAAGAACTTAATTCTCTCTTTTTTACTTGTTTTTTTTTTTTTACTGTTGATAAAACTTGTTTTTTATTGTTCATATCGAGAAAAATAATAATTACATTACATTAGAAATGTTTCTTTTAATAAAGGGTAAATACCTTATTTTGGTCTGAACTATGACCATATAATTAACTTGGTCCGTGGTTTCGGAAATTAATATTATGGCCACAACTAGGGGCAAACCTAGGGCTGCAAATGAGCTGAGCTACTCGCGAGCAACTCGAGGCTCGAATCGGGTAAAACTCGTTCGAAACTCGACTAGTTTACTAAAGAGCCAAGCTTGAGCTTAGCTATGTTCAACTCGCGAAGCTTGCGAGCCAGCTCGACTCGGATGCTTGTGGAGCTCAACTCGTGAGTTGGCTCATTTAGAGCTCATGAGATGTATCAACATTGTGGTTTGAGGGTCAACTTGATCACCGACTTATGGATGAATCGATCTAATTTGGATTTTCATAATTCATAGGATTGTTAAATTATATATCTCACATCATGTGAAGTTTAACATGTTGATCATGTAAGAAAATATGTCTTATTTTTAATTCTATAAAGAAATTATGTACAAAATTGTTTCGATACTATGACATAACATGATTTGAACTAGTTAAAATTTATTAACTAAACAATATGATACCTACAAATTATATAATAAGATTAATTAATGTTGAATATTTGATTATTTTTTTGTCGTTACATCAATCACATGTACCATACACGACATACAAAATGAATGTATCAAATACGATCTAAGAATTTAGTAAACAAGTCTAGCTCGAACTCGAATCGACTCGGCTCGTTAATAAATGGCTCTAGCTCGAGCTCGAGCTCAACTCATTTGTTAACGAGTCAAGCTCAACCTGTGGTAAAACTCGGCTCTGCTCAGCTCATTTGCAGCCCTAGGTGAACCCAATGGGCTTTAGGGGTGTCATGAGACACCCCTAAATTTTGGAAAAACGATTATCTATCCTTTGGTGGTAATTTACGTATGGACAAAAAAATTATAATTGATAGTGAGGGACAATCCCGAAATTTGAAAAAATGATTATCCTACTGTCATTTTTAAAATTTGTGTATGGGAATATAAGTGGTAGGTTGGGTAATTCAAACCTAGAACATTATTATTATTAATAAACTTGATTTTCATTAAACTACAACTCTTTTGTTGTTCGATTTTGAACACAGTGTAATAGTAAAATGACATTTCCTATCTCTAATTATTTTCAAAACCTAACAATTAAAGTAATTTCAAGCTACCCTTAATTTTTATTGATGTTATGGTTGTACGACAAGTATTGAAAGAGTCTTTTGCTTTGGGTTACATCAAGAACAAGTTTACAAATCGAATATGCGTTAAATTCATGAATGATTGTTTAGTAGGGTATATAGAGATAATTTTTTTAACACTCTAGTCACCAATTGCATTCTACAATCATTTCTGAATATGAAACACATCATGAACTTTTTTAACCTGTACGAGTAATGTATTTTCTTATTTATAATTTTATTTTCATTTTTATTAATTATTTTATTTTTATTTAATTTATTTTTAAATGAGGACACTCCTATAGAAAATTCATGGGTCTGTCACTGCCCTCAACTATGCAACATATAGACTCAATTATCCCGACACATGGTTTGACCGTTTACCATTAGTCAACACGCTATGTTAGTCAACCGTTGGAGAAAAAGATGAAATGAAAGTGAAAAAGTGGATATATAGTGTGGAAGGTATTAAATTTGAGAGCCATGTTAGGAGTTGGTCTTAGATGGAACAATGCTGAGGTGTTTGCAAATATTTTTCCTTTCTTTCCTTTTTATTCCAGTTGCAATTGGCATATACAATAGAAATTCCAGAACAAATCCCCTGGTGTTCACAGGGTTGTTTGCCTTAGTTATATACAAAATGACTTTATTGTCTAAATGTAAGCATTTGAGAAATGTATATATTTGGGAGTGTAAGTATTACAAATGCATTGTTTGTTTAAAAGTTTTTATATGAGTCATTTTTAAACGAGTCATTTCTATAATTTTACCATTTTTCCCTTATATTTAATATGTTCTGTTATTTTGTTTCCTATTCTAATAAAACCAACCACATAAACAAAAGTATCTTGCAACCAACAAAACATATTATTTGGGTGTTTACCATGTATAATACTAGTTTCTAAATTTAAATAATAATTATATGTTAAATTTCTTTATAAAAGATAACGCCTCCATAAGTCTCGTATTTTAAGCTAATTACAAATGATAGTGTTTGTGAACAAAAATGATGTGTCGCTACGTAATTTACCCTCTTCGTCGCTAATGAAATTTGGGAGAAAGAAAATAATTCCGAGAGTAGACGGAGCAATGACATAGAAAACAAATAATAGAAAGAGAAGGATAGAAGTGGGTTTACATAAAATAGACAAGGACATAGTTAGAGCATTTAGACTAAATAATGAGTCATTTGGAAATGACTCATGGATATGAGGCATTTGAAAAAAACTCGATAGAGTCATTTGAGACTTTCACATTTACGAAATGACTCATGCGTTTTTTATTTATCAAACGAGTCATTTGAGATCAAATGACTCAATTAAATCATTTAGTAACAAGTGACTTAATCAAACGAACCCTTAGAGTTCACTTGAGTTCACGATGCATCCACACTCACCACAATACAAAACAACAATATAAATAAATAAACAAATAAATAAATAAGCATACCCATGCTCTATATAATAAGCATACCCTTGATACAATGATACCATACCATACCATACCGTGATACAATATACGATGGTGTTTCGCAGACTAGGATTTTGTATCTTATCCGCTTCCATATAAATATAATAATCCATGAATATAATTAAACATACAAAAGAGTTACTGTTGTATGAGAGTTTTGCTAACATGTGTGGTTGGTCACTTTTTGTTTGCTCACAGCCACTTTTTGTTGATTTTTTTGTGCAAGCCACTTCTTTTTATGTATTGCTAATTCTTTTTATTTTATATTTTTTTTAATCTATGCTAATAAACTTATTCTAACACGAGCCGTAGATTATTCAATATTTTCATAAATTGAAGTGGATGTTGAATCGAAAAAGTTAGTGGTTGATGTTCAACAGCTAACCGTTATAGAATCGTTAGTTATTTGTTGATTGCAATGCAGTTAAAAGCGCGATTCTACCTAGAAGCGGAAAATGGGTAAAATCGTAAAACGTAGAATCAAAGCGTAAAAGCGTAAGTTTTTTACGCACCCACTAAAATAGCTAAAATATGTTAAGTACAACATATAGTATGTAAAATGTGAGTGTGTAGATTTTAGATAAGTTAATAACTACATGAAATTCATAATTAAAATATAATATCTAACACATAAACTAATTTGTGTTGACTCAAAAGTAGAGAAAACACATAACATCTTAATAATAAGCTCATAAACGTAGATCGTAACTCGTAAACGAGTTTGAGAATCCAAATTCTCATAAGCTGGTTTGAGTTTATCTAATTACATACTATCAATTACCCATAAACTTTTATCGTAACCCAGGTAAGAGCCACAGCTGAAGACTAAGGGAGAAGACTGATAGAAGGTCACTAGCTGTTAAGAATACTATTAGGTGTCTTTTCAACCTAATATGAAGCCCCTATCTCGACACTAGTTGTAGAACGAGTGATGAATCATGTTTTTATTTTTTATTTTTTTTGTTGATATGTCTCCAAAATTACATCATTTTGGGCCAATTAGCACATTTATATGAGATTATCAAAATCGTATAAAAACGCTTCAGAATCGCGATTTTACCGATTTTAAGCGATTTTACCGATTTTACCCATGTTTTTACTAGTTTTTGTGACTGAGCGAATTTAGGTAGAAACTGAAACGTTTTGGTGGCCTGGATACGTAAAAACGTAAGTTTTTAAGTTTTAATGCGCGATTTTGACTGCACTGGTTGATTGAACCGCTCATGCGCTATAACAGAAAAATATATATAATACACTAATCTATGAGTGAATTTTTCACTAATCATAGACAATTTCAAATCCATATCATCTATTGCCTATAAGTTCTAACAAAGCACTCAAACTATCTCACAAAAGAAACTCTTAATTTCTATTTTAAATTTAAGTCAGTAATAGGGTGACAAACCGTAGTGAACCATATAAATCCGACAACGAGGTTGGGAAATGAAAAAAGGGAAGCATAAATAAAATTAATTATTGAGATTAGATAGTCTTAGTTTGATATTGTTTTAATTTTATGTGGTTAAAATAGTGAACCAATGGACCAGCTGAATTAGGTGGTTCATCTGGTTTCATCTGAAATATTTAAAAAACCATTTGTTTCATCTTTAACCATCCAATCAAATAAACCGACCGTTATTATAACTGGTTTAGTGGTTCTACTGATGCAATCGTTGATCCGGTTTGGTTCTTATAATCATGAGATTATTTCGGTTTTGCTCACATCACTACAAAAAAGACTGCAATTAGTGACTAGAGGATTCTGTCAGTAAAGGCCAAATTTCGTCGCATATTCACTTACCTATATCATGAGTTCATAATTAAGTTGTAAATATCCACATACTTTAATAATTTTTAGGGTTAATTAAATTATTAGCCAAATACTTCAAAATACAAAGTATTAGCCAAATCTTTTGTAACGTATCAAAACATTAGCTATTTGTGTATTATTGTTAATAATTTTGTAGCTCTTTTATTAATTAAAATACTAAATTTTGGAAGGTTGACCTCCACGTATCTTTTCCAACCCAATATCATGTTGCCACGTCATTGCTACTAATAAGACTGCTAATGGGAAGCTAATATTTGGACACACTTTGTATTTTGAAAGTTTTGACTAATAATTAAAAAATTTGAGTGATAAATTATATTTTCCCTAAAAAATTAATATGCCCAACCTTAGACTCATGTCGTTCTTTGAAATCACCCATCTTTAACCATGTGTTGTTGTTATCCTAATATATTCACTTACCTATATCACGAGTTGATGATTAAGTTGTAAATATTCACATACTTTCAATGATTTTTAGGGTTAATATATTTAGATGGCCCAAAATTTTCACAAATTAAATATCCTGGCTAAGCTTTTCAATCGATAACGTTGTGGCCTTAACTATGTATCAAAGTTACGAAATTGGTCAAACCCGAGATTTGACCGTTATCTTGGACGGTCAAACGCGTTGACTAACGGTCAATTCACCACATCACTACAAAGTCAACATAAACCACTTAAAAATTTGGTTTTTTCCACCTATTACCATTTATCATTTTTATTTTGAACAAAAGAAGGAAAAAAAGGAACGTCTGTTTTTTTTTTGTGAAAAGATAAATGGTGATACGTGGAAAAAATCAAAATTTGTGCTGACTCGGCAGTAAAGTGGCACATTGACCGTTAGTCAATGCTTTTGACCTTCTAAGATAATAGTTAAATTTCATGTCTGGCCAATTTCTTAACTTTGATGCATAGTTGATGTCACAATAAATCGAAAAGATTAATCAGAATGTTTAATTGGTTAAAAGTTCGAACCATATAAATATATTAACCCTAATTTTTAAGCTAACATATTATCAATACTTGCAATGTAACCTTTTTCATATTTGAATTTATCCTAAATCAAAGAATCAGACCCACGCAGAGAATTGAAACCCAAGTTCTCAATTAGAAAACAATAATTAAAATAAAAAGTTTCCTGGACCATAACATTCAGACCACAAATATAAACACAGTAAAATACCAAGGACTCCTTCTTAAGAAGGCGCAGAAGCCAGAGAAAATAGAATGGAATGGGTTCTATCGTTGCTTCATAATGAACAATATCTCAAACGATGTGAGAGGATGAGAGTGGCAAGAGCAGCAATTTCATCTTCGTAGGTAAAATTGAAAAGAACGGGAGTGAAGACGAACATCAATGTGTAGAGAGAGTGAGAGGAGAATTGCATCTACAAGGGTTCGATCTTTAATCTACTATCATTGTCACCATAGCTGCAAAAGAGAAGAAGAAAAATGAAGAGAAGGGAGAACGACTGTGCAGGGAAAAATGAAAAGAGGCATGAGAATGGCGCAGGTAAACATGTGGAGAAGTTAGGGTTTGTATTAGGAAAATTTTATACCAACGTTGAGGATCTTAGATCTAATATTTGATGACTAAAATTGAGCTAAATTATTTACACTACTAAATAAAAAAGAAACCAGTAATATTCATCTCTCTGACCTCGGTTCCGATCACAGGATGATTTTGCTGTTGTTTCATGCCTCTGCTGTCAAAACGAAGGCAAATTTTCATTTCGATTGTCGTTGGCTTTCCACATCTGAGGCAGAGGAGATCGTGGTATTTCAATGGAGTTCGTGGTATGGTGGTAATTCGCAGTTCAAATTACATTCCACTTTGAAGTCCGCTAGGCATAGTCTTTTTCACTGGTCCTTAAAAGGAACTTCGAACTCGGCTCGGGCAATCCGTGAACTCCAAGATGCTCTTCAATCGGAACGAAATAAACCTATAGTTGATTGGACGATTATCTCTGTTTTTGAGCAACAATTATCTGAAGCTTTTTTGCAGGAAGAATTGTATTGGCATCAGAAATCTCGAGTTCATTATTTAACTGAAGTAGGAGGAAGAATAGGATTTTGCTTCTTCGAGACGACGACGGGATGGCTCACTCTGATGACCTGGGCATGGGTGGTATTGCAGTTCAATATTTTGTTCATCTTTTTCAATCTGAAGTTGTCCCTTGCTTTGATTTTGTGGCCGGTATGCTACTTCCGGGATTGGTTTTGCCATCGACGAATGCCGCCCTTATTGCTCCAGTTTCCCGGGAGGACATTCGATTGGCAACTTTCAGTGTTGGTAGACTCCAAGCCCCAGGATCTGACGGGTTTACAGGTATCTTTTTTCAGCATTATTGGCATTTAGTGGGAAATTCAGTCGTTGTAGCTGTGCAGGAATTTTTCCATACTGGGCATCTCCTCCCTAATTTTAATCACACTTGGATCTCGTTGCTTCCGAAGGTCCCTGGTGCTGAAACCATGCGTCAAATGCGGCCAATTGCTTTATGCCAGGTAGTTTACAAAATAATCTCTAAAGTTCTCACTCGTAGACTACGAGAGGTTCTTCCTTCTATCGTTGGTCCCTATCAGAACGGGTTTGTTAAAGGACGTCTTATCTCGGATAATATTTTGTTGGGTCAGGAGGTTTTACAATTTCTGAAGAACAAATCCTTGGATAGCGATAAGTGTATGGCTTTGAAATTAGACATGGAAAAGGCTTATGACCGTGTTGAGTGGAATTTTTTGTTTGCTATCATGTCTAAGCTTGGTTTCTGTCCCCAGTGGCTTGATTGGTTGTGGGCGTGTGTTTCATCAGTATCTTTCTCTGTGCTTATCAATGGCTCTCCCCATGGTTACTTTCATCCTGAGCGAGGATTGCGTCAAGGTGATCCGCTCTCTCCTTTGCTGTTTGCGCTCTATACGAAAGGTTTTTCTAGTGTTATTAATCAAGCCATTCACTCTGACTTGCTGCATGGACTGAAGGTGCACCGTCGGTGTCCTAGGATTTCTCACTTACTCTTTGCGGACGATTCATATTTGTTCCTCCGGGCATCCCCTTTGGAATGTCATAATCTCCTTCATATTCTTAATTCTTACCAGCAGGTGAGTGGTCAGAAGGTCAATCTTCAGAAATCCACTGTTACCTTTAGTAATAATGTTTCTGCAGATGAAGCCTCAGCTATTATCTCTCTGCTTGGCGTGGCAATCAGTGGTCCCCAAGATCGTTACCTGGGACTTCCGATGCGCGTCTTGCGTTCTAAACAGGATACGTTTCGTTTTGTTGAGGAAGGCCTGGTTAATCGGATTCAAGGATGGAAATCGAAGTATATGTCATTGGCGGCAAAGGAAACAGTGATTAAATTAGTGGCTTTGGCCCAACCGATTTACATGATGTCGTGTTTTCGAATTCCTTCATTTTTTTGCAGGGGTTTAAATGGGCATCTTGCTCGCTTTTGGTGGAGTCAACAGGATAGTGAGGGTGGCATGAGATGGACCTCTTGGCGTGCTTTATGTCGACATAAATCAATTGAGGGTCTGGGTTTTCGTGATTTAGACTCCAATAACATTGCTTTGCTTGCCAAACAAGCTTGGAGGATTGTCCAGGATCCGGATAGCCTCTTAGCTACCACATACAAAGGCAGGTATTTTCCCAACTCCTCCTTTCTTTGTGCTACTGCTGGTACGCGCCCTTCATGGGCATGGCAGGGTGTTCTTTTGGGCAGCGATCTTTTGGTCCAAGGACTACGTTGGTTAATTGGTTGTAGACTTTCGGTCCACATTACGAATGATGTTTGGCTTCCCACCACCCCTCCTTCTAGGCCGATTTTGCTTCCTGGGGTTGTCTTACCTGACTCATTTATTTCTTGCCTAATAAATCATGGTCAAGGTTCTTGGAAGGAGAACGTGCTTTCATATCTCTTTGATACTGCCACTGTACAACTCATCATGTCTATTCCTCTGCCAATTTTTCCTGTGGCTGACCGTTTGATTTGGCATTATGAAGTTTCAGGCGAATATTCTGTGAAATCTGGTTACGGTTAGCTGCGGCTGAGTACATTGCTGATTTTTCCATGATTCCATCGACCTTTGACTCTCGCTCTTGGAAGTTTCTATGGTCTCTTCCTGTTCCCCAAAAGCTTAAATTTTTTCTTTGGCGCGTGGTTAAAGGTTTTCTCCCTGTTCGAGATGTGCTACGTGATAAGGAATTGATTGTTGATGATGATACTGAGGCTTATGCTTGCCCTGTCTGTGGTGGTGCGGCAGAGACACTTGCTCATTGTTTTTTGGATTGTCGGATTGCTTTGGAGTTGTGGGATTTGTTGGGGTACAATCATATTCTTGCTCAAATTCGCTTGTGCCATGTTGCGATAGGTTGGCGTAGGATTTTTTTTTATGCAAGGTTATCCAAAGTTGAGATTTCGCGGTTGGTTTTTCTGTACTGGAGGCTCTGGAAGTCCAGATGTTTGGCTACTTATGATGGTATTCAGTATTTCTCCCATGTTTTATCACGACATTATTACTCTTGGGTTGTTGAATGGGAGCTAGCACAGGCGCATCCGGTGAGATCTTTGCCTCGCGCTTCTTCTGCTTTTAGTGGGGTTTTACCTCGTGATCAACCCCCTCCTCCCATACCTCCCGGTGCAGTGTTGGTTCACTTTGATGGTGCCACCAAATCTTTGGTCGGATGTGCCATTGGTTTTGTTGGCTTTGCAGAGGCGAATAACTCTATATTCGCTTGGGGGCGTTTTATTCCTAATATTGATGACCCATTTCTCGTAAAGCTCCTGGCCCTTCGCGACTCCTTACGTTGGTGCATGGCTCACTCGTTCACTAATGTTTTGTTTTATGGGGATGCGCAGGTGATCGTTCGGATGATTAATGCGAAGGACTCAGCGCACGCGTGGGCGGAGCTCTCCTGCAAGAAATTCAGGTGTTGCGGGCTTCTTTCCTTCGTGCTACGTTCCATTTCGCTCCCCATAGGTATAATAGGGCTGCCCATTTCGTGGCAAGACAAGCCCTTGGAGCGATGGTGCAGACACTTGTCGATCATCGTGTTTTATTTATTTAATTTTCCTAGCCTGGTCTTAGGAGGCCTTGTATTTTGTCGTATCTTCGCTACTTCCCTCTCGGGATAACTTTGGCAAAAAACAAAAGAAACCAGTAATATACTTATCCCATCAATATCCCGGCCGCTGCGTTCGTATTTAATTAGTATTCAATTATTCATAAATTTTCTTTTGAATTATCATATCTACAACCTATATTTATTTTATCTACACAATAATTAAAAGCCAAATGAGAAAACTTGAAGCCACATTTCAAATTTCCTGCATCTAGAGTGAAAATAGGAAGGACATTTTGGTCTTCACAATTACTTTTTTTTATTCATTAAAAAACACACTTAATAGGATTTGAACCATGACCACTTTAAAGAAAAAGCAAAGATCATAACCAATCACACTAAGTACATTTGTTAGATCTTTTTAAATTAAAAACATATAATCGCAGAGAGGAAAAAACCCTTCCCCCATTTCAAATTCCCTGCTCTAGGAGCGTTTGTAGAAAGGGTAGAATAGAGAGTGCCAATTTTTTTCTTTAAGTCCTTTTATTTCTCCGTGGTGGCAAAATATATATGAAAAGGGAAAAACAATACTCCTTTTTATTACTAAAAAGAAAAAAATTTAACAATAAACTAATGCATGGATTCTAATGGGCTAATCGCTAATCATAAAATAAAAGAGTTGAATGGGCCTGACCTACACGGGATTTGCCCATCAAGTAAAACAAATGAACATCATGGGTTTGTCATTCTAAAACAAGCTATTTTCTCTAGCATAATGTATATTATGCTATTATTTTATATCTTAGTGGCTAAAATATAATGTATTTTAAAGTTATTCAATGGTTCAACCTCGATCAACCCAATTAGTCCAATTTTTATCATTTCAAATATATATTATGTAATTATTTGATATCACAATGATAAAATTATAGTGTATATTATAGGGAATCGTTTGGTATTTGTTAGTAAAAAACTAAACAGAAAGACCTATTTGGTTATTTTTAACATTAAAAATATCCTATACATTTTCAGTTTCCTTTTGAAATTCTATAGTTTTATTCCCGAATCAGTGATGTGCAAATGTCGAATTGCAATCATCTCTTTACTTTCATTATTTTTTATTTTCAAATAGAAAGTTTAAAAGTAAAGAATAATTAGAGTTTGGCATGGGTCGGTCAAACAGGCTGAATTTCAAGTTTTGACCCGTTTTGATCAAGTCTAATTTATAATCACATGGTTCCTTGATACCCGGTAAAAATCTCAATCCAAACCAGTTTGGCAGGTGAGTACGTGTTTACCACCATTTTCTAGGGATACAGGAACATTGGTTTCTATCCCAAATCGTGTTGTTTATTCTTGATTTCTTTAGATTTTATCATGGCTTGGCAAAAAACCAGAAAGCAAAATGATGACATGATGAAAGTTTTATAAAGAAAATTAATCGGCCAACGGGCCGAGTAAAAGCTAGCAACGATTGTGAGATGCTCATTTCACGAAAATCGGCGGGATAGGCGATTTTTTATTCGATTTTCTGGAATTCGGTTTCTATAAAACTTACTCCATCTTATCATATTACCAGAAACAATATTGTTTCACAAGGTAACAGGTACTTGATCTTGGTTCATAAGACTGATTTTTGATTCGTTGCATCATTTCATGTCTCTTTCCTACTAAAATTCACTATTTTTATCACGTGTTTCTAAAAAAAAAAAACTATACAACAATAAGCTATACATCCCATTACATTATCAAATTTCATACCTCACCTTCCTCCGGACAAATGGCCGGGGCCCGCGCTAGTTTTTTGGTATACACGGGCATACATTGCTTCCTCTTTTCGTTATTAACCTTTTATAAGAACTGAACCAGATCAACGGTCGGACCAGTAGAACCGCCAAACCAGTTACGATAGCGGTCCGGTTCATTTTTTGGACGGTTATTGATGGATCAAATGGTTTTTCACTACTCAACATAAAACCAGATGAACCACCACGGTTTAACTGGTTCACTAGTTCACTAGTAACAAAAAAATATTTTAAAAAAATGATGTAAACTAAGACCATCAAACCATAATTATTAATTTTATATCTGCTTCCTCTTCTCATTTTCCAACCTGGTTGTCGCTTTACGTTGTCTACTACCAACTAGCACCGTAATTTAATTTGAATTAAAAAATTATTATTTCTTTTGTGAGACGGTTTGAACGGTTTATTAGAGATTTTGCTGATAATATGAATTTGAAATTGTTTATGATCAATGATAACTTCATTCTTAAATTAGTGTAATATACAAGTCTTATACGTTATATATCATGAACGGTTCTATCAACGGTTTTGTAACGGTTAACTACTAAACTCTAAACCACTAACTTTTTCAGTTCAGCCTCCAATCCTGTTATGAAAACAGAGGTTATTATTTATAATTAATATATTCTTTTGCAAGATAATTGAAAACATGTTTTTATTGAAATTATAATGATCACCAACCCTGTTCCTCCCAACTGTGTCATCTCATTTTTCAAATATAAAGGTAATGAACCATATTTTATTTTTATTGAGGGTAAGTAGGATCATCTGAAATAAACAAATATCAGACTTAAATTTAACTGCCAACATAATTTTAGTAGTCACAAAACAAATAATGATGATGCCCACTTTTCCAAAAAAAAAAACAACCTAATAACGAAAATTCTTTGTATTTACCAACATGGTATAGATTTGATCACAAATACACAACTACTTGACCAAATATCATTGACAACAATATTGTATTCATCGGAAAAAATGAGGGCACCAAAATTTCCCTTCAAATAATTCGTTTAGTGGTGAGGATTTTTGTCTTTACCGACGAAGTTAACCTTTGTCACAAATACACAACTATTTGATGAAACATAATTGACGACAATAAAATCTTGCAAATAAAAGTCATTGTTAGCGACGAATTTCAGTTGTCATTGGTAATTTTCGTCACTAATGACAGTCTTTTTTTGTTGTGAATTCCCAACCCTTTTTATTTTTGTTTCTTATTAGTTTTGGCTAATCCACAACGACAACCGACCTCATCACTGATTGGCCACATTTGAGGTGTTCTGATAGAAACTTATTTCTAGGGTTCTATCGATTGGATTGGGGAGATTGAGAAGTGATAGGAATTTAGGGATTTAGATAGAATTGGGGATTAGAATAGGGATTTGGGAAAGAACGTGAGAGGAAGAGGAAGAAAGAATGGCTGGCGGCTGATTAGGAAGAGAGGAGGGGTTTAGGGATTTGGGGAGATAATCTTTCTTATTATTTTCTGCTTAATTGAATAGATGAACATCAACGTACATATATAGGAAAAGAACTAGAAAACACTAACAATTAATCTAATACGACTAAAAGACTAATTATCCTAATATAATAATAATTATAGAAAAGAAACCGAACGAAAGTTGGTTTCTATCCTGTTCCATTCATATATATTCTTCGGGTAAATTACAAGGTTGGTCACTGGGTTTATTAAAAACTTTCATGTTTGGTCACTGAAAATATTTAATTTCATTCATGGTCACTAAGATTAGTTTAATAGTTCAAATTTGGTCACTCTCCGTTAGTCTCCGTTAGTTTTTACTGATGTGGCAGTCAACTATTATAGTTGACCGTTAAATGAGTGACGTGGACATTAAAATATTAAAATAATAAAATTTAAATATTTATAATTTCCACATCATTTTACAACTACTAAAAATAAAAATAAAACTTAATTCATATTATTTTATAAACACCTAATATTCAGAACCAGGAATAATTCCGCCGTCGACGCCTCTCGGCGGATCTCGACTACTTCGAATTCCTCGATCTGCTCCGGCAAAGGGTGCTGCTGAATCCAGTTACCCGAGGGTTTGAAGACGATGGACTTTGGGTTGGGCACCATCCGAAACCACAACAAATTGGTCCGAGCCATTCTGCAACAACTCATTTAACGGTCACTCACCGCCGCCGCCGCCGTTGCTGTGCTCCTCCCTTCTCCCCCTCTGTCCTCTGAGCTGTCTTTGTAGTGCGGGAGCTGCTTAGATTTTTCGAATGGGATTAGTTAAGGGAATAATTCAGTTGTTGAAGGGGAGATACCAGAGATTGATTTTATATAAACAGGAATGAAATGGGGGAAGAAAGAAAGGCTCAGTTATTTGACTTTTGCTGTTGAAGTTGAAAGAAAATGACGGAATTGAAGAGCTTCTGAGTAGAGATGCGAGGAAGGGGAAGCGAAAATACGCGCCACGAGCAGTGGCGGAGTCAGGAATCGAAAGTGCTCGTGTCCTCTTTTCAAAATATAAAAAAATATATTAAATATAATTAAAAATAATAATATCCAAATATATCATTTATATATAATAACGAAATAACCAATCAATACAATCACTATTTTCATAAACAACTACGATACATTTTCATATTCTGAGTAAAATTAAATTTATGTATGCCTTTAAACAAGAAATGTGTTGTAATTTAGTGGTATAACACTCTTATATTACTTAGATGTCATGAATTCAATACTTAATTTGGACTACTTTTTTTGTTACCCTAGAAATTACCTGTGTCCTGGGACACATCCCAGGACCCTTGGCTCCGCCTATGGCCACGAGACCCTTTTTTTTATTTGTTAATATTTTTTATTTTTTGCTATTATTATCTTCCTCGTCGTGGCCGTATCTGGCGGTTAAGGTGGGGATCGACGGCTGGCGTAAGAGCTGCTTCCGGTGGATCCACGGCTAAGGTTTTCATCGGTCTTTGTCAACGGTCACTCTCCAGTTGTCCAACGACTTCTATAATCCAATAAGTGGACGAGTCCATTTGTGCCATATGTTTATTGAGATTAGAATAATAGGAATTAAGTTTTATTTTATATTTTAATAGTTGTAAAATGATGTGAAAATTGTAAATGTTTAAATTTTATTATTTTAATATTTTTTAATGGCCACGTCACTCATTTAACGGTCAACTATAATAGTTGACTGTCACATAAGCAAAAACTAACGGAGACTAACGAGAGTGACCAAATTTGAACTATTGAACTAATCTTAGTGACCATGAATGGAATTAAATATTTCAGTGACCAAACATGAACGTTTTTAGTAAACCGAGTGACCAACCTTGCAATTAACCCTATATTCTTCCCGTGCATTTTCTCGATTTTCATTGGCTCTCTTCTTGATTCTTCTTCTTATTAGTCGTCATTTTCCCTTTTTCTTCAATCTCATCAGTGCAGACCACATTGGCTAGAGCTGCGATGGAGACGACCCAACTTTAGGTAGAAAAATTAGGGGGGGGGGTGAACTATGGTGTTGCGGTGGTGATCAAATATGAAGCAACGGATCAAAATTCTGTCTGTCGTCAAATTTTTTCTTTTGTGAAATTTGAGATAAGATTTATCATTTATGTGACCATGATGCTCTGCCACTAGGGCTTCTTCCCGATTTTTCCGCTGCTTCTTCCCTATGTTTCTTTCCTTTCTTGGTTGATCAATTTTGTGCCCCTCATTCCGCTGTTTCTTCCCTATTCCCTATGTTTCTTTCCTTTCTTGGTTGATCAATTTTGTGCCCCTCGTTTTGGTTTACTGATTACTAATGAACCAGACAACACATTTATCAATTTTTTATTTCATTACCGTTCTTTGTTAACATATGGTTACTAATTGTTGTTTGCCTAATAGAGAGACCTATAGGTGCAAAATCCTAAAAAGTTGGCTTTGGTACTAGCATCCTTTATTTAGCTCATCGGTAAAATAAGGAAGATCAATTAAAAGACACTCACAAATGACGGACATTCAAAAGCAACGTACAAGAATTGTCCCATGCCGCTGCGGAGCGCGGCTCATAACACATCTAGTAATAATAAATAAATGTAAGAGCTTTCCCGGACCAAACAGCTCTTCATACGAACACATGCGGAACCGAGGCAGTAGATAAGCTAGCTAACACATAATAATAAATGCTGTTTGGGATCAAAGTGGCTCGCCAGAGGAAGCTTGTTTAATGTAAGCAATGGCTTCCTCTTCTGACAACTGTCCTCCTTCAACGAGCCCCCTCACTAAGGTGTTGGCATACTCTTTGCATGGAGCTCTCAATGGGAATTCCCCACACCTAAACTTCTCAGCATCAGACAGCGAGCACCTGAAGAATATAATCAATCAACCATCCAAATGGTAATGACAATGTAACCGACCTACACAATTTTCAGTAGTAAGAATGGAGGAGCACATACGTCATGGTGAGAATGGGAAGATCCTGCTCCTTTCCCATGTAAACCACATTACGGTACCAACCACTCTGCATCACATAACAGGCGGGAGATTGAGGAACAGATCGCCAACAAAATCTCGGAGAATGGGAAAAGGGATATGTATCAGAAACACCTTAAAAACCTCCAGAGAAACAGATCCTTGGTTAACGGCAGAATTCAACTCGGTCAAATCGAATACAGGAGAGCTCATATCATGGCAAGAGACGTTCTCCTGAAGTAAGACATCGTTAAATTGCTCTAGCCTGCAGGAGACAAGATGGAGCCAAGCTTTAGGAGAACTATGTAACTGATAGTGAATACTGACAGCTTTTTGGTTTTACCAAGTAACCCTGAACAGAGTTATAAGTGGGCAACTTCCATTACTCACGTGATCCTATAGAGGCACATATGTGCTTTTTCATGACTGCTGCTCTCTGGAAGGAGGAAAGCAACCCCTCCCGGACCCCATGTATCAGTAGACTCGTGACCAAAGAATAACCTGTGGGGGAAAGTTTTCCACATGATTCCCTTGGATGGGTTTTTGTCCACCGAACCAGTACACGCCTTCTGCATGCCTTCCACCTGAAATATCGACAACTCCATAAAATGGTTCAATTGTTGCCTCCATTCGAACATCACAACTTTTGTTCGCTCAAGAAAAACGAAAAGATGGGTAAATATTATTACCTGACCGCCTTCGATGTAACAGCGGAATCTAGGCTGCCACATATTCGATCCAAAAGTAGCATACCAAATATCAGTTCTGGAAAGCACTGGCCTCCAGGAGGTGAAAGATGCAGATCCTCCTGCAGATATGAAGGTCAAACCGGAATTAATTTACAGCAAAAGTCAGGGAATGAAGTTAATTTGGGATATGGAAAGGTTCGACTTTCAGAGTCCTCTCTATACCACTATGATCTTCAACTGTCAACTTTGAAAGTGGTCCCACAACTTCCTCAAGAGCAGCCTCAACATTGTCAGAAATAGTGTTGGATGGTTTCCCATCCTCGCCTTCAGAATCTGAGCTTGAGACTAGAAGATGCTGAAATAAGCCAAGTCTACATGTTACCAAAATTGATTAAACGAAGCTGGTACAGTACAAAGGAGGAACAAGAGCACAACCAGTTTATTCATAGAGTTACGATTTGGCATTCATGAAGAAAAGTTTAAACCAAAAAATAGTGGAAAACTAGAGTTGGAATTTGAAAGTAAAACCTAGCACCAGCACAAATGAATTTGAACAAATGCCGGAGAAATCATAATTGACATTAAGGTCTGGTACTGCACATTTTGGCTCCGGCTCATATTGAGTGCATTTTTACCTCTGAAGCAGGGAAACAAACTACTTTTGCTCTTCAGATCATAATTTTTAATTGAGTATTCAAAATCAGCCAACTATAAACAAAATGACGAATGAATTTTCAACATTCCAAAGACCAAATGAACCCAAAGATGAAATTCTCGACTAATTAACGCAATATTGACAACAGTTATATAAGCAAAGATTTCGAATACCAAAAGCAATGTATATGCTTTAGTGGGCAAAGCGAAGATAATGAGAATGGCTTGAAAATCACGACTTACCGGAGGTGGAGCCTTTTGATTTGTTAAGTTTGTTGGTAATTCATCGACAAAAACAGGCCAATAAGCACTCAATTTTTTGCGAACCTGGACAATGATGCATCATTCAGCAAACCCAATAAGCACTTTCTACACACATTGCATACAAGATGACAATACATTCCACATTACCTCCTGTATCACACGCCATGTAGACTCAAATGGATAGGCCTCCAACGATCTTGCAGCATGCTTACGTTCAAGTAACATCTCCATGCAAGCAAGAAATGAATTTGCAATAGAATCAAGATTGTATCCTCCTTCAAAGGCTAACACAACTTTTCCATGAGAAAAATCCATCAACTGAAAAGAAAGCACCAAAATCAATAACAACAAAAGCATCCCTCAAGAATGAAACCATGGAAATCATGCTACCGTCGCTCTTTTTTTTTTTTTTTTTTTTTTGAGAAATCATGCTACCGTCACTCTTCCCCAAAGATTGCATCTATAAAACATGAGGGGCAAGTCATTAAGAAGGATATGCAGTTACCTTTCCCAACATCACTGAATATCCATACGGTGTGACACGGCAACCACCAAGCGGATCTCCAGCAGCTGAAAACAATCAGAAAGTATTATAGAAATGCATCAAGCTTCTAAGCATAGACAGTTATACTTAATGATGTCACCAGAGAAGACGAATAAAAAACATATATCTATGATCTTTGTCACATGCTAAACCAATGACGAGATAATTTATCAAGAAGCTAAATAACAAAGGCCAGACATAAATTTATAACATACATATCGACGCCAAAAGGTCTCTGCGAAGAAGGAACTCATCAAGAAATGTAAAAAGCTACATCTGCCTACCTCCCAAGTGTCAAGATACTGCGAAGTTCAAATTATTTTAGATAAGCCAATATTCTGAGATCATTAAAAAGTTTTCAAACAAAATGTATGGCCATGCATTGAGTAGTCACTTCAATAATTTCGGCGCAATCATGGACCCATATTGGATGAGAACAGAAATCCGAACTATGAAAGTTTATAAAATTACTATAACAAACCTGCATCGAATCCTGCTGACACTATTATTATGTCTGGATCAAATTCTTTCGTAACAGGGATCAAAACATGATCCCAAACAGCAAAATAGTCCGCATCTCCACATCGTCCGTTCTCCCAGGGGACATTTATATTATATCCTGCACCCACACCCTCACCCACCTTGGTGTAGCAGCCATCGTCACTGAATGGGTAAAATGAACCAAACTCGTGCCTGCACAAATTAAATGTCCCTTCACGAGTAGTTAACATAATTTTTTTTACTCATCTAGTCTGTGTATGTAAAGAACCACTTTTCAGTAAACACATGAAGAACAAGAGGCAGCCAGAGTATCAAATATCATCCTTGCTCTGTGAGGGGGATTAAAGCATATTATGTGATTAATCAAAGTCAGGATGCCTAAAAAGGTTCTTCGAAGCATGATGACTCAGAAAACAAAAGCAGAGATAAAAACATATTATGATAGTTAAACAACAAATAGTATCATTTCTACAAGGTAGTTTGGATGCCTTTTCCATTCCTTTTTTGTACGATAGTAAGTGTTACATGTGGTATACAAGGAGAAAATTATATCAGCAGAGAAAATCACTAACTTTACCTATGGACTGAGAAAAACAGTACCCGCGGATCAGTCCAGAACATCTTCTGGGTACCATTTCCGTGATGTACATCCCAGTCCACAATCAAGATCTTTTTTATGCCCAATTCTAGCTGTAAGAAAAGAGAAAATTGTAGGCAATGAGTTGAAATCTCAATTAACAAACAAAGGGGTTGGAATGAAAAAAATTTAGGTTACATCTAGGCTCTCACAAACTGAATATCAACAATAAAACAACATTTAAACCTTACACTTCCATCTAACAAAAAGCTGGCTGCAATAGCAACATTATTGAACAAACAAAACCCCATGGCCTCATCAAGTTCAGCATGATGACCAGGAGGTCTAACAATGGCAGCAGCAGAATCCAACTCCCCTTTGGCAACTTTTTCTGCAACCTAACAAAACCAAAGGTCGCTGTCATAGAGTGTTAACCATGCTTGACCATATGATCCGATGGAAGCAAATAATAGCTCCGTAAGAGCCCAAGATAAAAAAGGAATTCAAACAGGGAAGGCAGCAAATAATACCTCTACAACAGACCCAGCAGCAAGGTAAGCAGCTTCGGATGATCCCTCGTTGAAGTATATGGAATTCAGTTTGGCGGAAACCCTGTTCCTCCTCGAGTTGCAGCTTATATTTTTGATCAAATCGACATGTCTTTGAGTGTGTACAGCCAGTAGATGTTTGTCTTGTGCTTTTTTGGCGTCTAGAAGAACACATCTGAAAAAGGGTTGCAACCCCCACAATGCCGCACAATCAGAAACCTAAAGCACTAATTCGCCCGATAAAAATAACAGCAACAACAAAATTGAAAAGGTGACGCAGCTCAAAAAGGCAAAAGGACTAAAAGAAGTATTTCCTGGCCTCCGTGAAGAAGATTCTTGACGTTACCAGAATTCAGCAGTTTGGCAGCTCGGTAAGTAGAAACCCAAAAGATGAAAAACAAAGGGTTCCAGAAACGAGACGAGACGACTACCTGCTCGGGATATCATTGGCTTGAAGCTTGCTCCAAATAGCCCTAATTCGATCAGGATTTTCAGGATGGTGCTCGCCGTCCGGAGTAGAATGTTTACACATACGCTCGTCGTACAAAAGCCCAACTCGACGTTGACGGCTGCTCGTCTTGCTTGTACTGCCTTTCTCCACCTCCCCCATGACTTTCTTCTTCCCTCCCTCCGTCGAAGCGAGAGCGAGTAACTACAGCAGCTCCGACAAAGAGTAAGCGAAGCGTCAGTCGTGTCACTGACACTGATGAGCGCAGGACGTGACTCGTGAGTCGTGAGTACGAGGGGTGACAATTGGCTGGTTGGTTGGGTGGATTTTCGAATTGTCTCACCCACAAGTTCTTGACCCACAATTTTTAGCTCCAACCTACTACTTGACAGTTCACTATTGGTTATTTTATCTTTCTTTCCCTTTATTTTAAATGCTTTTTATGAATGGAATAAATAAAAAATAAATTTATATCTATCTATCTATCTATCTATCTATATCTATCTATATCTATCTATATCTATACTTAATATTATGGTTATTCAAAAGTAACTTCTTGCCACATAAGCACTTGGTGAATTCACAAGATGCCAAGGTGGACAATTTTTTTACAAACAAAAATTTATTTATTGATCTATTTATGAAGCTATCTCTCTCTTCTTTTAATAATTCTACTCATTTTTACTAAAACTTAAATTAAGTTACTTTTTTGTGAAACATTTAAACAAACAAACCCATAAGTAATAATTTTTTTTCAATTAAACAAACTATAAAGATGAAAATAGAGAGTGACATATATCGTGTTTGTTTAACCCAAAAATATCTTATTAAATCTCATTAAGTAAATTTTCTATTCATTTTTACTAAAATATATTATAATAAGTTACATTTTGATAAAAAATTTATACGATGGCGTAAGAGAAAATAAGTGTTTGAAAATCAAACGACTTTGAAAAATGAACTATATGACTATATATTATTTTGCTATCGAACACTCAATTCTTCCTAATGCATATACTTATAAAATAAAATAAAAAAAATTTATATAGAAAAAAGACTGATGTTAAACTTGGCAGAGCAATAATTGTTGTTTTTTTTAAACACTTCTTATTCATTCAGATTAAATGAAAACATATTAATTATAAATGCAACCTTTTAATTTATCTCTACCCTTTTCCCATTTTGATTGTCTCTATAAATAAAATCCAAATATTGAAAATAAGAAATTAGATAGAGAAAGAGATGGTAATGCATATGAAGTTTTATTTTTCTTTGTAGGATAATAGGAGGAGGGAGGTAGACGAGGCAACGACTATATGGAAAATTTTTGAGCAGTTGTAACATATTTTGTTTGTTGATGAAAACTGTTCATCCTATCATTGCGAAGACGAAGTGAACCAAGCCTAGGATTGTCGACTGCTCCCTCTTCCTCCTTGATCTGAAGCTGGCAACTGCTCACTCTTCTTTCCATTCTTTTCTTAATTTCTTCCAAATTAAGACTGTTGGATGGTAAATTTCCCCACTCGATGAGCGAATTTATTTCTTCTTCGTTTTCATGGAGTTGTTTTATGTTCTCTATTACGTCTTATACTAATAGGTAATATATAAGTATAAGGGATAATTGATTGGAATTAGGGCATATCTCCTTTGGTGGAATAATTGATCGTTTTCCTTAAATGGCTATTGCAACCCGATTGCTTAGATGTTGAAATGAAAAGTAGATTTGTTAGGGTTGTTCATTATATTTTTTATGTTCATGATTGACATGCTACTAGCTAGCTATAAGATGATGATCTGGTTAGTAATTAGTAGGTAGCAAAGGGATTATAGTAGAAGGGACCATAATTGGGGTTTTATAAAGGTCGTGAAGAAGAAATAAAATGATGGTGGTGGTTCCTCGGTTGCGTATTTCGATGTTTTTTCAATTTCTACACATTTGCAATAACATATGTTTGTTTCATTAGGGTGGATTTTTTCTCATTGAATCACTAACTAAAGTCTGATTTTGACATGATTGTTTTTTACCAACTACCATTTGGATTGGTGCATAAATTCAGTTCACAAATTAGGAATCTGCAAGATAGAATGAGTTGAGTTATATTGAAGTACTCCTTTCATTATTTGTCTATGTTGTTATTAGGTTAAAAAGCACAAGTTTTTTTGCATGAGATATGTAGCTCTCTATAAAATATAAATTGTGTTGATATGCAGTTTAGTTTACTGAAAGTATTGTTTCAATAAATAAGTGACAACTGATAATTCTGTTTGTGGTTGGTTTTTTTAGAACATTGCCAAGATAAATTAAATGAGTATGCGAAAGATTGATGGATGTGGATGCTAATGTGTTTCATTATTATTCCAGAATTGCAGGTGTAACTTATAATACACGATATTCGAGGATCTAGATCGGAATATTCTCTATTATCATATACGGACATATGAGAAGGGAAAGAAAATGAAAAGCTCTTAGCTTTTTTTTTTTTTACTAATTGAAGCATATCTTCTTATTAAACTTTTTTGTTTGTGGCCTTAAATTTGTTAACTTCTTTATCACTTTTTTTAGTTTGATACAAAAATTTTAAATCGATAAAATTTTTTTAAAGAGAGCTTAGTTAATACAATTAAATTTTTCATAAATAAAAAAGATAAAAGTATGAAACTTTACCTAAAATAAGGTAAGTGAGATTTACAATTGCATGTACATTAGCTCAACAAACATAAATAATAATAATAATAATTATTAGAATACTATAATGAATTATAAAATAACCAAACATAATGCACCGCCCAACGGGCGGGTAAAAAACTAGTTACTATATATAACATGACAGAAACGGTAAGAAAGAATGACGGAGATACTTGTTTTGATGATTAAATAAGAAGTTGCGGCAACATAATGAAGACGAAAAAACAATGCTTGTTTATTTTGTAATTGAAATCAAGGGACTTGTCTGTTATTCTATGAGATAGTTCAGGTCCTAATTCATGAATCAGTCGATGCTATTATCACAATTTTGGATCATCGGAATATGAATTTGCTATTGCATCCTGCAAAATGAAAAATAGACATCAAGTTAAAATAGTAATAAGTAAAATGATAAAATATAAATAAAATTATTATTATTTCGCATACCTGTAACAATTGAGTGTATGACATATGATTGAAAGATATTGTCGAGTCAATGTGCTTTTTATGGATAATATTTGTTGGTATAGTAATCGAATTCTGTGATTCATATTGTGCCATGACCGTATGCTCCTGACGCATAGCATGCTCCAGATTATTTGCACCGTTGATTTATTCTAACGATCATTATTAATTATAATGAAATTAATTATTAATTTGTAATTGCAATTACTATTTCAACGTGTTAAAATTTTATACATACACAATAGTTCCAAAACAATTTTTTCATTACTTTTATAATAAAATACACAGAGTTCTTTCGATTACAAGTTTTCAATCCCATATTTTATATAAATTCTTTTCACTTGTTCCTCAATTTGAATAGCCATAACTTTCTCAATCCAAACAAACAGACCATTTTTGCATTCTTTCCCATTCCCCTCCACAGAGCCCACAATATGATCTTTAATGTACTGTGTTATCCAAATGCATCTCCTTCTCCAGATTGTATGGTTGCCCTTTAGCTCCCCTCATTCCCTAGTCCTCTTCTTCTCTTCGAATCCGCCATGATTGCTATTATTATCATCTTTAACTCTCTCAAATTCACAATGTAAACAGCATCCACCACTTTACTTATTTGCTTCTATTTTTTCATCTCTGTTCCAGCGTCATCCCCTTGCTTCTACTCAACGACAAAAGGCCCAACTCCTGTTTCTTCCATAACCCCTGTCCAAGAAAAATAACAACCATTCAAACCCCTGACATACTGAGTTTGTCGCTGATAGCTCGATTCCACCTCCTTCGTTGTTGTTCTGGGGCTCGATTCCGGCAACTTGGAACCGATCTTTGAAGTATTCAAATTATCCACCGCAATCATAATGTTCCACAAGGGCGTTGCTTCCTTCTAGGGGATTCACGTGAGTGAATTTTTTGTTAGAAATCGAACAGGAAAAATTAGGTTACCGATCTGGCTGAGTCGCGGACTACGTCGCTCTCTTTAAGACGTTCGCGGCACTGCCTCGTTATTCGCACAGCAGACTATCAGCCGGTCGCCTCCAGGATAAAAGATCCACTCTTTTGATTTGTTCAGCGGTTTTGTGCGAAAAACCGGAGCTCTTTGAATCTCACTCTCTCTCGTGTTTCTGCTCTTCTGAGGTGTCTTTAGAGGGTCTGGGGCGTCTCCTATTTATAGGAGCAGAAAACCCAGAATATTTCCTCTTTCTTTGGGAATAAGTCACATTTTAATTAGGGAGATAATTACTCCCATAATTATTATATTAAGATAATTATTCCTAATTATCTCCATAATATTCCTTTTATTAATTATCCATCTTAATTTCGTATTATGGGAAAATACTGGATAATTAATTAGAAATTTCATTATAGCTTTTCAAAGCTATTCATCCCAACAATCCCCCACTTGAATAGTTTGAAACTATCTCTGAGCATCAACAGTTCCATAAGATCGGGCATAAGTTAAGGTATCGCGAAGATTTGAACCTTAGCGTAGTGGTTACACTTCCGATTTCATAAGGGCGACTCGTAGTCTTGAACCCTATCTTAGACAATGTAGCACACCGGATCTTTTCATTGAGTGATATTCTCTCATAGGCCGTGCGTTTATGGCCATGCACGTTATCCCGATTTAGTGAACGCTCTAGCAACTTTGTGCCTTCAAAGTTCCATAGAGAGCGGCCCCACTCCCACATTCACATAGGTAAGTCTATCAGAAGTACTCCCAAAGTAAAGTACTTCACTCCACATAGAGTATAGATCTCATTAAGATTTTAACTCAACCTCCAAGGCTTTGGGATTCATGCTTCACTATGCATGAACTTTTCTCAATATTACTCATGACTTGTTATTACCCATTGAACCCGTTTCTTGGGATCTCCAGTCTATCGGTCGGGTTACCATCACTTGTAATCCATGGTTCGGTAGGCATAAGTCTCATACCCTTTGTGGTATTTTGGACTTTCTCTCTAGCTAGTGCTTTCGTCAAAGGACCAGCTAGATTCTTTTATAATATCAAGTTCATCCTTTCGTCAAAGGATAAATTAGATTCTCTTTTAAGTGATCCACCCTTACTGCTCCAACAGTTAGGGACTCTCTCTTCCAGTACTGTTCTTATGACGAACTTGTCGCCTCTCACCGTTTGTTACGGTTCTATTAAGCAATTCCTATTGCAATGGATCAATACCGGCGGATACGGTCTTTCCCATAAGGGAATCTCTAGTAATGACCCTCTCAATCAACTTTCTTCTTTACTAGCCATTGCTAGTTCTATCATTTCTGATTCCATAGTTTATTGAGCCAGAATCGTTTACTTCTTTTTCTTAGACTGCCAAGACACAACTTCTCATAGCTTCTGGTAATCTTGGAGTCCTCTATAGGGTATTCTAGTCCGCATCACTATACCCTACCAGTACAGCAAAACCTTTGATTAAAAATACCAAGGTTTTCTTTTCTTTTAAGGTGTCTCATGACCCCTTTCAATAGCATTTCAATGCTTCATACTAGGACATCATGTAAACCTGCCAAATAACCCACAATGTCGGGTCTCCTGTTAATCAGCTGCCTCTTGCAAACTGTCGATGCTAGTATATTCTACCTTTGTTAGTTTTTTTTACGCCGTTTCCAGTGTTATTTAATATTTACACTAGCATCATCAACCATTTATGCAGGCATACAACTTGTATTTCTTCTGATCTAGAGGAAATCTATTTCATTGTCATAGTTACCTGGATCTCTTAGCTTACACAAGCTTCATCCAGATCATTCAAAATTCTCAAACATGGTTTTACACATCATTGATATCATGAGTCTTTATACCAAATATCAACATGTCATTCATAGTGCGCGTGCCATTCTCAAACTTGTACTAAATGCACTTGTCACTTTCATTAAAACCATGAGAGAGAACCAATTTATTCATGCCATCATCTTAGAGTCTGTTTCAAATCTTACAATGATTCGTCTAACTACAGACTCCATAAGCATGTTCGGGAATAACAACCCTATAGGTTGTCCCATGTAGATATCCCTATCTAAATCACCATTCACAAAATAGTTTTAACATTCACCTCATACATGAAAGTTATTCTACATATTGGTGAATAGATATCAAAGAAATCTACAATTTTTCCTCTTCACCTAAAGCCTTAGCTACTAGGCGATCATTATACTCATAAACTAAACCATCAGGTTTCAGTTTTCCTTTTACGAATCCATTTATTACCTTGGCTTCATTGTGAGGAGGTAATTCTCAAATATGCCAAATCTTGTTTCGTTCCATCGATATATTACCCAAGGCTTTATAACCAAGAGGCAACTCTACAAGATTCTAAGTCTTACTAGACTCCACAAATTCCATTTCGTTAAAAATGGATTCTCCCACGAATCTGCATATTTATGGAAGTTCAAACTTCAAACAGACTTGTGGGATCTTTCTTAGGGTGTAATAACAAATTCATAATCAAAATCCTTTAGTGATTTATGGTTCATTTGTCTCTTGTGAATTCATACTCAGATTCATCACCCCCACTAGATCCATTATTTCTAATAGTAGGCAAGATACCACCCCCACTATTTATCGATTTAAATGGAATGACCTTAATGGATTCTACACAACAATGAGTATTTCATTTCTTAAACTTATGTGCTCTATTATTGATAGCACAATCAATAAATCACTCTCATGCTCATCTATATTGCACTGATTCTAAAAAAAAACATTTCAAAAGCATCACATCTTTAATTAGTGCAATCAATAATAATGTGATAAAGCATTTCACATTATTCTCATTCACCCATTTCAAAATGAATCAAATCCAAAGATTTCGATTCTCTAATCATGTATTTATGGGTCTTTTATCATGTATAAGGAAATCACGTATCTATCATAGCTACTATGAAAATGTGACTTAGATATTCAATTTTTCATCAAATACGTGCATAGCATATACATAAGAATTCATTATTTTAACTTTAAAGTTAAACATTTCATCACATGAAAATAGGAGAGTAGTGGCGATACTCTCTTAACCACTAACCAGCCACCATTCTTTAGTGTTATCAACAAGGTTAACCTCTGCTCTTTTTCGCAATCATCACAACCACCAATCCTCCTCTTTAATCAAGTTAACACTTGAACTAGTGTTAACCTTGTTCCTACACTTTCTTGCATCTATAGCAGAGAAGTATAGCATCATTCTTAGAGGATTGGCAGACGATTATTTGGTTACCATGATGGGTACCATTCTAATTGGTGTGGATATGGTTCTCATAGTACTGAAAACAATGCTTCTTCTAAAATAAATGTGGGCATACAACCCATTCCTCTAGCATATTTACCACATAATATGCATTCATATATGCTTTAAAGTATGCATTCATATATATCATCAAAATTACTCTACTTTCATAGCATGTACACAAAAGTGTACTCTAATCACAGAGGAACCACATGTCAACATAATCATACATCAATTCTCGTTTTTCTAGCATTCTCTCAATTGCATGCATATATGGAATAAATTATACTTTTCCATTCATTAATAACTTATGAAAAAGGTTTCAGTACTTACCTCTTTTCCGATAATTCATTGTCTTAGCTCTTTAAGCTACTAAGCTCAAGTTCTTCCCTCTCGTTTGAAGTCTAAACCGTTCCATTCCAGCTTTATCCGCGACTCCAGGGATGGTTCCCAACTTGAGCCACTCAGAAGCTCCTGCTGGCTAACTCTGTATCACTGGGCGGATCTCCTCCATCCTTACCCTCGGCCTCGTATTCTCTCCCAAAATAGAAAGAAGGTCAATTTATATTGGATTTCACACATAATCATCAATAAAATAAAAAGAGAAACCATGGAAAGAAATCGCTAACACTTGGTCGGGCGAAGTCTTTCCTCCTATTGAGGCAAGGTCCAAATTGAGAAGATCAATCCTCCTGGGGTGGTTTAATTAGATCGGCCATTCTTTTATTTACGTGGCCTAGAAACGATTCGAAGGGCACAATAAAAGGAACCAGCTTGTGGGCCCTAATCTATGCCCATCGCACACATGGTTCCATGTTCCAGCAAACCCAGGCAATCATCATTCGGATCTTAGGCCCCATTTTCTCTTTGCGTTGTTCTTACGATTCCGTTCGTTCCCCTCAGTTCCATCCTCCTTCAGGATCTTTCGAGTCGGTATGTCCCAGTAACTGACAATCCCCTTCTCCTCGTCACCATCCCCGTTCATCCCGCCGCACGCGATCCCGGTCGATCCAGCTCGCCGAGAGACGGTGCGTGCTCCTCCGTCAGTCGCCGTTCAGAGCACCGATCGAACACTAGAAAGAAAGCTCGGCAGTAATTTTTGGAGAAGACGATAGTAATTGATCTAGCCAGTATCGGCATCCTGTTCGGTATACATAGACAGCAACCGAGCGTCTTAAAATTGTTAGAAATCGAACAGGAAAAATTAGGTTACCGATCTGGCTGAGTCGCGGATTAGGTAGCTCTCTTTAAGACGTTCGCGGCACTGCCTCATTATTCGCACAGCAGACTATCAGCCAGTCGCCTCCAGGATAAAAGAGCCACTCTTTTGATTTGCTCAGCGGTTTTGTGTGAAAAACCGGAGTTCTTTGAATCTTACTCTCTCTCGTGTTTCTGCTCTTCTGAGGTGTCTTTAGAGGGTCTGGGGCGTCTCCTATTTATAGGAGCAGAAAACCCAGAATATTCCCTCTTTCTTTGGGAATAAGTCACATTTTAATTAGGGAGATAATTACTCCCATAATTAAAATATAATCTATTAAGATAATTATTTCTAATTATCTTCATAATATTCCTTTTATTAATTATCCATCTTAATTTCGTATTATGGGAAAATACTGGATAATTAATTAGGAATTTCATTATAGCTTTTCAAAGCTATTCATCCCAACATTTTTTAATTGGGTTCGATCCAATTTTATCCAAGACAATTCCAAAAATACCAATTACTCGCTTTGAGCTTTCCCCTTGGCTGGGTTTGTGGGGTTGTTTGCTTACAATCCCGAGAGCGATATTTCAGCCAATGACGAGAAGCTGCTCTAAGAATCGGCCGATTGCGGACCTGGTATCAGTACTTTCAGGTTGTGTTTTTTTTTATATAAATGGATGCAACGCATCTCAGCTTTCATTCACAACAAGACGATGCACGGAGATGCCTTGACAGTCATACATGATAAAATGGCACAAACCCGGATCGAACACCGGAACAAGATGGGTACCCAAAGGAAGGGAGTGACCTCGACTAGCTAAAAAATCAGCGCACGTGTTTCCCCTCTCTATATATATGATAACACATAACCTCCCAATCCCGTGCGCAAAGCTCCTGGAAACGCTCAATGACAGCGGTGTGGTGATGGTCAGTACTCTGGCTGTGGAGAAGCTGAACTGCACACTGAGAGTCCAACTTCACACGAACCCAACCATATCCACGATCCCAGGCCATTTGGGATCGCACAAAGATACGAATATGATTGCTTCATAGTAGTTCTAAAATTTAATACTAATTTAAGAATTATGCATATTCAATACTGGATTTTGATATGCAATATTCGAACAAATGATATTTGAGTTGAGATTTTAAAGTTATCCTTATTTGTAAGATATATAAGAATTTAAATGAAATATTAAAATAATCACAATATAAAAATTGAAGTATCGGACTTCAATAAGTACTTATCGAAATTTTACTTGGCTAGCTAACCATTGAAAAGTTATGTGATTTTTTGATTTTACTTTCATGTATGTTTTTAATTGAAAAGATACAACAAATCAATCAATATAGTGTGATTGGTTATTATTAAAATGACCAAGGTTCAAATCTTGCAGGCAAGATATTTTTTATTTTTTCTTCCTTGTTAAAAAGTAAAATAACATTTACTATTATAAACCTAACTACGATTAAGGAGAACGCAGAGAATCTAAAATGGAGAAAATCTCATGAGTTACTGCCATATTATAATGGAGGAAGTGTAGGAACATCTGCCATGCCAGGCGTTGGCCATGTATAAACGTTTTCTTTACTAGAACCATTTGCTTGTTCTTACACATTAGCATTTCTTCCTACCAAGTTGGGTTAGCTATTGGAGTCATATACCAGACTATGCTAATAATCTTCTTCCTTTACAATTTCCAATCTATCTTTTTCTTCTTCTGTACTCCTTTTGTCTAATCTTTATACTCCACATTTTTATCAGAGGCTGTGTCTACAAAGTCAAATCAGAGTACTCATCATAGCTTCATACCATCAATTTCCAGGAAGAGGTGCAGGTCCCGGGGAGGGTTCTCCATCACATTCAATTCCGAGGTTTTGCCAAGAAAAGAAGTGTGTGCCAACATTTGAGCACTGGAATTCCCTTCCACACTCACTAGCTGCAGCTTGCAATCCCATTTACGCATTATCCTCTCCTTGCACATGCTGGTAAGCTCAGCTTCCGTTAGATCATGTGGAGAAGTAGTAGTACTACTAGCAGCAGTAGTTTGTTTGTTCGTCAGACACTCCAATGCTCTCTTAGACTCAAACTCCACCACAACTTTCGTAAACCCTCTGCCCCAAGCAAGCTTCAACCCCTCAAGTAATGCCTTCAACTCGGCTTTCAAACTGTTGCTACAGTGAGTAGTAGTGGTTCCCAACTTGAGAGTGTACCCAATTTGCCAATTGGCAGCACTGTCACGTATGATTCCTGCTGCTACTGCTGTTGTAGCTCCTCCCGAGAAAGAAGTAGCCACTGCCACATTCAACTTCACCCAATCTGCTGGGGGTGGGGTCCATAGTATGCTGCTGTTGACCCCCTCTTCCTGATCATCGCATTCTACTTTGACGTTAGACAGATGTTGACCCATTTGATAATGAGCAGATTTCTCCACAAGGGTGCCCTCCAAACTCTCAATTTTGCATTTCTTACTTCCCGTTTGCATGTTGATGCAAGGACTAGTGGTTGTGTGGATTGAAAGTTTAGAAGCATTCATGTCAGCAACAGCAACTTCACCATTGAACTGTGGAATTGTTCTGGGATAAAGATCTTTTCTCCGGATAACAATATCGGGTCGTCCCACTTCCTTTCCTCCTTCCATATCTATCTCCATCATGCTATCCGCGTCATCATCGTTGTCTATGTTGGAAATACCACAATCTGGTTGATCACTATATTCAGGAACAGAAACATGAACTCGAGGTGGTGATACCTGAACTTCAGCATCCGCTGGACTAAACACGCCCCATAAGAACTGTTTCATGTCCCACCAAGCGATGATATCTGTTGCAGAAGTGCATAATCAAAAAAGGCAATCAGAAACAGTGTGGGTGCCAAATAATGTGTATGCTTAATCGTAATCCCTTGCATAAAATGCCTATGTAGAAGCGCATCGAAAAGGGCATAACTTCATACTAACCAAATGCCGAGCCACATGACTGCGAATCTATCATTAAAATTGCACCTAACTAGTCAATTTCCAAAATTAACAAACTATCATTAAGAAAAAAAGAAAACACTATCTGTCATCCCACCAACTCTATTTTAGTCCAAAAACTAACCAGACACTTAATTTAACTTCTACTATTAAGCTAATATTTGGCAGCAAAAGTTTAATAAACACACCCACGGTGTAAACTCTGTAAAATTGAAGGCATGTATGCCTGACCAGTCAAACTGTCTTACCAACAAAATGCTACTGAACAACTCAAACCAAGATAGACAGAAGTACACAGATTTAACAAGGAAACCAGTGGACTAGAAGAAGACATTACCCTACCTTGCATGTTGGTATCTAGTTGTTTAGACAAAAATATCAACAGCTCAACACCTTCAACATCAGTTCTCATCACCAAGTCTTGTGCTTCCATACATTCAAGCAACTTAGTATGGTTCTCTACTGATCTGCACAGTGTATATACAACTGACATTTAATAACTAATCGGCAACATTGTTCAGAATAAATATACAGAACCTTAAGCAGAGGGACATACCTCTCAGCTTCAGCAGCAGGGAAAATGTAGAATGCTATATCCCGTAGGTCAGGAGGATCATTACCGAACAAGGGCGTCCAAAATTCAGATCGTGGAAGCAACTTAACCTGAAGTTCAGCTGGCATCTTCAGCGAAAGCTCATAAGCGTCTAGGCATACCCTCGTTGCAGGCTGAGCTTGGAATTGCTGTAGATAAACTGGCGTTAGATTCATAACCCCCGAAGTGAAATAATTTGAAAGGTGTACATTGCTGTATGTTGAAAGTGAATGAAACTTTGTCCGGACCTGAAGTTGCGCTGGCAGCTCCAATGAAGGCCCATGGGCTTTGTGTACCCTGGTTGATAGGTGGACTTGGGTTTCCTTCTGATTGTCAAGAATCTTAAAACTTCCCCTACAGAAATGGAAAATGGAACCAGCCAGAAGAATCCAAAACAATTTAATAAATGATAAGCTGCTCTTAAGCTTCATTATTATGGAGCTTGGCAAGTACGTACATATAACAAAAACAAGGAAGAACAAGTTATCTGATTGACAATAGAAATGTAACTGATACTCACTTCCAAGTAGCATGCTTAGCAGGTAAGTAAGGTTCATAAGACCTAAGCCTTTGGACAAGAGTCTTCATTTCGAGAACATCCATATTCATAGTTTCCAAAGAAGCAGAATGGTTACTGTCTGTAAATGAGAAAGAAGAGAATGGGAAGTTTAATTCACCACATGAGAAGCAAAGCAAAAAGATTTTGCCAGCGAGCTGTGCTTTTGGAGGAAAAGATTTTGAGAAGTCAGTTGAATGGTTACTTAAGCCATTACCTTTATGGAACCGTTTCTGCTCTTCAACTTGTTTTTTTGAAGATGTCCAAAGTGTTTTCTTCACTTTTTCCGCACTGCTATCAAAACCTTTGGCCCTCTTTTCTGCGATAACCAGAAACATAGGTACATAGCAGTCAGCTGCCAGCTGAGAACTCAGAATAATTATAATTATTACGAGAACATCAAAGTCTTTCCAAACTCTTTCTGGAGTACCAAAAGGAAAACTAACTACTCTTCTCAAGCAGAACAATCAAAAAGTCACATGAAAAGCATACTTTTAATATTCAGGTAAGAGGGTTTGGTCAAAGACTAGCATGAATATTTACCTTCTGATCTCCTGGGTACTGAAGGGGTGAAAGTTGAGCAAAAATTTCTTCCGCCATAAGCAGCATTCTTCGCAGAACCAGAAGGGATTCTCGGGTTTGCTTTAAAAGGAATAACGGGAAATTTCTGTGCCATTGAACTAGGTCTCTGGGTGATATTGGCTTTTGTAGTGCGCACATACTCAGCACCTGACATTAGTTTAATCACCTCTTCTTCAGATATATGTTTTACTTTTCCTGGCCTTACTTGCCTCTTAAAGGGGTAATGTCTTCTGGAAGGACCTCCAGGCATCACTTTGTTATGGAAGGACAGAGTTGTAGGTTCCTGAAAGACCCCTTCTGTAGATTCAGGTGCCTTAGCATTACACTCTTCACAAACCCAATCGGGATCCTCGGTCCTAGTTCGCATGCAGTATCTGAAAACATATAACTCGTGCAGCATCAGTACAGAAAACTCATAAATATTGAGATTCCAAATCAGAATCATATAACTATCAAATCAGAAATTTTTGCTGAGACATCAAATCAAAGAAAGTAGCAGAGAAAGAAGTCTTAGTATAAAGACATGGGAACTTATATCTGCTTAACATAACACCAAACCAAATTCCATTTTATGATTTATAAAATGACTAATTCAAACAGGAATCACAGTGTCGTTAAAGCTAGGCAGGAAAGACTTGAGTTACAATTGAACATAAGATGCACTACTACGATGCTATTAACACATAGAAAAGCAATAACATACATGGAGAGAAGGGTCTTACATATGCTCAGTTGTTACTCCGCATTTGATACAAGTATAGATCAGCTCATCTTTATCATCAACACCGCCACATATCTCACAAATCTTACCCAATAGAAAGAAAAAGAAATAATGGAGAAGTTATTATTAAAGAAGAAAACAATAAAAAGAACCAGATATAGCTTTATGACTATCACCTTCATGTTCATGTGATATATGGCGCATTGTACATGTCTAAAGGTTCAGCAAGAACAGAAACACAAACCCGGAAAGCAGTTATATCATACAATGGATTGTATGAGTGGCATTGGAGCGGCAGGGGAAACGTGAAGATCAACACACTTGTAAAGCTTTCTAAACAACGAAAGCTGGTCTTCCTAAGAAATGACAAAGTAAACAAGGAGAAGACACAGAATGGAGGAGTTGGGCATTGCACCCAAAATCCTATCTACCAGTGCAAAATCCACCTAGTAAAGGGAAACCCTTGTTTGATGAACCAAATATCCAGGACAAACATAATGGTCTGAATCAACAAGCACATTTAACATAGAGGGGCCAAAGACATTATGAGGGCAAAAAAGTATGATGGAGTCCATTCAAGAAAGCAGAAGTCAGTACGTAAAGAGAAGCAGAAAATAAAGATGAACAGAGAAGATCAACGGGATGACAGGCACCAATCTCTTTAAGCTTTTGAAGGAAGAAGGATCGAAATGAGCGAACCCTAAGCAAAATCATACTTGCGGAGTAAGAAAAGGAGCTTGGAAAAATGAGGAAGTTGCTCTTTCAATGAATGAAAGTAAAAAAAGCACCCTGACCCGCAAGTTCCATGAATTAATTAAACAGAAAAAGAGAGAGAGCCCATAGACGCACGCAACAAAGGACAAAAACAGAGAACAAATAAGCAGAAAATGACTGCACGAAACGAGGTAAAAAGGAAGGAGCCAAAAGTAATTGTGAGATCACACAAACCAACCTTCCGCTGGGCTATCGCCGCCATAATGAACTTTTCAGCTCTCGAGCTCCTTTATCTACTGATCGGCGGTGCTCGGCCCTGCAGAGGAAGAAGAAGAAACGAGAAAGTAGGGAAAATGCCGAAGGAGCTTTGCAAAACAGAAAGAGGAGAGTATCTGTTACTAGTTTATACAAGGGAGACCACAGCAAGTTCGTTGTGCAGATACCTAATTTTTCTCTGCCTTCCTTCCAATCTACAAATGTGGGTTTTGCACAATGCTGCCTGACCTTGACCTACTCAGACGTCTGCTTTCTCCATCCCTACACAGCTCCGGTTTCTCTCCGTTCTGGTGTTCTTAATCACCCCTTTCACGCCTAAATCAGTGGTCCGCCGCGGTGGTGGGACTATACCGGAATCCCATCGCCGGAAAGGGAAAGAAAACGGAACTCTAAGCTCTGGGTTTGCTGTGTTAGTCTTTCCTTTTTTCTATTATGTCTTGCTTTGCTCTTTCGCTTGATGCTTCGTTTTCTTGAGGCGGTGCTCTGTTATGCTGAACAAGACTGCAGAGAGAAGCAGACGGACTAAATGGAGGGGATGGGTCTGATAAAAAATTAAAAATTAATTGCTAATAATATTTTCATATATAAACTTTGGTTCGTGTTGCGATTGTTAAATAGATGTATTGTTGAGAATGCATGTATAATATTATATATGTATTGTCGAATTTGATGCATTGGAGAATACAACATTTGGTATGTGTGATTGTGTATGTCGCATCAGCTAAAAGCTGAGACAAAACAATCTCTACTCAACTATCTCAACAATCACAACTAAAAGTTGAGATATAACAATCACTCAAAATGAGTGATAGTTTCTGTCACATCACAGAAACAATCCATGTATTGTTTCTGCTAAAAGAACAAAAAAACGATGCATTGTAAACAATACATGCATAATGACAATCTCAACAAAACTATCGCAACTTCCAAACGACCCCTTTATTGCTATGTATTATTATATTATATTAATTGCTTATGAGTTATGATCGTTTCGTCCCACAGGAAAGGAGAGGAGGGCTCATGCCGAAAACTGTCAATCTGTTTCTGTTGCTTGTCTTTTGTGGCCAAAATGTGGGTCTTCCTCCGCCCAGTCTGAAATCAGAATCTCTATTTGCAAAATTCTCAGTGCCTTTATTAACTCACATTTGATATGTTCAAGATTTGGTTTTTAATTCATGATGATTTCGACTCTTGTGTCTCTAAATTCATTTTTATTCTCTCGGATGGTAATTTCGACCTGACCCGATTTACCCGATTTGTTTGATCTATTTTGGGACGGGTCCAATTCGCCCCGTAGGCGGAGCGGGGCGGGCATGGGTACTCTAATTGACCCGACCTGAACATGGTCACGGGCATGGGCACGGGCATGGCTAATCCTATGCCTTGATCATCCTAATTAGTGACAACGTGAATATTAAACATCATGGTAGAGGGATCTATCGCACAAGAAAGAAATGAGCGGACTCAAATATCACATAGCTACCTATATGCTCTATCTCTCATTCTGATTTCCTAAACTAGATGCATAGAGAATTGTAGACGGCGAGTAAACGATCCATGTCATAAGTTGGTTCAAAACATAACTAAAACTGAACCTACACACCATCCTACTGCGAATCTTAGTCATCATTACAATCATTTTAGTCACAAGCAAATCTTTCATGAACCAATACCAACTGTCATCAGAGATCACCAAAAACACACAGTGCCAACATGTTCATGAAAATGGAGAAAAAGTGCTTAGAGCCCTCAAATTTATAATTTGGACAGTGGACTAGACTCCAAGAACGCACATACCACCAAACATTCACACACAAACATAATGGAACATCCCCCCACACTTAAGCACGACATTGTCCTCAATGGAGGAAAGATAAGGAGGGTAGATGAAGTTACCAGATCAAGTGTGAATGATGGTGGACGGGGCATGCAGTGCATTCCATGGGAGAAAGTAGAGAGAGCAGTCGGAACAAAAACACAACACAAAATCTCACAAAGGTTGAGTTATTGACTCTAAAATCAAAGAACTGATCTGACCCAACCAAAGAGAAATAGGGAAAGAAATGCAAACCGACTAGTTGGGTTGCCTCCCAAGAAGCGCTTCTTTCACGTCATGAGCCAGACGATGGTTCCTAAGTTTCAGTCCACCCCAAAACCTCCTTGAAGTTAAGGTTCTTGTCGTTGAGGTGGAGTCTCAAGTCATGAGCAGGTGGTATGATAGGTAATAAAGATGGCTCGCGCACTCGAGGAAGATGCAGTCTCCACACGCGAGACCTTTCCTTCGTGTCTTCTCTTGTCTCATTGCCCCAAACCAAATATGACAACATCGTTTGACCATCATTGCGTTCACCAAGAGGGATTGATGTCGATGTGGCCTTGGTCTGTGATAAACACCCAGGGGTGTTTTTAATCAAAGTAACGCAGCTCGAACTCTTCAGCGAAAGATAAAACAGATAGGTAGAACTTTGCCACAATCAAGGTGTTTACTTGATTGATAACAAGATTGTTAAACAATTATGTACTGTTCATAGAAAAGCTTGACAAGGGTTCTCGAATTAGCAATGGAATCCACACAAAACTAACTCAAGGATTTGATTCTTGAGAACTCTCAAAGAACACAATTCTCACAAAGGAGTAATTTTCATTCAACTAAAACTTGGATGATTTACAACGTGAAATTGAAAGCTATTTAAAGACAATAAAAACCTGATACAAACATAATAGAACTAGGAAACAATTAAGGTTAAAGTCTGCACTAAAAAGGACACAAAATTCGGATTTAAACTCTCTTTTTTCAAGCGCAAGTAAGCTGCCAGCAAACAGTCCAAAAACAGTTTTCGTACTAACTTCACACCTTTTGTTCGAGGCCTTCCAGAACTCCAATCCTTCATCCAATTCCTTCCCTTTGTACATAAACATACCTAGTTTCATGTTGTGGAAGCCTTTGGACTTGAATCAGATCCATACTCCTCGATTTAATTAAGCTCCAAAGTAGGCTTCACAAAACAGTTTCCAAACTTCACCATTTTCTGGCAGTTTTCTAGTTTTGAGGTAGCCACTTTGAGGCCTTGGAAAAAAACCTTAATGATATCTTTTGGATCCAAAAAGTATACCGTTGGAAATATGGCAACTTTATCTTTAAAACAAGCCCTTGATCTCCAATTTTCATTCAGCCATTTAGAAGATACAAGCTTCCAAAGTAGGCTACCTGAAACTATTTCAACAATTAGCCAAAAATAAGAATTCTTCAAGTGAGTTGAGATGACTTCTTTGGCAAGTAATTGTGAATTGTGGATTGATCCAATTTGGGATCATATCAGGCTTCCCCTCTTCAAAAAGCTTTGCCCTCAAAGCTTGATCTTTTCTCTTGTCAAAATTGTCACAGAATTGATCCCAAATTGGATCAAAAGTGGGTTGCTCGATCATCTTTTTCGGCATAACTACAGCAGCTTTAAATTCAAACTCATTCTGTTCCAACAGCTTTATGGGACCCCAAGGTTCACATTGAACAGACAAAATGAATAAAATCGTACCCAGAGTCGGATTTGACAAACCTACAAAGTTTTGGCCGTGAAATTGCAGTTTCTAGCGAGTTCATGTATTTCGGTGAAGGCTACAAAATTAGGCGTTTCGTCTCGGCGCTTTCTCGTTCCAATTCACCGCTCGAAATCGCTCTCTTGGATCCCAGGAGTCGATTCCATCCGTTCCCAACCTTCGAATCTCTCCAACTAGTCGCCAATCGTGATTCCCGAATTTCCCAAAATTCGGCGACAAAAACCCAGATTCCGGCGAAGCAAATCCAGAATCCGGCGAGCTAAATTAAAAATTGGGCGTTTGATAATCTGGGCACTTTGCTTCCAATTGACGACTCGTATAGCTTCCTTGAACCTCCCCGAACTTGCCCATGGTCTCTTTTTCGTTCGATTCGCGTCCAATCTCTCTAATCGATTCTTCCTTGTCTTCTCCAAACTTTTGGCAGAAAAAATTCAGAATTGGCTGTTGTTGATTGGGACTTCTTCGAGACAAATTGACGATTTTGACACGTTTCAAGGACCTCCGTGAACGACTCTGCATCATTAATTTTGCTCGATTTGAGCTCGATCGTGCTACGTAATAGAGGCTCTTTCTCTTCGTCTTTTGTAAAAAACAGAGGGGTTTTTGAGCGATTCAATTCTTCAAATTTGGTTTCGTTCAACTCCAATGGATGTATTTCTGACATTCCTGGGATCAGATTGAACGTGTCAACACTCTTGCTGAGTTTCGACTCTTCACGGATTGGTCTAGCCACGAGAACCCGCTCAGAGCTCTGTTTTACCTGTGCTGCCGGGGGGGAGGGGGCTGATTTTGTCGCCGGCGTGAGTTTTACTTCGACAGCCTTCTCCAAGACTTCCCCTCGATCAGACCTTCCCTCAACCTCCACGAACACCTCTGATCCGCCGTCGTGCGCTAGCTTGGCGTGTTCGTCGTTGACAGCACTAGTGGCGTTGATGCTCTGTTTTTGTGGCGAAGAACAGGGGGTTTGTTACCGAGCAGAGCTTGATCATTCTTGATCTTTGGCGATAAAATATGTGACAACAAGGCCTGATGGTACTCCTCCTGGAGTCGCCTGACCTCCTTTAAATCGCTAGCGGCTTGTTCCTGAGGCAATGGACGCAAGACGAACGTTTTACTTCGTTTCCGGACTCTGAAACTTCTGCTTCTTCTGCTAACGAGCTCAACCTGTCGATTCCGAAACCAAGGCTTCCCCAACCCAATGTGGCTGGGCAATTTGTATATCACATCGCAAAGAATCTGGTCTTCGTATTGGCCAATTGAGAATTTCACAGCCACCTGTGAAAATACGACTTCGGAGTGTCGTTCGTATGGTGATTGAAAGGTATATGACTTCAATAGTGGTTGTGTTTGCAGGCCTAGCTTGCTCACGACCCTAGAGGAAATCAAATTCCTCTCCCTGCCTCCATCAACAAGAACCAAACACGTTTTCTCTTGGATTAAACAACGCGTAAGAATCATCGAATGTGCTAGCTCCTCGGTATCCATAGCACTCTATTTTTCCGTTGTTTACGCTGAATTTTCACATGAACATAGCCTTGATCAATCCTTCTCGCCACTGACTTGAACCTAAGGCTCTGATGCCACTTGATAAACACCCAGGGGGTGTTTTTAATCAAAGTCACACAGCTCGAACTCTTCAACGAAAGATAAAACGGATAGGTAGAACTTCGCCACAATCAAGGCGTTTACTTGATTGATAAGAAGCTTGTTAAACGATTCTGGACTCCTCACAGAAAAGCTTGACAAGGGTTCTCGAATTAGCAATGGAATCCGCACAAAACTATCTCAAGGATTTGATTCTTGAGAACTCTCAAAGAACACAATTCTCATAAAGGAGTAATTTTCATTCAACTAAAACTAGGATGATTTACAACGTGAAATTGAAAGCTATTTAAAGACAATAAAAACCTAATATAAACCTAATAGAAGTAGGAAACAATTAAGGTAAAAGTCTACACTAAAAAGGACACAAAATTGGGATTTAAACTCTCTTTCTTCGAGCGCAAGTAAGCTGCCAGCAAACAGTCCAAAAATAGTTTTCTTACTAACTTCACGCCTTTTGTTCGAGGCCTTCCAGGACTCCAATCCTTCATCCAATTCCTTCCCTTTGTACAAAAACATACCTAGTTTCATGTTGTGGAATCCTTTGGACTTGAATCAAATCCATACTCCTCGAATTAAGCTCTAAAGTAGGCTTCACAAAACAATTTCCAGACTTGACCATTTTCTGGCAGTTTTCCAGTTTTGAGGTAGCAACTTTGAGGCCTTGGAAAACAACCTTAATGACATCTTGTGGATCCAAAAAGCATACCATTGGAAATATGGCAAATTTATCTTTAAAGCCAGCCCTTGATCTCCAATTTTCATTGAGCCATTTAGAAGAGACAAGTTTCCAAAGTAGGCTACCTGAAGCTGTTTCAACACTTAGCCAAAAATCAGAATTCTTCAAGTGAGTTGAGATGACTTCTTTGGCAAGTAATTGTGAATTTTGCATTGATCCAATTGGGATCATATCAGTCTGGCAAAGAGACATCGCAAACGGGTCTTTGCCAAGCAGTTCTTTGAAGTTTGGGGAAGATATCACATGTAACTCATGATTGGTGCAAGCCTCTTCCACTTCAACTTCGTCCTCCGCTTGGACGCCAATTGCTTTTCACCCCCCTTCCTTCCTCAAAATTTGATTCCTCACCTTGGAAAAGATCAAGAACTTCCTCTAATTCACTTCTGTCATCCTCCACAACTTCTTTCCTCATCCTTTCTCGCTCTTCTTCTAGAACGGATTGGAGAGCAAGTCGCCAAGCAATGGGGGAAGGTGTGATCTGCCACCAGAGGACATTCATAGCATAAATGGGGCAAGGTGTGATCTGCCACTAGAGGACATTCCTGATCATGATTATCATAGGAGATCTTCTTGACAACTTCTGTATGCTCCTTAACATCCTCATGATTGGCTTCTTCTTCCTCCTCCTCTACTTGTATTGTAGCATAAAGGTTGTCTTGATCGAAATATGCATAATCTTTCTCAATGAGGATCCATGATTCAGATCAGCACCAACAAAAACACACAAGTGAAAAGCAAGGGTGGAAAAGAAAAGCAAAAGAAAGAAAATATAAATTAACAAACTTCTGCCATTCCTAATAATCTAGAAAGTCCCCAGCAACGGCGCCAAAAAGTTGACACGCTACGACACAACTCCTAACAATGGCAAGTGTAACCAATAAAAGGGACTGCAGTATAGTGACACAAGTAATAAATATCGAATCCATGGGTCTCTAGAGTTACTATTACTCAGCTTCAGTTCATTGTCTAGCAAACCAGATTAAGATTTGATTAACTAAACTACTCTACAAGCTCAACTACCAATTACAGGTTGGGAACTCACTTAGGTATGATTCCCCCTAGCTCCTCAATTAGGTCAAAATTGTAATTTCCTTTGGTAGTTTTACTGTCGATTAAAATGCGGAAGATCCTAAATTAGCTTGTAATCTCTTAAGCTGACCAAGCCATCTTAGACAGATTATCCGGCAGAAGACTAGCCTTCACCGGGATAGAACGCTAAGGCAATTCACACAGATCTCCACTACGCGGAATGAATTCCTGTACAAAGCAGTGAATTGATTGACTCTCGCACAATCAATTCACTCCTATCAATTGAAGAAGCTCTACCAACCTAATCAGATTCTTTCTATCATAGGTTAAAGCAGAAGTCAAGAGAATGTGATCAGGATTCAAATGACTCAACAAATCATGCCTCAATTGATTAAAATCAAACAGTATAGCATTCAAAGATTCATACAAGAAAGATCCTAACACATGGAACTAGGGTTCCTCAAAACCTAAGTGAAGGGAAGTTACTCCATAGAGAAGAGAGAGAATGCAGAAATCTTATCTAGATCTTCAATCTCCATCTCCAAGTTTGATTCCCGAGCTCCAATGGCAAAACAATCCTCTAAAATAGCTCCAAGAATGATCCCAAGTTTCTCTTTCTCTAGGGTTCGTCCCTTGGGTGTTTGGGATAAAAACCCAGCTCTCCCTCTCTAAAATCGTAGAAGTCAGACTTATACCCGAGCAGGAGCAGAAACACGTTCAGGAACACGACCATGTTTAGTCCCGCCCGTGTTTTGCATCCCTTCGGCAGTCTTCACAAACCACGCTCGGCATAAAAAACACTGACGGGGTGCTGAGTGAAACACGGTCGTGCTTTTAGGGAAGCCTGTGTTGCCGGAATCGAGCGCGAGATTCCTGTCCTTTTTCGCAGGCGAAACTCAAGACTGCTAGAAATGAAACCTTTCCGACGAACCCTATTGAACACAAACCAGTTGATTAGATGAAAAGAATTTGTTGTAGTCAATCTAGAAAGTGTGTTTTGTGATTAAACGGATCAGAAGCACAGTGGGCTTTGGGCTCGAGAGTTTTAGTGAGTGGGCTAAGCCTGTATGGCGGATTGAACAAATCAATCTTCGTTGAATCCCATTATTGGAAACGAACCCGTTCTGTCCTGTTGAGGTCTTCTTCTTCCTCGTTGTCGAAATGAGTATCCTTCCCTGCTGCTACCAAGACAAAAACATAGACCAGAGTTAGAGTAAAATAAAACTTGAACACAGATAACCCAGATTTGATTTTTATGTGGTATCCGGTATTCAAAATGAAATACCGACTAATCCACGGTCGAAGTATCACTCTCTTGTGATCTTCGACGAACTACTAAGTATGTGTCTCTTTGAAGTGCAATACAGTTTTCTTCTATCCAATCTGAGTCTAACCACTCTTGGACTAGACTTCGAATTGTCACACCCTATCTAGCACTCTTGCTATGAACCTGATAGAACGTTAATTACACATGTTTTTACCCCTGTTCTTACACCGTTTGAGGTGTTGATTCTCGTGTTTTAGGCCGATTTCACGCTAGGTTGTGCTTATTTGTGATATTTCAGGTCCTAGTACGTGAATGGAGGCTTGGGAGCGAGTTTGGGGTCGATTGGACGAAGATCGGACGAGTGGCGAGGTGCCAAGGAAGCCGCACGGGCAGTCCGGGACATCACACGGCCGTGCAACAGACCATTGTGGCCGTGTGATTTTCGCCGAGAGCAAACACGGCCAGAGCAGGGAATCCACACGGCCGTGCGACCCTGGCCGTGTGGGATGCCTGAGTTTCGACTTAATTGATACGGCGCGTTTTGACTCACACGGGCAACCGGGTGAGCCACACGGCCGTGTGGCCTGCCCGTGTGAGTCGGGAAATCTTGGTTTTTCAGCCAATTTCAAGCCAAAAGTGGGAGAAACGGATTTCCAGAGCAAAAACAGAGCCCTAGAGAGAGAAAGTACGAAGAACACATCCTAGAAGCTATCTTGGAGCTGGGTTTCGTCAAATCGAGCTTGGAGATCGTCATAGGAGTGGAAATCATCATCCCAGAGCAGACTTTCCTCATCATCATGAGTATGACTACTCTGATTACTGTTTTCTTCTCTCTATGGAGTAGAACCCTTCTCTCACTTGGGTATGAAGAACCCTAGTTCCTTGTGTTAGGGATTTGATTGTAATAACTTGGGATGATTATACTGTTTGGTTTTAATCGAATGATGCATGTTTATTGAATTGATTGAAGTCTGATAAGCTTTTCTCGATTTCTGCTGCAACCTGAGATAGATAGAATCTGATTAGGTTGTTAGAGCCTCTTCATTCGATAGTAGGAGATTGGCTATATGAGAGTTAGCCAGTTTACTGCTTTGTACTGGAATTCAATTCCAGTAGTGGATTTCTGTGTTCATAGCCTCAGCTTTCTATCCCGGTGAAGACTAGTCGTCTGCCGGGCAGTTAGACTGAGAGGGCTTGGTCAGCTTAAGAGATTCCAAGCTACTGTCGGATCTTCCACAGTCTAATCAACAGTGAATCAACCCAGGGGAATTACAATTGAACCTAACTAAGGGGCTGGGGGGACTCATTCCCGAGTGACTCTTTCCTGCTTTAGAAAACCGAACCATTTCCTGCTTACTTACTGCTTTTGCTTTAAACAACAATCAATCGAATTAGTTGGCTAGATAATCGATAATCGCGGAGTAAGCAGTAGATCTAGACCCCGGGTTGATAATAGAACTTGCCTGTTACTGCATTCCCGGACTGCGATTACACTTGGTCGCAGTTTGGTGTTGTGTTTTGGTGTGTCAAGTTTTTGGCGCCGTTGCTGGGGAACCCTCTAGGTTATTGGGGAAACGTGAGAATTTGTTACTCTAGCTTTTTCTTTATTGCATTTTCTCTCTTCCACCTGTGTGCCTTCATGGGTTGCTTCTGCTGATTGTGTGCAGGTAGTGCATGACCCGTAGCCAGTCGGGAGATCTACTACCATTAGACCAGGAGCTTGAACGAACCTGCAGGAACTCCAAGCGGGCTCTAAAGGCGCGACTGGCTGCGGAGGAGGCGCTATCACAACTGCAGTTAGAAGAAGAAGAAGAAGAAGAGATGGATGATCCTGAGAACCAGGATATGATCAATCCAAAGGAGCAGACCATGGGATCCTACTGGACTGCTAGAGCTGCGGACATGAGGTCACCCATTCAACACCCTCATGTCCCAGCCAACAATTTTGAGGTGAGCACCTCAGTGATCACCATGCTGCGCGGTTCAGTGATGTTCTGTGGTAAGGAGGGGGAGTGCCCCCGATCACATCTCAGGCGATTCCACGAGCTCATCGATGGAATCAAGATCAATGGGGTACCAGCAGATGCCATCCAGCTGAGGTACTTCCCATTTACTCTGGAGGGGCAAGCCAAGGAGTGGCTAGACACTCAACCTCCGGGCTCTATCACCACGTTTGCCAACCTGGCGGACAAGTTCCTCACCCGCTACCATCCTCCATCCAAGACAGCTGACCTGCAGAAGCAAATTACACATTTTGCTCAGGATGAGGATGAGACCATCAGGGATGCTTGGGAGAGATACACCAGTCTCTTTCTCAGGTGTCCCAATCATGGTTTCAATGATGCTTTCAAGGTGGGCACCTTCTATCACGCCCTCTTCCCGGAGGACAAGCAGCTGATTGACTCGGTTTGTGGCGGGAACATGCTGACTAAAACACCGCCACAGCTGAATCAACTCTTTGAGGAGATGGCAGAGAACGGGTATGATTGGGCACTGCCAGGAGATCGAGACGAGCACCAGGACGGGGTGTGCATGTTGTAGGCACCCAGTCATCGGATTTGGTGCAGGTGGTATCGAAGCTGGTTTCAGCTATCGATCGTTCTGGTTTGATTGCAGGCGATGAGGGAATCATCTACTCCCCAGGAGCAGGCGGACTTCATCGGTAATGCCAGGCGCTTCGACCCCTACAGCAACACCTATAACGAGGGGTGGCGCCAACATCCTAACTTTTCTTGGGCTCGGGAAAATCCCAGACCACCAGCTCCCCATGGACCACCTAGTTTTCATAGGCCTCCGTACCAGCCCAGACAAGGGCAATTTCAGCAGCCACAGCAGCCACTCTACCCGCCCAGACAGGGGCCAGTTCCACCTCAGTCAGAGGTGCGACCATTTCAGCAGCCAGGGGCAGCACCTGCAGCCCCAGTACAGAGTGACCCGATGGCGGAATTGAGAGACTTGGTGGGTTCTCTGGGCACCTCCAGTGAAAATAAGTTCAACAAAATCGAGCAGTTCATGGAGAAAGCTTCAGGTAAATTCTTGGAGCTAGAAGCTGGTCAGAGAAACACGCATGCTGTGCTGCGGGATATACAGACGCAGCTTGAGAGTGTTGCCCAGGCTGTAGCTCAGAGGACTCCTGGTACCTTGCCTGGTCAGACCATCCCTCACCCGCAGGACCCTAATGCCAACTGCAGTGCCATCACAACCAGGAGTGGCAAGGTGACTGCCGATCCACCTGTTCGGGCAGAGGAGAGAAATACCCCTGCTTCAGCACTTCCATCTAATCAGGAAGAAATGGAGAAGGAGGTTGAGGTGCCTGCTCCTAAACCACAACCAGTGGTGAAGGAGTATGTACCACAGCTTCCCTTTCCTACTCGGTTGCACAAGGACCGACTGGAGACTGAGTTTGCGAAATTCATGGCAATGCTGAAGCAGGTAAACATTAGCATGCCCTTCGTGGAGGCATTATCGAAGATGCCCAAGTATGCCAAGTTCATGAAGGATCTCCTCACCAACAAGAGGAAGCTTGGGGAGCTGTCAACGGTGATGCTCAACGAGGAGTGTTCTGCCATCCTGCAGAACAAACTACCAGAGAAGCGAAAAGACCCAGGGAGTTTCACTATCCCTTGCATGATTGGTAGTTTGCATGTAGGGAAGTCCTTGGCGGATTTAGGCGCTAGCATAAATGTCATGCCATATAAACTGTTTAAAAAGCTAGGCCTAGGTGAACCCAGTGATACTAGGATGAGCATCCAGCTTGCTGATAGATCCATTGTGCATCCTAGGGGTATAGCAGAGGACTTGATAGTCGCAGTAGGGCCATTTTCATATCCTGTTGATTTTGTGATTTTGGACATAAATGAGGATGTTGATGTGCCATTGATACTGGGTAGACCTTTTCTCGCCACCGCCAAGGCGCTTATTGATGTTAATGATGGAAAACTGATTTTGAGAGCTGGGGGTGAACAAATCACCTTCTCTGTTTCTAATAATATGAAACACCCCCAGCTCCATGATGATTTAGATTACTGTGATGTTGTTGCTGATTTTGAGACCGCACTCGCCATCACGAGTGCGGGTACTGATGATTTCCTTGAGCGTTGTCTTTTGCTAAGGGAACAGGCATCACAGGATGTGCAGCTGGAGGAGCAGCTTGCGGAGCTGGACGAGGCTGCGATCGAGGGGCGAGAGATACCATTCAAGTCGATTCCCATCTCGCCCCGGATCGCTACATCATTGGAGGAGCCACCAGAGTTGGAGCTTAAACCCCTCCCATCTCACCTGGAGTATGCATTTCTCCGGGAGGGGAATAAGCTCCCGGTTATTATTAGCTCGGATCTGACACCCGAGCAGAAGAGCAGGCTGGTGGCTCTGCTGCAGAAGTATGCCCGGGCCATGGCATGGAAGATCACAGACATCAGAGGCATTAGCCCATCCTTCTGCTCCCACAGAATTTTGATGGAGGATGAGGTTAAGCCAGTCAGGCAGCCACAGAGGAGATTGTCTCCTAACTTGGAGGCAGTGGTCCGGGCAGAGATTGTAAAGCTCATGGATGCAGGGATCATCTTTGCTATATCTGATAGCAAGTGGGTCAGCCCCACTCAGGTGGTCCCGAAGAAAGGCGGGATGACTGTGGTCCCGAATGAGAAGAAGGAGTTGATCCCAATGCAGACCGTGACCGGCTGGAGAGTCTGCATCGATTACCAGCGCCTGAACGACGCCACCAGGAAAGATCATTTTCCCTTACCTTTCATTGATCAGATGCTGGAAAGGTTGGCTGGCCATGAGTTCTATTGCTTCCTGGATGGCATGTCTGGTTACTTCCAGATTCCTATTGCACCAGAGGATCAGGCGAAGACCACATTCACTTGCCCCTTCAGTACCTTTGCTTACCGGAGGATTCCATTTGGGCTGTGCAATGCACCGGCGACCTTCCAGAGATGCATGCTGGCGATCTTCGACCGACTGGTTGGAGAGATCATGGAAGTCTTCATGGATGATTTCTCGGTATATGGAGACTCCTTCACTCACTGTCTCCATAACCTGGAACTCGTTCTGAAGAGGTGCGAGGAGACTAATCTGGCACTCAGCTGGGAGAAGTGCCATTTTATGGTTCGTGAGGGTATTGTGCTCGGGCACAAGATCTCCAAGCAGGGGATTGAGGTAGATCGCGCGAAGATTGAGACGATGAGTCAGCTACCTCCTCCTTTTTCTGTGAAGGGGATTCGCAGCTTTCTGGGTCATGCAGGCTTCTACCGGCGCTTCATCAAAGATTTCTCGAAGATTGCCCTGTCTTTGACCAAGCTGCTGGAGAAGGATGCACCATTCCAGTTCACTCCCGAGTGCACAGCTGCATTCGAGACTCTGAAGGAGAAGCTTACCCATGCACCTATCATGGTAACTCCTGACTGGTCTCTTCCTTTTTAGCTAATGTGCGATGCGAGTGACTATGCAGTCGGAGCAGTTCTGGGTCAGAGACGCGAGAAGCACTTCCAGCCCATCTACTACGCGTCGAAGACCTTGAACGATGCATAGGAGAATTACACCACCAGTGAAGAAGGAGCTCCTCGCTGTGGTGTATGCGTTTGACAAGTTCCGACCCTATCTGGTGCTCTCCCATGTGGTGGTCTACACTGACCACTCGGCGATTCGCTACCTGATGAGCAAGGCTGATGCAAAGCCTAGGCTCATCCGCTGGATCCTGCTGCTGCAGGAGTTTGATATCGAGATCCGGGACAAGAAGGGAGCCGAGAATGTTACTGCAGATCATCTTTCACGGTTGGAAGCCCCTCCGGTGGACAACTTCGAGGAAGAGATCGACGACTCCTTCCCGGGTGAGCGATTGCTGGCGATGACCCTGGTGGACAGCGTGGCCCCTTGGTATTCTGACTTTGCCAATTATCTGGTGGGCAAGCAGTTACCCAAGGGGATGGCTACTCATGCAAAGCGCAAGTTCTTCTCCGATCTGAAGCACTACTTCTGGGAGGATCCTTACCTCTTCAGAATCAGAGTAGATGGCGTGATCCGACACTGTGTCATGGAGCATGAGATGGGAGACATCCTGTCTCAATGTCACGAGGGACCTACTGGAGGTCATCATGGAGGAAACCGCACGGCGCGGAAGGTGCTACAGTCGGGCTTCTATTGGCCCTCGCTCTTCAAGGATGCAGACACCTTCGCACGACAGTGCGACCGCTGCCAAAGGTCAGGTAACATTTCTGCCTGGGATGAGATGCCCCAACATATCTCTGTTATTTGTGAAATTTTTGATGTTTGGGGTATCGATTTCATGGGCCCATTTCCTCCATCTTTTGGCAATCTGTACATATTGGTTGTAGTGGACTACGTCTCGAGGTGGTCAGAAGCTCAAGCCATGCCCACCAATGATGCAAGACGGGTCTGCTCATTTCTGAAGCAGCTGTTCTCCCGGTTCGGGACACCTCGCGCCATTATTAGTGATAGAGGAACCAATTTTCAAGGGCAATTCACTAAACTCCTCTCTCGCTATGGCGTTAAGCATCAGGTGTCGGTGGCCTACCATCCCCAGTCAAATGGGCAGGCCGAGTTGACGAACTGGGAGTTAAAACGAATAATTGAAAAGACGGTGGATCAGTCCCGCAAGGATTGGTCCACCAAGCTCGATGATGCTCTCTGGGCGTATAGGACTGCCTATAAAAATCCGATTGGCACTTCTCCCTATAGGCTTGTCTATGGGAAGGCGTGCCATTTGCCACTAGAGCTAGAGCACAAGGCCTTCTGGGCCATTAAGCTGCTAAACCTGGATTTGAGTGTTGCAGGTACAGAACGGAAACTGCAGCTGCTGGAGTTGGAGGAGTGGCGTTACCACGCCTACGAGAACACCCTGCTCTACAAAGAGCGCACCAAGCGTCTCCACGACGCTAGGTTGAGGGGCCCGAAGGAGTTTCAAGTAGGTGATCGTGTTCTTCTCTTCAATGCACGCCTGAAACTCTTTCCGGGCAAGCTCTGTTCGAGGTGGTCGGGACCCTTCACGGTCACCCAAGTTTTCCAGCATGGTGCGGTGGAGATCAGCAATGCTCAAACCGAGTCATTCAAGGTGAATGGCCACCTCCTAAAGTTGTACTTGGGAGGTGCTGTCGAGCGCGCAGAGTTGCTGATCAAGCTCGAGGACCCTTAGTTCCTCTACTGGCGTTAAGCTAAAAGACGGTAAAGAAGGCTTGTGGGGAGGCAACCCCACCGAGGTTTGCATTTTCTTACTTTTTTCCTTTTGTTTTTTGTGTTTTTTGAGTCTTGAGATGTTGATCCAGAGTCGAATGTCGTTTTTGAGTGAAAACATGTTGAATTTGGGGCTCCAGCAGCTCACACGGTCAGGCCATCTGCTCGCACGGCCGTGTGGATTTTATCCCCTGGCCGTGTGAGCTCTCGGCAAATTCCACACGGCCAAAAGTGCGAATTTGCACGGCCGTGTGGATTGGCCTGGCCTGGCCGTGTGGCCGACACGGGCAACAGATATGCTCGCACGGCCGTGTGGATTTTATCCCCTGGCCGTGCGAGCTCTCGGCAAATTCCACACGGCCAAAAGTGCAATTTGCACGGCCGTGTGGAATTCCATGGCCTGGTCGTGTCGGCCAACACGGGCAAAAGTGCACCTCGCACGGACGTGCGAGCCTGCCCGTGCGGCCGAGCCACGGCCTATATATTCGGCCAACACGGCCGAGTGGTCAGAATTTTCAAAACCTTCGCCGGAATCCTCTGAAATTCTCTGGAAAACCGCGACAAAACCACCCCATTTCGATTTTTCTGCCATTTTGTGTCATTTTTTCACCAAACCAACAACAAAGCCATCCTTCACACACCACAAGCGGCCTATCCCTCCATTTTAAGGAGATTTGGCCGACGTTTTTGTCGCCGGAGGCGATTTCCGGCGAGACTCCAGCGAGGCTCCGACGAGCACTTCCGGTCACTTTTTCGGCTTTTTGTCGCTTCCATCGCCTTCCCCTCATCATCCCCTACACCTCTACTTGAGTCTCCAGGTTTGATTTTGCCCTTAACTATGTTAATTGTGGAGAATTGGGTGTTAGGGTGCATGTTTAGAGAACCTCACTGAATCGTGTGATTTTTGTGCAATTGATTAAGGGGAATGCATGGAGTGTGTTTGAATTGTGTTGGGCAATGTCCCCCTTGATTGTTTGATCCCTTGTGTGCAAGAATTGTGCCAATTTCATGCTTAACTTAATAGTGCACACAAGGTGTTCGATGAAATGCCTGTTTTTCATGCCATGTTGTGGCCACCGGTTGGGGCCCTTAATGATGTGCTTTGAGGGTGTATTTGCTATGGATGTGAACTTTAAGTTGTCTACTTTATCGTGAATGTACACCCCCACTCAGATTATGCTTGATTTATCAAGTTTTTGACCCCCGAACTATGGATGAAACCATGGTTCGGTTGTTTCCTGTTCTTAAGTGTGGGGGTGTGATTGACCTTTTCTTTGGCTCTTTTGGTTCCACTTTGGGTTGTTATTTTGCAGGACAATGTCGAAACCTGACCTCAAGCACCCGTTCATCCGGGATCTGAAGAGGGGCCCCGACGAGGATCGCTTCAAGCAGGTCCTGGCATGCCCGTTTGGGCAGCACCATTGCTGGTCCAAACGGGAGTTTCGGAGATTGAACTGCTACGAGCAACTCTCCGCCGCCGTCACCAACCGCGCATGGCGCCGTCTGCTCTCCATCTGCGAGAAGGTCTACTACGAGCCCGTGCTGGAGTTCTACATGACCTTCAGGCACACACCCACGACCGATTGGAGAGACGGTACAGCCGTCAAATTCAGGCTAGGCGGTGCCCCCCGGTCCATGAGCTACCACGAGCTGGCCGAGGCTCTCGACCTCGACCTAGACGACGGTGGGGACTACATCACCGAGGTCAATGACCCGCCGCAGGTGGACTTCATGAGGCTGTACACCCGCCTGGCTCGGCCAGGCCAGACACGTCCCTTCTCGGCTGGGAGGACGAAGGCCTCTACCCTGCTGCTCGACAACCGCCTTCTCCACCACCTGCTGGCGAAGTCTTACACCCCAGCGTCAGATAGTGCCAGCGCCATCACCAAGAGGGCCATGTACTTCATCGCTTCTATCCGCCAGTACGACCATCCTGTCCACTTGGGTTCGGAGGTGGCCAGGACCTTCGAGAAGACTGCTTCGGAACTGAAGAGCCTCCACTGCGCCCCCCTCATCACCCGCCTGGCCACCTACTTCGGGCTTTCACTGCAGGGGTGCACACAGTAGGGGGACACCAGCGTCTTTGGCAGGAAGACGATCGGTAAAATGCACCTGCTGCGAGAGAGCCGCGGCATTCTGTGGATCGAGGGGTTTCCAGAACCTCAGATCCCCGCGGAGGACCAGCTAGAGATCCAGCCAGAGGTCCAGCCAGAGGGTCAGGAGGAGGAGGCTGCTGATTATGTGGAGCCCAAGGAGGTGGATGCTGATGCTGCCCCCCGCCCCACCACCTTCGAGTACGGCGGTGGCAGCTCCGCTTTCCCGGGCCAGGATTACTTCACCTCCCAGTTCGAGCAGCTGCGGATCCAGAACCAGCAGATCCTCGACCATCAGATGCAGTTCCAGCAGCAGTACGCGGCTCACCAGGCCGAGTACCAGAACATGATGGCTGCTTATGATGAGCGCCTGGACATGCTCCAGACCCAGTAGGGAGTGACTCTCGCACACATCGAGCGGGAGAAGCGCCGTTCACGGCCCATGCAGGAGGTCCAGCAGCATTTACTCCAGCTGCTACCGGGCGAGCAGCCAGTCTGGAGGACTCCCTGGGAGGACTCTCCCTTTCCACATCCCCCAGCTGATGGTGATGATGGTGGCGATGGAGCTGATGGTGATAACGCCTTCATGGACGACATCGACTTGGATGATCTTGGCGACGAGTAGGCTGTACTCGTTGCCCATCTCAGTGTGTTTTGTTTTTCGTTTTAGACTTTTGTGTGTTTGCTCCATGTGTGAGGAGCTTGAACATAGTGTCGTTTGTTTTTTTCTTTTTTTTTCTTTTGTGGTTTGTTTATGTTGTAGCCGTCTGGGCTAACACTTATCCCTAACGCACAGTGTGCTAGTGTGTTCTTGGTGTTCGATTCGTGCAGAACTGTCCATCTTCGCGTTTGTTTCTCGCTGACTGGTCCACTTCCAGTCCCCCAGCAGTATTTCAATCCGGTAACATCGTTCCCTTAATCTCTCCCTCTACTCCATTGAGGGCAATGTCGTGCTTAAGTGTGGGGGGGGGGGGTGCTTTGTATCGGTTGGAATCCTTATTTGTGTGCTTGGAGCCTAGTCCGCTGTCCAAATCTTACGATTTGAGGGCTCCAAGTACTGCTGTTTGATCATATTGGCACTGTGTTTTGATTGATGAATCTAATGGTTTTCGGATTGATGCATGACAGCTTGATTGTGACTAGGACAACCTATGAGGATGACTGAGACGTGCAGTAGAATTTTGTAGGGGTTCAGTTTTTCAACTGTTTGCTTACCAACTGTGACTTGGATTGATTACTTGTTCTTGACAGTCGTTTATGCATCTAGTTCAGGGTATCAGAATGGAGATAGAGCATATAGGTAGCCATGTGAGATTTGAGCCTGCTCGTTTCTTTCTTGTGCAATAGATCCCTCTTCCATGATGTGTAGCATTCACGTTGTCACTAGCTAAGATGATGGGGGCATAGGATTAGCCCACGACCAAACTGACTGTCCTGATGTGTCATATCCCCTAGTCAGCCCCTTTGAGCCGTGAGTTATCCTTTATTTTGGTCTATAATGAAAAAATCACCCTTTTGCATCTTTTAGAAGGTTCCACAGAGTGGTTTTTACATGTTCTCTGCTGTTTCTGCTAAATTGAATGTGAGTGTTGGAGGTAGTGCTTAAAAGTTGTTGGGCATGTGTTTGAAATATGAGCAGAAGTGGTGGCTCTCTTAAGAAATGAGAAGGAAATGAAAGAAAAACAAAGAAAAATTGAAAGCAAAAGAGAGCCACTACCAAAAATCTGAATAATGCCCATTAAGTAGTGTTTCTTAGCAGTCTGGCTTGGAAATGCTAACGTTTATACCTCGCTTTTGTGCTATTGAGATATCGAGTAATGCAGAATAGCAGAAAGGAAATACCGGGTTGTTTGACTGCGACTGTGTGGGTTTGGAAATGTGGAACCTTGTGCTATGAATACTTCCACCACCTAAAAGGCTTTTTCCCCATGTCCAAGACCCTAGCCAGTCATTTGAACCTGTGTCTAAGACCTCCTGATTAGTTAGTGGTGACACCCCATATGTGAACTCTAGCATTTAGAGGCTGCCATCATGGTGAAGAGATGTTAGGGATTGAGAGAAATAGCATGCGCATTTTTCGCATCAAATTGTCCTGACCCCACTGGTCGAGAGTGAGTGATTCATTTTCATATTCTATATACTCTTGTACCCCGGTGAGGACCTAGATTGCTCGGTCTCTATTCTGATGTTTTGAGTTGGATGCATGAGTTGAATATTGAGTAAGTGGTTGAGTCAAGTCTAGGTTGGTTGGTGAACAGGAGGGAGACTCTTCCTTTACTCGATTTTGCTGCGCTCGAATGTCCTTTGTGGTGGTTGTCCAGGTTGCTATTGAAGTTGTTCATGTGTTGATGCTTGAAAACCAGTACGATTCACGTGTTCTGTGCCTTTATGACTTGTCCCCAATGTTGGTTGATTGAAATATGTAAGCTTACCTTGTGTCTGACTTGGTTTGCTTGGGGACAAGCAAACGGTTAAGTGTGGGGGAGTTTGATAGACCGTTAATTACACATGTTTTTACCCCTGTTCTTACACCGTTTGAGGTGTTGATTCTCGTGTTTTAGGCCGATTTGACGCTAGGTTGTGCTTGTTTGTGATATTTCAGGTCCTAGTACGTGAATGGAGGTTTGGGAGCGAGTTTGGGGTCGATTGGACGAAGATCGGACGCGTGGCGAGGTGCCAAGGAAGCCGCACGGGCAGTCCGGGACATCACACGGCCGTGCAACAGACAATTGTGGCCGTGTGATTTTCGCCGAGAGCAAACACGGCCAGAGCAGGGAATCCACACGGCCGTGCGACCCTGGCCGTGTGGGATGCCTGAGTTTCGACTTAATTGATACGGCGCGTTTTGACTCACACGGGCAACCGGGTGAGCCACACGGCTGTGTGGCCTGCCCGTGTGAGTCGGGAAATCTTGGTTTTTCAGCCAATTTCGAGCCAAAAGTGGGAGAATCGGATTTCCAGAGCAAAAACAGAGCACTAGAGAGAGAAAGTACGAAGAACACATCCTTGAAGCTATCTTGGAGCTGGGTTTCGTCAAATCGAGCTTGGAGATCGTCATAGGAGTGGAAATCATCATCCCAGAGCAGATTTTCCTCATCATTATGAGTATGACTACTTTGATTACTGTTTTCTTCTCTCTCTCTATGGAGTAGAACCCTTCTCTCACTTGGGTATGAAGAACCCTAGTTCCTTGTGTTAGGGATTTGATTGTAATAACTTGGGATGATTATACTGTTTGGTTTTAATCGAATGATGCATGTTTATTGAATTGATTGAAGCCTGATCAGCTTTTCTCGATTTCTGCTGCAACCTGAGATAGATAGAATCTGATTAGGTTGTTAGAGCCTCTTCATTCGATAGTAGGAGATTGGCTATACGAGAGTTAGCCAGTTTACTGCTTTGTACTGGAATTCAATTCCAGTAGTGGAGTTCTGTGTTCATAGCCTCAGCTTTTTATCCCGGTGAAGACTAGTCGTCTGCCGGGTAGTTAGACTGAGAGGGCTTGGTCAGCTTAAGAGATTCCAAGCTACTGTCGGATCTTCCGCAGTCTAATCAACAGTGAATCAACCCAGGGGAATTACAATTGAACCTAACTAAAGGACTAGGGGGACTCATTCCCGAGTGACTCTTTCCTGCTTTAGAAAACCGAACCATTTCCTGCTTACTTACTGCTTTTGCTTTAAACAACAATCAATCGAATTAGTTGGCTAGATAATAGATAATCGCGGAGTAAGCAGTAGATCTAGACCCTGGGTTGATAATAGAACTTGCCTGTTACTGCATTCCCGGACTGCGATTACACTTGGTCGCAGTTTGGTGTTGTGTTTTGGTGTGTCAGAACCCCGAAGAGTTTCCCCAACCCTTCTACACTGAGATTCTCTCCGGACTCTCAGTGTCACTTTTTCTATCAAAAACACCACAACTATATCATTGAGTTTTTGATTTCCGAAAAAGATGATTGTTGTTGTCCTATCTCCGTGACATTTATACTCAGCAATACCTACACGTTGTGCACCTTCCTTCTCCGTTTGTTCTGAGCAACGAATTCCTTCCATCTTTGATCTTCTTGTATAAGGTAAGATTTCCACAAACATTATGCTAGCCGTCTGATCACTTTCCTTCTATGTTTGCCTTGATTTGAACTCCTTTTGTTCTTGCTCTTCCTTGCACAAGTGAGATCTTCAGTAATCAGACAGCCCTGCGTTCTTATCGTTCCTTCCTTAACCAACCTAGATCGATCGTTCTTTCAAAACCATTTACAGGCTTTCTTCCAACAATCTCCCCCTAAGCCTGTCAATGTTTCCCTATGATGCATCTGTAGTTCCTGCACACTTGAACAAACAGTTACGTGCAGACTGTTCTAAGCATAAACAAATTAATGACACAAGGAAGGGAGTTCTCTTATTAATAATTAAAATAGGTGAACTACATCAGACCCGAAAAACAACCCGAACATACGAAGGACACGACATTCAGACTAGACACCCACACACTACCACTCTTGAACTCTGCAGACATTTTATTGACCAGACTTGACTCAACACTGAAGCTTGTGACAAGCTCCCCCTAAGACTCTACCACACAAGAACTCGGATTGGAACTCCCCCTACAAACTGCCTTGACTTAGAACGAAAAGGTGGGAGATGTGACATAGTCAGAGATCTCTCCCCCTTCCTCATTAGCACCGTCAGCTTCAACTTCTTCAACCAGGTCAACCAGACTGAGTCCATCTTCAGGTGAAGGAACTACACTAGAAGCAGCACCATCTCCCCCTGAAACATTGACCCTGAGGCGGCGACGACCAACAGAAGCATCCACTTTGCGAAGAACGAACTAGGCACGAAGACCATCAATAAAATTGACCCGAGAAACCTTAAAGCGCAGGTCCAGACCAAGAGAGCGAAGAAGCAGGGGAATTTTCCAATAATAGCACGTTTAAAAAAAATTACAAAACTAGCACCCAACCGAAAAAATTACACTAATAGCACCATTTTTAATAGACCGCACCTCTAAGGTGCGTTTTTAATAGAAACATAACCTGTTCTCTCCCTCAACAATGGTGAAGGCTAAAGGAAAGACTTGTCTGTTTGCATCCGCCCCACTGGCAATCAGGAGAGTGCCCTTGTACTTGCCGGTAAGGAATGTACCATCCACTTGGATCATAGGGACACAGAAGCCAAAACCGTCAATAGATGGCTTGAATGCCCAAAAAAGTCGTCTGAAATGGCGTTTGTTACCTGGCTCTGGGGGTTGTATCTCTTCATCTTGGTATCGAGGGGAGAAAACCGTGCGAGGGTTAGACGCCTCCAATGCCAAAATTAACCTGGGAAGGAATGCATATGATTCTTCCCAATCACCAAAGACGGCGGCCAGAGCTTTCTGCTTTCCATGCCACGCCTTCTTATAGTTAATCATATAACCATAACGACTTGCAATGTCAGCGATTATGACTTTCACTTTCAAGTCCGGTTCTTGCTCAATTAGATGCTTGATAGCCGCAACAACCACCCTGGATTTCAACTGTCGATGGCCTTGGGAAGTTATGGATGACACACATGTGTGTGTGTTCACCGCACGAGATATGACCCAGTGGCCGTGTCTCTTGCTGTTGATGGCCCGAATCCTAACATTGCACCCCTCGTGATGATTACGGCATCTAACTATGAGCCTTTTAGTGTTGGAATGAGTTGTGTGCCATTCAAAATGCCGAGTCATTGCTTCAGTCTCAATGGCGTGCCGCACCTCCTTCTTCGAGCCAAATTGTTGGCCCTTCATAAACCCAGTGAGTGGACCCCATACTGGGACCTCTGGCGGCTCCATGTCGCTGTCGACCATCCAATTGTCGTCTGGAATGTGATTGTAGTAGGGGACTGGTACACGGTCACGAGCCACCTCATCATCATTAGCTGAGTCTGACTCTGGTCCTGAATCATCAGCACCTTCAAGAGGGTCGGAGCTGTCTGCACTGACGTTGTTCTCTCCTTCTTCATCGGAGGGGTCACTGACTGATGCTGGCAGGGCATCCTCCATCTGATCCAGCTCATGAAAGGCACCTTCATCAGCTCCATAATGGTAGTTGTGAAAACTACCGCTACCTGATTGGAAGTTGTACTGAGGTTGGTTGGGGAGGTCCGGTTGAACTTCTTCTTCATATGACGGGAAAGATTGATGATGACCTTCACCTTGCTCTTGGTACTGAAAATAGGAATGAGGATCATGGTAACTTTGGTAGGGATGATCGCCATATAATTTACCTCCACCATGGATACTAGATGTTTGACCGTGTCCAGAATGACCTCCAACGCCTACGACCGGCTCGGTGTAAACGAACATCTCGTCCTTGGAAAGATTGTTGGACCTCAAGAATTCGAGCATGGCATCTACCTCATCCTGAGTGGTTATGAGATATTCCTCATGCCACAATGACCCACTTTCTCTGTTTGGATATCGGTACACCATACGATCAACTCTTCTCGTGCCATCCATGCAAGTAACGTTAGTGCACATTTGATGGAGGTCTTCAAGAAGCGGTATGGTAGCGACCTTTATCTTCTGAAAATTACCACCGACGTAGGTGACCCCCTTTCCGGTCTCTTCCGTGTAACCATTCCACCGTAAGCCAAGCGTGAACTTTTGGAATGTCATCTGCAAAAAAATAGTAGTTCAGTTAATATCATAAAAATAAAAAGTAACAATAAAAAGTAATACAAAATAAACTTACGAGTTAACATTAATCGCAAAACTACTAAAGAAATATAGAGCTACAATAGAAAATTGAAAAGGGAGAAGGAGAGGTGTGAAGAGAAGTGGTTTTCTTGGAAGTCTTTTATAGGCAAAATCACTGATGAAAACCGCACCTTAGAGGTGCGGTTTTCGTCTGCCATGCAGACCCACGTCTGTTATTCTGTATGGCATGTCGGAAAATAATTTTGACCAAAACCGCAACTTGGGGGTGCGGTTTGTGTGGCAAAACCGCACCTTGGGGATGCGGTTTTGTTTTGGAGAAACAAACCGCATCTCCAAGGTGCGGTTTTGCTAGGTCACGCCAAAACCGCACCTCGGCCATGCGCTTTCTATAGGTCATACCTGAAACCGCATGGCCAAGATGCGGTTTTGGCCCAGGATAATAAACCGCACTTTAGAGGTGCGGTTTATATATAAAACGCACCTTGGAGGTCAATTTTTGTTTTTCATTAAATCAAACTTCGGGTTGGGGTTTAGAAAATCGGTACCTGGGGTTTATCTATTAAAGGTTAGGGTATAGTATCATACCCTAAACTCGATTTAATTCATGGTCTCGATAGATATATCTCACTAGTAGTACCTGACGTATAGTATACGCCTGACGTACGCCAGTCTTACCCATATAATATATATGGGGAGCTCTACGGTACCTAGGGTGAAATCCCGGGTACCGCATACCTTGAGTAAGAAAACGCTATCCAGAACTTGAATTGACTGATCTTTCGGACATGATACTATACTCTAACCCTTAAAGATCAACATCTAGGTCTTAATTTTCTAAATCTTATACCCCAAGATCAATTTAATTAGAAACAATAATCAACGGTTATGATTCCTCCAAATATAGGTAAAAAAATCAATGCACCATCTTAGGGTTTATAGTTTATGATTTAGATAATTAGGACCTAGGGTTCACTCATTAAGGGTTAGGGTATAGTATCATGCCCAAAAATCCTGCTAATTCGAGGTCTAGATAACGTTTTCACTCGGGGTACCGTAGAAGGCACCATATATATATATAATAACATATTTGAAGTTTATTCTTGAATCAACAAATAGTATCAATACTTAGCAAATCAAAAGCTATTTTTTATCAATTAAATTTATCAAAATGATGTCATTTTGTTTAAAGAACAAAAATCGATTATACAAATCATGTCAGAGTATTCTAGGTCGAGTACTAGTTGAGGCTGATTCTACATGCCAATATTGCGGGGACATTACAACAATGCTCTGGATCATGGTTGTCATACTGATGGCATGCCAGCCAGGTTCACCGGTACCCGTCGAATCATTCACTTGCTAAACCGGAAAAAGGTACAAAACCGGTTTGTCTACCTTTCCATTGACCCTTGCCCGACACGTAAAACGGAAGACTGGGTTTTTAGCGGAAGAAAATAACAAAGAGAGGACTGGTTAGAGGGAGTAGACAAGGAAGCTGTGTAACTTCGGTTCTATTCTTCTTCCTCGCACCAGGCTTCAGCAGCGGCTGAGCATCACCTCCCTTTGGTTGGCGTGCTGCGGCTACATCATCATTGGACGCAATCAAAATTAAAGAAAAAGAAGGTCCAAAGCCATGTTGCTGCAAATTCCGCGCTTGACGAATTCTCTGAGGGATCCATTCGACGTAGACCAGGCCTATCTCCACCGCAAAATCATCCTCCAAAACCATCTCAAGCCTCGCAGGTTATACTAATTCTCTCCTCTTCTTTTGGCTTTCCATCCTTTAATCTCTGTTTGGTTGGGTGGGAACAATATATTGTGGAAGCGGCCGTTGAGTTTCTCTGGTGGGAAACTAAGGAAAAAGGGAAATTCTAGACTCGAGGAACTGGATTGAGTATTTTATAGAGTACGGTAGTCGTGGTGTTCGATCCTACTTTACTAGGCGAGCGCTGAGACTTGAGCCACTTGCTTACTATGACTGAGTTTGTCTTCTATGGCTTTTGAACGTTTTTTTTTTCTGATTCCCCCTAGAGAAGGGAACTCCCTGAATGAGTCGGATCTTGCCAGGAAGATAGTTCATGGATGGGATGAAGGTATGCTTGGTGAAAATTTGCTGAACGTGGCATGATTTTGAGATGTTGTGTTGGAGTTTGTCGACCGACTGAACTCTAACGAGGTCCTTGCAATTGGTCTTTGCAGCATCAGCAGAAGTGCGACAAGTATACAAACAATTTATTGGTTCTGTGGTGGAACTGATTGATGCGGAAGTTCCTTCTGAGGATTTTAGGGAGGTGGCATCGACAGCTTACCGTCTCTTTGCATTCCCAAGGCCAGGAGAGGAAGAGGATTCCAGCAGCAGTTCTAAGAGGACGAAGTAAGGGTGGAATCCCATTATACTAAATGTTTGGTCTCGCTCAGTCCTTAATATTGATTGCTTAGCTTTTTGATGCTTTGCTGTGAAAGAAATACTGGGAGATCTTCTATTCAGCATTAAACCTTGCTGCTTGCAAACACCAAAACATTGCCACATCAAACTTTTTGTATAGATTACCTTCTAGATGTTAGAGATCGATGTTGGATTCGTTGCTGTGTACTATCTTCTGCAGATTGAGTTACACAGTTAAATGAGCTCTAAAGTCTATGTTTACTTGCCAGAAATGGATACTCTGATGTACATATGAGCATTTTTTCCACTCACTTCCTGAATGCAGGTCCGAGTTGGAGCAACTCATTGGTCATGCAATTCCCGAGGGTATTCTGCAGAAGGTTGCTGCTCTAGCAAGGAGACTATATGGCTTGCAACCTTGCAATGATGGCATTGCGTATGCACCCGAAAGTCATGTGGATGGGTCTGAAAGTGACCTTGAGTTTGGAAATGAGCTTTTCTTTCAAGCCCCATCTAGGTTTTTGGTGGATGTCACTTTAGACGATGGAGAGTTGTTGGGTGAGGAAAGCGCCCCAACCACTTATCCAGTGCATGATATATGGCATGACCATAGAGACAATGGAACGAATCATTCTGCTCGTGGTGGCAACTTTAACTTAAGCTGGTTAAGAAACGCATGTGACCGGATAGTTTGTGAAAGTACCTCACAGCTTTCCGGAGATGATCTGGCAATGGCAATATGTCGTGTATTAGATTCTGACAGACCTGGTGAGGAGGTACTGGTTGATTACTTTTCTCCTGATCATCTTTATGTGTTTGCATCCACATGAATGAAATCTAGGTTCATGATATCTGTCTGTTTACCCTTTCAGATAGCTGATGTTTTACTGGATCTTGTCGGGGATGGTGCATTTGAAATTGTTCAAGATCTTATCTCAGTAAGTATTAGCTAAGCTATATTCCAGGTCGACTAAATTTAAGCATTGCTGTAAGTACCACTTGTTAATTTAATCTAATTTGCTTTCCGATGGTACAACTGTTGCTTGTGGTATTCATTTTGCTGAGGCAGTGCTATCCTAATCTTTGAAGAATGGCTCTTTATCAGTAGAAAACTGGACCTGTAAATAAAGTTCAAGACTAGGAAACAATTGTGCAATTAACTCGTTAGAGTTGATTTTTCTGATTTTCGTGTTCATCCTCTTCACGGCTCGTGTAACTTTACAACTATTTATTGTGGGTATAAGTTGGAAATGCTTTTCCTGTTTTCAGCACCGGAAAGAACTTGTTGGTGTAATTCAGCATGGATTTTCAGTACTGAAATCAAACAAAATGGCTTCAAACAATCAATTACGGATGCCTAGTTATGGCACCCAGGTACGAAAGGACCCGTTCAATTTTATTTATCTGTCTTCGCAAATGGATTTTCCTCCGATGGAACTTTGTGCAAAAGTACCTATCTAGCTTCCTTTTTAGGTGACTGTGCATACAGAGTCAGAAAAGCAAATTGATAAACTCCGTCGTAAGGAGGAAAAACGACATAGACGTGGAGCAGAATATGGGGACAATGATTCGTCAGCTACAACCTTTTCTTCTTTACTTGAGGCTAGTGAGAGGAAAACTCTACTTGATGATCTGGTCGGGTCAGGTGCTGGGACCCAGCAGTTGCCAATAACTGCTCTGCCTCAAGGTACTGTTAGGAAGCATTTCAAAGGCTACGAGGAAGTTATTATCCCACCAACACCAACTGCAGCCATGAAACCTGGAGAAAAGCTGGTAAAACTATTTTAATGTTCTTTTTGACGCGTAAAAAATCTCCTATAATAAATGTGTTAAGGTGGTATATAGTTCTTGAGAGGAATGTGAAAACATAGTGAAGATGGGGACAAGAGGATTGAATAGGATAATCTTCTATGCAGTTAGATGATATTACTGAAATTCCTCAGAACGTATTGCTCAGGTCTGTTTATATGGTTTGAGACTGAGAAGGAGTTGGGGAAGTTGCTTTTTTTCCTGTAAAAATTTATTTGCAATTTATGGTGGAATGCACAAGGACATGATATGTTGGTACCTCTTGGAAAATCTATGCTGTTGATAGATTTGTAGTAAACATAAATGATGAGCTTATGCATCTTTAGCAGGCTAAACTGTTTTCCAGCATCATTTGCCTTGCTTGCTAGAGCACCTCAAATTAAGACAAACTGACAAAGTGTCATGGTACTGGGTTATCCATGTTTAATGCTCTTCTCCATGATGGAGAATACCTCCTCAGTCTTTTTAAAATGTATAGTTTCTTTATGATTGAGACTAAAGTCCTGTTCTCAGTTCAAATTTAATAGTCAACTGCTATTGTCTATGTTCTTTCATTTGGGAGAACGTGGCTCACTAGCTATGCTTTGTGATACTTCTCAGAATCTGATGTCCTTTGTCAATTATGCATGCTGACACCCTAAAATGGTCACTGCAATGGACTTGGGCAAATTCATTTCACTTGATCACTTATTGGTGGAACTTGATAGCATAATTGCTAAGCGGATTGCCGGGTTTTCATTATATCATATTAAATGCAGTATGATTGGTTCATAAGGGACTCTTGTCAGTATAACTGAATGATAGGACAAAGAGAGGCTTTGGGCTGGGTGATGTTGTGGTTTTTTTCTTGAAATAAGGCAGCTTGCAGGATAGTAGGAGTTCCTTAGGCCATAGTTAAATCGTGTTTGCATTATTCTGTTCAGAAACTGCATAAACTTTGTTCCTCTTTTATTGGATGACATAACAAACTCATTGAACTTTCACACAAACCATGAACTATTCTGAATCAATGATACATCTCTTATGCTGTGGGAAACATTCTATTATGAATGTTTTCCTTGCTCTGACCTCATGCTGGTTGGGTTTTTGTTTCCTCATAATACCTGTTTGCATATGGATGTTTACAGATTGAGATAAAAGAGCTTGATGATTTTGCTCAAGCAGCTTTCGTAGGCTACAAATCTTTGAACCGAATTCAGAGCCGGATATATCAAACTGTGTACCAGACAAATGAAAATATACTAGTGAGTGATTTCTTCGTGTTAATGCTTGTTTTCAATCACAATGGCGTAAATGAAGACCTATACAAATATTCAGTGTGACAATTGATGCATTGGTGCAAACTGCAAATGATTCATTCAGGATGTTTAAAACTTTATGGATCTGCAGGTTTGTGCACCAACAGGCGCTGGCAAAACAAATATAGCTATGATATCAATTCTGCATGAGGTAAAAAATCGGTGAATTCTTAAGTTTCCTCTTTGAGAATTGAGATGGAACTCCACTATTGTCCTGTAGGCTCTGGTGTTGAAACTCCTAACTTTGTTTTATCCGACCTCGGTCCTTTCTCTTTTCATTTTATCATTTTTTTAGTTTGGCAATGATTATCAATATATGTGTTTGGTATTAGATGGAAAAGGACTCACCTTTCTGTACTTGCTAGATATATGTTTATCAATATATGTGATTGGAAAAATTCTTCACTGCTATTGACAACTCTCGAATGTGATATTGGCTTTTTCAGATAGCTGTACCAATCATGTTTGCTGTTTGGTACTGTTGTCATTAGGTCTTGTCTGGACATCTTTATTTGCCAATGCCATTGATGATCTTAATGATTTATTGTTGTTGAACTATAATGGAAAAGACCCACTCTAGCAATTGCAAAATAAAGAATAGTAAGAAAAAGGAGACCATAAAACAAATGTGTTTCAACGATGCGCAGAAATATGTCCTCGGATACAATGATAACCCTTCTCACCTTGGGAGGAAATCGCAGTACTTGGCTCTTTTGTAAGGAAAGTCTATCTTGACGCATACTCTGAAATGATTTCCCATCTAAAATTCATTGCCTCTGGGTCAAACTTGAATGATATAATATGCGCAGAACCGGATATATCTGTAGTATGCCTTTAGTGTTTATCTCCATGTGCAATCCTTATCCCTCTATCGAACTATATTCCTACCTTATCCTCAATGGTCAATTTCATCTACTGTTTTATTTACTTACCTTTGGCCAGATAAGGCAGCATTTCAAGGATGGCTACTTGCATAAGAATGAATTCAAAATAGTATATGTTGCCCCTATGAAGGTATAAGTTCAGAACCATTGAAAAGCAGACGCTTGCTCACCCACCATGACATATTTCTGGAGAGGATGGGGTTATTTTATTAAATTTCTTACTTCTTACGCTTTTTCTAGGCTTTAGCTGCAGAGGTCACATCAACATTTAGCTGTCGTTTATCTCCACTTAATATGACCGTGAGAGAACTCACCGGGGACATGCAACTTTCAAAGAATGAACTGGAAGAAACACAGGTTGTGTATTTTTGCTGTGTGCTTATGGATGAATTGTACCATAGTGCTATGAATAATATTCCCACAATTATTTTTTCCTGAACCAGATGATAGTGACAACTCCAGAGAAGTGGGATGTCATTACTCGTAAGAGCAGTGACATGTCACTTTCAATGCTTGTGAAACTCTTGATCATTGACGAAGTGCATCTTCTGAATGATGATAGAGGACCTGTAATAGAGGCCCTGGTGGCCAGGACTCTGCGTCAGGTGAACACTTTACACCAACAATTTATTATGAAGATGGAATTTTTTTTTTCCAACTAGTGTGTGTAGCACTGTGATCAGCTACCAATTGCCTATCTGCTATGTAGATGTCTGTTTTTGTCTTCTATAACTATGGAGTTGAAAGTGTCAACTCGATTGTGTGTCTACCTAGTTATTTTGATTGGCATCGCTGCCGGATCTGAAACTGAATAATCATTGTTTTCATTCTTCGTGGTTCTAATTTTGCTGTAACAGGTGGAGTCAACACAGACGATGATTCGCATCGTGGGACTTTCAGCCACTCTACCTAATTATATGGAGGTTTTTCCAAATACTGTAATGCTTGATGTTATTAGTTTGTGGCTAATCTTCTTTGTTTTGAGTTCTATGTCCTTGAATATCTCCCAGGTTGCTCAGTTTCTCAGAGTTAATCCAGAAGCAGGTCTCTTCTTCTTTGATTCTAGTTACCGTCCTGTGCCTCTAGCTCAACAATATATTGGAATCAGTGAGCAGAATTTCGCAGCTCGCAATGACCTGCAAAATGAAGTTTGTTATAAGAAGGTATCTTTGTCATTTCTTGCATATCTATCGTAGTAATTAGCATCGGAATCTGTCACATTTGAGATGTGATTGTTTCAGGTAGTTGATTCGTTGAGGCATGGTCATCAAGCAATGATTTTTGTTCACTCTCGTAAGGACACAGCAAAAACAGCTGACAAATTGGTACATCTTGCAGGGCCTTTCAAAGTTTTGATATTTCCTCTTCAGTAACTGTATCTTACTTTCTTATCTCCTCCATGTTCCAATTATGTTCTTGCTTGTACATATATTCAAATTTGCGATGTATAATTCTTATGTTCCTGTAACTTCCTGATTAGTTGTGTTCCTGTTCTGGTGTATGCATATGCATCAGTGGTCCTATATGAGCGATTCCATGAGGCTATTGGGAATCACTAAAATGTTTTTGGAATGCTAAACACCTATCTCAGCCTCTTTTGGCATTCATGTATAAATGATATGTAAATTACATCCCCCTTTACTCAACAGTAAATGGTGAATTGAGCTAAATCAAGTCCTTTATGTTAGACACCATCTTTTCAGACTGACTACGAGTTTACGGTTCCTCTACGTTAGCCATGCATATGCATCATATTTGCAATGACTGAGCCGCGGCAGTGAAAGGAGGTCCTTTCTTTTCTGCCACTGGCATTTTTGGTTTTAGTCATTTGACCTATTATATACAGGTTGAACTTGCTACAAAATATGACGATTTGGAGCTCTTTAGCAATGATACCCATCCGCAGTTTGCATTGATTAAGGTGAGTGGCAGCTCTATTCTTTTTCCTGTATAAGACATTTAAACTACAAAACGAACAATGGCTTCTGTTAACACCAGTGGCACAATTAACATTGGGATGTCTCTTAAAGTTTTAGTTGCCTTCCCCCGAATTTTCACATTGCAGAAAGATGTCTCCAAGTCCAGAAACAAAGATCTGGTCCAACTCTTTGAGAATGCAATCGGTGTTCATCATGCAGGGATGTTACGTGCTGATAGAGGCTTGACTGAGCGGCTATTCTCTGATGGACTTTTGAAGGTATACCTTATTCGACTTTAGAGTTTTTCTACGTTAGCTAACTTAACATGCTGACAGGCATTTGATTCCAGGTACTTGTTTGTACGGCAACTTTGGCATGGGGAGTGAATCTACCTGCCCACACTGTTGTGATCAAGGTTTGTGATCTTATCTGATAACGTAAGCTGCATTGTTTTCTAATCTCATTGGTCCTGCTTGAGATCCTTAAAAAATAAGTAAATAACTTCCAAGTAGGTAAAACTCCAAAAGTTGGAATCAAGTTCATTGGAATATGCTGCCTTATTTTTGGGTCAATCTCATGTTACTGCCGTTTTAGAGAATCGGTGTCTCCTTGGTTTACAAGTTAGTTTAGACAGTTTGTGTTATCATGTTAGCACGTTTTTAGTTGAATGCTTTAAAATACCTAATGAAATTATTGACAGCAAATCTAGTTTCTTTTCACAAAATTATCATAACCTTGCTTGCTTAAGGTGATGAAGACATTGTTTTGGCACGAGGATGATCTGCCTTTGTTGATGATTGCGAAGATGCAGTAGAGTTTTCAGCTTATTAGCTAAAAATTCCTAGGGGGTGTTTGATAGATTGTGACCATGAAATTTGGTTTAAATCCAATCATTCGATGAAATGTGGGAGATTCTGTTATTTCTTAGTTTGTTTTCCTTTTCTGAGGAAGGCATGTTGGCATGATTAAATTCACATTTCATGGGAATATAGAATCTATATTCCATGAAGGCGAGGCTAGGATTCCACATTTCCATGGCTGGGTTTCGATTAGCCGCTTGCTATTTTCGCTTTACAAGTTTGTGTAAACCCAAAAATGTAGTTAGCCATATTACAAAGTGTATTTTAATATGCTCACAATTGATGTCACATAAATGCCAATCTAAACAACAAGAGATTTGCATGTCATGCATCCTACATTTCCAAAACGAAACAGCCATCTATTATCCTACTTTTTCCTTTCAATTTGATGTGTTGTGCTTGTGAGTTCAGGGGACTCAGTTATATGATCCTAAAGCTGGTGGGTGGAAGGACCTTGGAATGCTTGATGTCATGCAGGTTTGTAACTCTATATTTCTCTTCACACAGGCTACTGTTTTTATTTTTGTTTGGACATACTTATTGTTCTTGTTCTATCATAGATCTTTGGAAGGGCTGGAAGACCCCAGTTTGACACGAGTGGTGAAGGTATTATAATCACGTCCCATGACAAATTGGCATACTATCTGAGGTTGCTGACAAGTCAACTTCCGATTGAAAGTCAGGTACATATCTTGAGGTGATCATGCACTTTCATATCAGTCATTAATTAAATTTACGTTGATTCTAGATGTTGTTTAGCATTCTGGTGTTGTGTACATTAGTCTAAACCGTATTTATTTGCCACAATGAGCGGTGTCTTGTATCTTGAATAACCAGGGGTGCCTGAAGTCTCTTGTTATGGGAATGATGCGTTCTTAATGGAATAATCTTTCTTAATTACGCTAACGCAGTCACAGTCTAATTGGGCAGGACCGTCAAGAGAATGCAATGTCATAACAGAGATGTGACATCTGAGGCAGGGATTCCTTCCTAAGTTGGATCTGATCATATTACTGCCCATTGTATCAGTAGTATATATTTTTGAATCATCTAAGAGACAGGAAATATCTTTTGGAATTTCATATAAACGACTAAATTGCATGTCCTATGTCTAGGAAAATTTTCAGCGGTCATGGGCATGAACTTGTATAAGTGTTGAAGTTGCTCCAGACGGAAGCATTTTTCTTCCTTGTTATTTTTCCTTCTATTGTCAGCATGCATCAAATGGCATTCGGATTAAGATAGGAAATCCTTCATGGGCTGTTTACTGTGCATTGGACCATCTAACATATCCATTTTGATTAAAGCCCACTGGTACTAACGCTGGGTTGCTCATGGTGTTCGGAATTAGATTTCTGTATGGTGATTTCTTCGATCATTTCACTTTTAAATCTCAGCACTGTTTCTTTCGGATGTTCAGTTTATCAGCTCTTTGAAGGACAACTTGAATGCTGAGGTGGCTTTGGGTACAGTAACAAATGTCAAGGAAGCTTGTGCGTGGCTTGGTTATACCTATCTATTCATTAGAATGCGGCAAAATCCTTTGGCTTATGGTATCGGATGGGATGAGGTAAGTTGTATCTTATTTGAAATTCAGAATAGGTAGTCATTGCATCATTCACCTAGTTGAGTTCGTTGATTCATCCATTTGCAATTGTGGTTTCTGCTGTGGAATGTGCATTTTTATTTTCAGCCAGGAATTATATTCTTTGATGTTGTGGCGGAAGTATGAAGTGTGCTGTTCACACCATATTGTTCCGAAAATTATTTAAGCATGTGGTTGTAGTAACAGATGCCATTCATACACATTCTATAAACAATGTATACACTCTAGTTACATTATATTGATTGTTTCAGATTTTTATTGTTAATCTCTACATTTGGTCTACTATAATGATGAAGACTAAAAATGCAATAAGTTGAAGCATTTTCATTCCTAACATTTTATACGCAATTGTCGTTTAGTGCCACGAATGGCAGCATAATTATTGAAATTATTGGCTACAAGTAACTAAGTATATAGTTCATGATTTTTTTTGTGTGTAAATATACTTTAGTATAATTGAGGGTTGAGGTTCTTATTTTTTCACATATCAAATACTAGCAAACTTTATAAGAGAGAGTTCATAACATACCCACAGAGTGAGGATATGCACTAAAATATCATTCATGCTAATTATTTTAATCATTTGATTTGTCAAAACATAATCTCAACCTTTACTTATATTATGATAAACAAGGGAATAATATAAATTTATAGCAAAATTGTCTACAACTTCCAATCCAAAAGCCCTACATTTTGATAAATTTAGTAATTATTGACTGGTTATACAATACCCTTTTTAGAATGTAATATAGTTATCATGTATATATTTATGTCCATGCCACACTATATATGTCTCTGCCAGAGTTTGGTGAACTTATTTCATATTTCACTTCACTTTGCTTCTTGGAGCCTGCTTTTGTTATCAATCCACATTTTTATGTTGGTTATTATTTATTATCCACTTGTCCTCTTTGGTTTCTGACACAATATCATGAGGCATCTCAAAACTTACATGAGTTGAAACATCCATGTTTCCAGCCTTTCTGAGATTTTTCAGTTTGACAACTAGTCATTTGTTTCTGTGGTTTGGTTGGCTAACTATGTTTCTCTGTGACCATAACGGTCTGGCAGGTTATTGCTGATCCTACTTTGGGTTTAAAGCAAAGGGCGCTTATAACAGATGCTGCACGTGCACTCGACAAGGCTAAGATGATGAGATTTGATGAAAAAAGTGGCAACTTCTACTGTACAGAACTAGGCCGTATTGCTAGCCACTTCTATATCCAGTATTCTAGTGTGGAAACTTACAATGAAATGTTAAGACGCCACATGAACGATAGTGAGGTTGTCAACCATTCTTTTTCCCAGCTTCGCAAGGCACCAGATCAACTTGCTTGTTTTCATTGACTTGCCACTCTATTATCTCTCACATGTGCCATTGTCTTTATAGTTACGACGTTATGCCATCTTCTGCTAATGTAGGTAATTGAAATGGTTGCTCATTCTTCCGAGTTTGAGAATATCGTTGTGCGCGAGGAGGAGCAGAATGAGTTAGAGATGCTGCTGCGCACGTCATGCCCTTTGGAAGCTAGGGGTGGTCCCTCAAACAAACATGGAAAGATTTCAATACTCATCCAGGTTACTGACATTTTCTCAGCAATTGATATGCCACAGTAAGAACATTGGTACTTTCTTACGTTTAACATGATGCCCATGTGTACTTGCAGTTATATATATCGCGGGGTTCAATTGATACTTTTTCTCTGGTGTCGGATGCTGCATATATTAGTGCAAGCTTGGCTCGTATTATGCGAGCATTATTTGAGATCTGTTTACGTAAAGGCTGGTGTGAGATGACTTTATTCATGCTAGAGTACTGCAAAGCTGTGGATCGGCAAATCTGGCCTTACCAACATCCTTTGAGACAATTTGACAAGCATCTTTCAGCTGAAGTTTGTCTTGTGTTCTCTTAGTCCTTATGAAATGGTACTTTTGGTAGGACTGTTTTAATGTATGTTGACTGCTGTAGATAATCCGGAAACTTGAAGAACGCGGGGTTGATTTGGATCATCTGTTGGAAATGGATGAAAAAGACATTGGAGCACTCATTCGTTATGCACATGGTGGAACGGTACACTTTCTACCAATGGTGGCATTTTTATGTTTCTATAATTTGGCTCATCTAGTTTTGATTTCTTTGTTTTGTTCCTCACTTTCCTTTTCCTGAACTGGTTCTTGGTACTTGAATGGACAGTTGGTCAAGCGACACTTGGGATACTTCCCCCAAATCCAACTATCAGCTACTGTTAGTCCAATCACCAGAACTGTCTTGAAGGTTTGTACGCGTATTATTTGAGCGCTTTGGAACTTCGAATCCTAATATTTTTACAATCCAGATAATTAGCCACCTTCTGACAGCATTCAGTAATTTTTAGGTGGATTTGCTTGTTACTCCTGACTTCATATGGAAAGACCTGTTTCATGGTACTGCACTACGTTGGTGGATTCTTGTTGAGGTGCTGGTCTGGGAAACTACTCTTATTACTTATATCAATTAGGAATCATTTATAGCGATATACTGGGTCCATGTGTCTGATTGATTCCCACTTACCAGTCATGTGCTGTTCGGGACAAATGGAGCTACTGGTTTGAGTTCTGTTTCGATTCAAGATAGTGTTTGAATTTATCTTGGGCTGGGTGTACATGCGTCTCTATATCTGTGAAAGCTCTAGTACCCATTTGTTAGTTCCTTCCGGTTGCTGCTTTGTTCACCACTCTGATTAGTGAAATTTCCGTAAATCCTTTCAAGTAATTGATTTCAGGATTTCATGTGCTTGGAATGCTTGTTTTAATTTAATCCTGAATCCTTGCTGTTGGGCTGACTTGGCAAGTCTACTAGTACTGTTTGTGGGCCGTGGCTGGATTCATGCATTCTTCATTCCAGTCTGGTCAAGTTGAATAATTTCCTCTAGCCTAATGGAGTGTAATAAATAAATTATACAGGATTCTGAGAATGATCACATCTATCATTCGGAACTTTTCACGCTAACAAAGCGAATGGCTCGTGGAGAACCTCAGAAGCTTTCATTCACGGTCCCAATTTTTGAACCACATCCACCACAGTACTACATACGTGCTGTCTCGGATTCGTGGTTGCATGCTGAAGCTTTTTACACTGTGACTTTCAAGAATCTACAATTGCCAGAGGTACCTTTTTTTAGTTGTTTATAACGTGACGAATATTTAAGGGTCTTGTTGGGCAGGTTTACAGTATCTTTTCTGTTGTTTGTTGTCTGAAACTTTCATGAATAAATTTTGTTCAGGCTCGCACATCACACACAGAACTTCTAGATTTGAAACCTCTTCCAGTGACTTCTCTGGGGAACGATACCTACCAAGCCCTATACAAATTTTCACATTTTAATCCCATACAGACACAGGTGTGGCTCTGAAATCGTTTTTGTCTGTCATTATTTTTGCAATGTTGATACATCATCCTATTTTTTCTACGTGGATTTGGTAATTTTGTTTCGGCTTTGCAGATTTTTCATGTTCTCTACCACTCAGACAACAATGTTCTTCTAGGAGCTCCAACCGGTAGTGGGAAAACTATTTCTGCTGAGCTTGCTATGCTTAGACTTTTTAGTACTCAGCCTGATATGAAGGTATATATTGTAATTTTCATATGTACCATCAAACAAAATGCTTCAAGCAGGCTTTGCTTATTTATTCTATGGTTCATGAATCATGGTGTATGATAGTTCCTGCTTAGAAATTCTTGCGTAAGGTAAGGAATCTTTAATACTATCGTCAGACAAATGAAGGCGTTGTGAACGAATATACCAAGAAACCTAAAACATCCCGTTTTCTATGCATGTAGCATAGAATCTTGAATACTATTGTCACACAAAAGAATGATTCATATCATGATGTTCACATTTCGTTACTTCTTCTGTTAATTAGTTGCCACTTTTGTTGTGCTACAAATTCTTTTTAAGTTTCCCACATTGATAAGTAACTACTTTACTAATCCATTGGTTTTGGATGCAGGTGATTTACATAGCACCACTAAAGGCTATCGTCAGGGAAAGAATGCAGGATTGGCAAAAGGGTCTTGTCTCTCAGCTGGGGAAAAGGATGGTAACAACTCTTCCAACCAAATATATATGTGAAGTAATTGTGTGCATGCAGGCTGTGTGCTAGTGTCAACACATGTAAAGTGCTTGAGGGAAAAGCTTGTTGGCTGAACATATGCAGTTGACATTGATGAGCATTTTCAGGTTGAAATGACTGGAGACTACACTCCAGATTTGATGGCCCTCTTGTCAGCAGATATTATCATATCTACTCCTGAAAAGTGGGATGGTATTAGTCGTAACTGGCAGACTCGAAGCTATGTGACCAAGGTTTGTTTTGTTCCTGAATGTTTGGCGATTGCTTTGCGTTGACATTTTAGTTGTCCATATTCATTTAATTGATAAACATTCGACAACAGGTAGGACTTATGATTCTGGATGAGATTCACCTGCTGGGCGCTGATCGTGGACCCATCCTTGAGGTATAACTCAGTAATTCTCTACTTGTTGTTGCTTAAATTTAGATGAATTTGCACTGCAGAGATACTTTTTATTGTTGGAGTGTCATTCACTGTTGAGCTTATATGCCCTTTTAATTTAAGCTGGTGCATGGAGGAAGAAAGTGGATTACTCATTTTTGAAATAGAATTAAGAGTAGAGGGTAAATCTTATTATGAGATTGTTTACTTTGGGAGTTTCTAAGGATGATTCCTGGATCAGATGTATTTGTAAAAGCATTTTTTAGATCTTACGCCTGTGACTAACAAAAAAGAGTTGTATTGGAGCTAAATAGCAAAGTGCAACTGAAATTACACCAAAATGCAACTGATCAGTTACCAAAGACCCAGTGCCACTGACAATAACATGCTATTGTGGGATGCAAGAGCTGGTTGCATCCAACCAACCAACCTCTTTTTCTTCTTGTGGGTGCAGTTTGCGAAATCTTACAGTTTTTTGAACTGTCTTCTACTATTATTATTATTATTATTATTATTATGGTGGCGTATTCGGTGCACCCGCCTCATAATTATCATTCTGAGCATATGATTCATGTCAAAACGGTATCAATTGTTGCTTATGAATTATGAACAAGAAGCACATGAATTTGAAAAAAAAAAAAATCATTCAAAATTTACTTTAATTTGAAGGATTTAGGATTTAGGGATTTATGGTTGGGGTTTAGGTTTACAATTTGGGATTTTGGGTTGGGATTCAAAATTGAAGGTTAAGGGGTTAGGGTAATAGATTGATTTGATATGATTCTATGTCATATCATCATATTAGATTGAGAGTACTAATTGAAATTCAAAATTTGATTTATTATGGACACTTTTAGAGTTGGGTGCACTGAGTGCACCCAAAAAAGTGTGAGTGCGCTGAAGTAGCCACCTCATTATTATTATTATTATTATTATTATTATGCGGTTTCCTCTTCTCTTCTCTTATTTTTACTATTGATTGTATGAGTCATGTGATAATACTGGTTTCATGTTTCCAGGTTATAGTCTCAAGAATGAGGTATATATCATCACAAACAGAGAGGGATGTGCGTTTTGTAGGGCTGTCTACAGCATTAGCAAATGCAAGGTTTGTATCATAATGCAAATGTTATTGTTTTAATATTATGCTGCTGAATGAGGTTGAAGATCCCTAGATTGATAAACTATCCAGCTTGAGGCATTTTTAGCATGCTGTAGTTGGTTCTATCTCCATAGACCGGCGAAATTGTGAGACCACACTTTCCAGATCCAATGTTTCCTTAACCTTAAAAAAACAGTGCTATGTCCTTTTTTATGTCATATTTACTTCCCTGCATAACATGGAGAATGTTGCTAAGTTCAGTTTTATATATATTTGATCATTCTAGTATTATTCTTCTTTCTGAAATTTTCTGGGTAGCCCAAACTAATGAGCATGCATAAATGGGTATTTAGTGTTTACAATGAGTATATAAGTATGTTGTTTACTTGATTGTTTAAGATTTTCTTTGTATTTAGTGATTTGGCTGATTGGTTGGGCGTTGGCGAGATTGGACTCTTCAATTTCAAACCAAGTGTGAGGCCCGTGCCCCTTGAAGTACATATCCAGGCAAGTAGTTGTTACTAACACAAACAAAGTTTGTCATTCTTCTTCACCAACCACCAGCAAATAGTGCAATTGCATAATTTCATTCTATTGCAGATTTCACAATTACATTTTCATCCAGCCATTACATAATGTTGCTGCTTCTGCCAGTGAATGTGCAGAATTTTACCACTTTATTTCCCTCGGATCCCCCCTCCCCCTCTGCAATGGGAGTAACTTCTGTATTTCTTGCAGATTTTTAAATTTCTATTGTTCCAAACATGATTTCTTGACTGGATGTAGTCAAAATTGTCATCTGTGTTCTCTTGTCGATTTGGAAAAGCATCTCCATTTTGGATTTTATGGCTTGACCCTATTAAATAATGAACAGGGATACCCTGGAAAGTACTACTGTCCTAGAATGAACAGCATGAATAAACCAGCCTATGCTGCAATATGCACACATTCATCCACCAAACCAGTCCTCATATTTGTATCTTCTCGTCGTCAAACAAGGCTCACTGCACTTGACCTTATCCAGGTGAGCTGCTTTTTCATTCATTGCATAGAACTTGTTCTCCATAGAATGACCTGTTTAATCTCCTCTGTTTGGTATACAGTTTGCAGCTTCTGATGAACACCCAATACAGTTTCTGAGTATGGCAGAAGAAGATCTGCAAATGGTTCTTTCTCAGGTTATGGATCAGAATCTGAGGCATACGTTGCAGTTTGGCATAGGTCTACATCATGCAGGGCTAAATGAAAAAGACAGATCTCTGGTTGAGGAACTTTTTGCAAACAATAAGATCCAGGTAATTCTTTGTTGTTTGAATGATATACTCCTTCATTTGTCCATCCTGGGAAAGGTTATTTCTTGATGATGTTTCCAACACGTTGAGTTGCAGGTATTGGTGTGCACTAGTACATTAGCATGGGGAGTAAATCTTCCAGCTCATCTGGTTATTATCAAGGTAATATTGATGGCACAATATTGTAAACAATATGCATTAGGACAATGGACCCAAGCAAAATAGCATCTCTTTTCAGGGGATGAGATTGATGTCTTGAAATATGGGATCAATCTTAGAAACATCTTTCTGAGATGGTTCTGGTTGTTTCACTAGTGCTGATAACTATGTTAGAAGTTAACTCTTTCATTGTTAAGCTTAATTGTAAGCTGCCTTTTCTAGACTCTATTTGGTTAGGACATCTCCATGACTTACCTTATATGTTGCAGGGAACAGAATATTATGATGGAAAATCAAAGAGATATGTAGACTTCCCAATCACAGATATCCTGCAGATGATGGGTCGTGCTGGTCGCCCACAGTTTGATCAACATGGAAAGGCAGTCATCCTAGTTCATGAACCTAAAAAGAGCTTTTATAAAAAGGTGCGGAAGTTTTCTCTTTGTTCGTTTTAGTGTAATGGCTAATGAATAACAAATCAAATTAATTCTAGGGTTCCCTGCTTGCAGTTTCTCTATGAACCATTTCCAGTTGAGAGTAGTCTGAGGGAGCAGTTGCATGTACACTTTAACGCTGAAATAGCGACGGGCACAATTTGTCACAAAGAGGATGCAGTTCATTATTTGACCTGGACTTATTTATTCCGCCGACTGGTAAGTCTCAAACTCTCAATATGTAGTGTAATGGGGAGCAAAAATGGGGAGCAAATATGTAGTGTAATGGGGAGCAAAAAAAGAGGATGCAGTTCATTATTTGACCTGGACTTATTTATTCCACCCACTTTTGATTCTTATTTCTTCTCTTTTTATTACTCAAGATCCATATTAATCAATCATCAAATGCCATCTATTATTGTTTTATTACTATTACTAAAGTTTGCACCCTACTTTCACGCCTCCCTTTTTCTTCCCAAACAACAATTTACCAATCCAACTTACACCCTCCTAAAATTTACTCTCCCTCGTCAATTTACACCCCCTCAATTGGTTCCATGGATTCCAGAAAAGGCGGTATTAGATCAAGGAATTAATTAGGAGTCTCATGCCAGTTTCATTTCCTTGGGCTTACTTAATTATAGGATTTCCATTCAATTCCCTTCCAACTTCAATTATAAGAAGTTGGTATTTTGCCTGTCGATAATTACCACTCATTTGCTCTTTAGAGCTTTCTCTCATTAATATCATTGTGGCTGTATTTTTTTTTGTGTATGATTAATTTTTTCTTCGTCCTAACAATGTGGTAATTGTAACCCAAGAAGTTGACGAGTGGTAAATGGTAATGGGGATGAAACATCCAGACCACCTTTCGTTGGATCCTTGGACGTTGGCACCAATAATCACCTAAGGAAAAATAACCAGTTAACTATGCCTTACTTGAATTCCAGTTCATTGGTCATGGAAAAGGCAGATAAAGCTAGACACAGTGAATACCACCTGCCTTTTTCTTTGTTTCTGTCCTAGAGAACAATTTTTGGTCATTTACTCGGTCACAGTTCTCCACGTTATCTTTGTTTGATGTAGGGGGTGTCTGAGTTTACACTGTATGATGTATATGGAATATAATGCTTATATACTGTCACGCACTTACATATTTTCTGTTTTGCATGCCGTAGCGTTCGCACAATGTTGAGTTGGAAACTGTGAAATATGAGAAAGGCTAACAAATTTTGGTTGTAGATGGTCAATCCAGCCTACTATGGTTTAGAGAGCCCGGAACCAGAGATGTTGAGTTCGTATTTATCAAGGTGATTGTTTTAATATCATTTATGTTATGATAGGCCTGCTAGTCTGCTACACAATGATTTTCATCTTGTTCGCCAGAATCAAGCATGAGATAGAGCTGTTGAAAAGTATATTGTGCTGCAAGGGCTTATGAATTAATAGTACACGTGGTAAACTGAGGGGAAAAAGTGAACATAACCTTATTCTTGACGATGGTATAACATCTTTGCCACCAGAGATGTATGCATCCCAATGAAAAGAACTCGAATTAGATAGAGATGATACTCCTACATGACTCACAACAAGCAGGCCATATGGCTGTGTGTGTGCCCTGGTTTATGATTTATGTTTCTGGTTTGGCAGATTAGTGCAGAACACATTTGAGGACTTGGAAGACGGTGGATGTATCAAGATGGATGAAGACAATGTGGCGTCCACAATGTTGGGTATGATTGCATCACAGTATTATCTCAGCTATATGACTGTGTCTATGTTTGGGTCAAATATAGGACCCGATACATCTCTGGAGGTAAGATGCGGATCGAATAATGATAAGACTTTTTTTTATCAGTTAAGATCAGTCTACTAAGGAATGGTAGTTACTGTAGGTGTTTCTTCACATTCTATCCGGTGCCGCAGAATACGACGAGCTCCCAGTGCGGCATAATGAGGTACATTATTTTGTTTGTGTATGCTGATTTATTCTCATCAAACAGAGTATAGTTGGAGGCTTGATTTTTATTGCATTGTTATCGCTGCCTTGGACAGAACTGAACTTTCTGTGCTTGTTTACTTTGTCATGTAGCATGGTAAAGAGTCTTTCTCTTGCATGCCTGATATCTGAAAGACATCAAAAGGTGGACGGACTAAATTAGAAAGATAATGCGGAAAATAGGTGGAAGTGAAAAGTCATGGAAACATTCCAATCAAATGAGGATCTGACTTAAATCTTTAAGCCCAATTTTTCTGCCTCATATTTCTTGGTGGGAATAACTTTTTATCTTTTGTTTATCACTTAAATGCAAGAGGTCTTGTGTCTGACATTTCAGTTATTGAATTGCAATGGTTGCCGGGGATCGTTCCTATTAGCACTTTATGATTGCTGATGTGCCATGGCATGTTCTTAAGTTCTAGATGCTCTGGGTGTTCTGGTGGGCACAACGGATTGAAAACTGTTACGATGTGCCCCGATTAATTATACTGACTGGCTTGTTTAATTCCTTTGTGTTTGACAAATCTTGATTCTTTGGAGCACACTCATGAAAAGTCTCTCCCTCGTGTGATTTTTCCTTCAATAGGAAAAATATAATGAGGCCCTATCAGAGAGAGTGCCGTATCTGGTGGACAAGAATTCTCTTGATGATCCTCACGTCAAAGCAAATCTACTCTTTCAGGTACTAGCTTTGTGCCCCGGCCTTTGGCTGGGATTAATTCACCATGGATTTATTGTATTCGCATGAAATCCCAGCCTACCTCTGCTTGTGTCGCTTCATAGAGGTTGTATCTGATAAGAACTTTCGCTAGTAGTGATTGAGATTTGAGAGTGGTTGGGGCAAACCTATGGGAAATTGAAATTTGATTATAAGGGAAAATGATTCAGGGGAGGGTAACAGAGGCAGAGAAGCAAGCCTTAGGCGAAGAATCGAGGCATTGAATGGCAAATTAAATTGCCAGCAGGGTTGAAATGATGGTGCAGAATCGGTGTTGAGATGTGTCGTGAGTAAGATGGGAAGAAGCGACAGCAATGGAGGAGTAGTTGGGCTTGAATATGTTATTTTCGCCATGGTGGAATAGCGGGGGTCGGGGGACAGAGAGGAAAAGAAAATGGAGCGTTAGAGTTGGGGGAAATAGAGTGACTGACGTGGCCGCATAAAATCTTAGTAAGGAGTACGCAGCAGGGGTTCCAAACAAAAAGCCCTTTAATAATATTGTTTTAAGATTTAAGACGTTTTGGTGAGGGAATAGCATGGTTGACCTACATATTCTACTGATCTTTTTCTTTTGTTCACATTTCATTTTCCTATGTCTCTTATCATATCATTTTGTGTTAACAGGCACATTTTTCTCAGCTAGACTTACCAATTAGTGATTATGTTACCGACTTAAAGTCGGTGTTGGACCAAAGTATACGGGTCATCCAAGCTATGATAGATATATGTGCCAACAGTGGATGGCTGTCAAGCTCCATAACTTGCATGCATCTTTTGCAAATGGTGATGCAGGTATTCTCTGACAGGCATTTCTTCTACTCTACCTTCTGGATTTCATATTACCGAAGATGAGCCACTTAGATATTAATATGCTAGTAGCAAGCGCTTCTCTTTCATGGAAGTGACAGTTGAGCTTGAAGTAGAGCAGCCACCTGCCTTTTTTTATATGGAGAAGATTCTTTTTAATTTCATGGTCTTATAGATAGAATCCTTTATGATCTCGGCTCATGATTCAATTGCCATGTATTTAGCTATTGAGCCTCAATAAGCTAGATGATGGTTCCACCAGGTCATATGTATCTAAGTATCTTCTTCACTTTTAACAAAAACAGTTAGGGTTTTCTCATGACTTTTCTCATTTGGTCAGGGTTTATGGTTTGATCGGGATTCTGCCTTGTGGATGCTGCCATGTATGAACGCAGATCTTTTCTCTGTGTTAAGCAGACAGGGGATTTCCACTGTACAGCAACTTTTGGATCTTCCTAAGTCGAGCTTGCAGGCTGTGATTGGAAGTTTCCCTGTCTCGAGATTATACCAGGTGCATTTCGTAGAACATATTTTGAATATTTTTGTAAAATCTGCATGGTGAATGCTGAATAGCGCCATGATATTGTTTCTAATCATCATAGTTTAGTAATAATTGTAGAGCGTTCCTCTGTGAAGGAATGACGTAGGTTGATAAGTGCTATTACCCACTCAACAGGTCAGAGAGTTGTAGCATTGCTTGAGAATCATATGGTATAGATTTAGCAACTGGAAAGAGGTTGAATGTTCTTCAAGGTGGCGGGTAGAGAATAATTTGAATAATGATGCATGTGATGGGCATGGGCTTACAGTTAAATGAATAATGTGCCTGAGATTCGCGCTTCTCTGGCCCTATGTGTTTTCCTTTTAACAGGATCTGCAGCGTTTCCCTCGCATTCAAGTCAAGTTAAGACTCCAGAAGAAGGATACTGGTGGTAGAACATCTCATGCGCTGAACATAAGATTGGAGAAGACCAACTTCAGGCAAAGTTCTTCGAGGGCTTTCGCCCCTAGGTTTCCAAAGGTAAAAGTCTCGAGTATTCTTCATTTTGAATTAGCTGGTTTATAAGAGAAGCCGCAATGCAACTTCTTCTATGGGTTTTGACAGATAAAAGATGAAGCATGGTGGTTAGTTCTTGGCAACGTAAGAACTTCTGAACTATATGCTTTGAAGAGAGTTTCTTTCACTGATCGCTTGGCGACGTATATGGAGTTGCCACCATCCTTGACTTCTATTCAGGTAATGCAAATTGCCCTTTTGTTGCTGCTGAACAAGATCCAGTTTTGTTTCTGGTATGATTTTTTTGTTAAGAAAAGGACCAGAGAGGATTACTTTTACATCAACAGGGTAATTGTTTATCAGTTTCGCAAAATAAGTGCCATTTTCCTGTTTCAGAAGTAGAGAAAAAGATGTCTGGGTTGGTTTGAGAAAAGGTTGGCTGAATGAGACATGAGATGTTTTAAGTAATAAAAAAAGTAATTAATGCTGTTTAATAACAATGAAAATACCGAGTTTTGTGAGATAATTATTATAAGTATATATTTTAAGAATATTTTTCTTTTGGAAAGGGCGATTGAAATTTAATAAATGATGGGACTTTTTGATCTAAAGAATATGTGGCGTTTAGGGTGAATAATTGATGAAGAATTTAATAAACTATTGCTTAAACTGTTTTTATAAGATTACTTGTTATATTTTAGCCAGAATAAACACACCGAGTGTTTTCTTTTCTGTTGAAGCATTAACCAGCTGATTGCGGCGTTAGGTTGCTAACTGAAGTGGAATATTACTGAACAGGGCACGAAGTTGATGCTAGTTTCCGACTGTTACCTTGGTTTGGAACAAGAGCATTCGATTGAAGACCTTGCTAAGACTCGATAGATGGAAGCCGGGGATTTGAGTTTGCTGCAGATCAATCAGAATGTATGGAGATTTTGTTGAGGCAACATATGATGAGAATAGGGAGTTTTGTTTCTGCGTTGGCCACTCTGTTTTAATGAAATATCAAAGTGCACAAAGGAGAGGAGGCGATTATTGTTAACGCCAGGGCTTGTGAATTATAATCTCGCCCGCACTTGTAGGCTGTGATTTGTGAAGGTTTTCGTTGTTTGTATTATTATGTAGGTTAATACCTTATTTTGGCCCGAACAATATCCCTATTATCTAGGTTTTCGTTGTTTGTATTATTATCTATTGTAGACTGTTAATTTGGACGGTGAACACCGTTGACCGTTAGTCAATGATTCAGGTAGTCAATTTGGACGGTTAGCACAAAACAAAACAAATTAATTTTTTTATTGTTTCCTTTATCTAATTAATAATATAATAAATAAAGCAAAAAAAAAAATTTTGGCCACTCATCCCCAGCTTATCCCCTCCCTTCTTTCTAAATCGAGGAAACCCAAATTGAACCCTAACCTTTCTTCTTCCCCCCTTCTTCCTCGACGACTCCGTTGCGCCAGCAAATAGTAGAACAACAAGATAGAACCTTGGCTTATCCACAAACCTCGATCGAACGATCACGGAGCTCTTGATACTCTCTCATTTGTTGTTAGAAACCAAACAGAAAAATTAGGATTACCGATTTGGGTGAGTCGCGGACTAGGTCGCACTCTTTAAGACGTTCGCGGCACTGCAGACTATCAGCCGATCGCCTCTAGAATAAAACAACCACTCTTTTGATTTGCTCAGCGATTTTGTGCGAACAACCGGAGCTTCTTGAATCTCACTCTCTCTCGTGTTTCTACTCTCTGAGGTGTGTTTAGAGGGTCGGGGGGTCTGCTATTTATAGGAGCAAAAAACCCAGAATATTCCATCTTTCTTTGGAATAAGTCACATTTTAATTAGAGAGATAATTACTCCAATAATTAAATATAATCTATTAAGATAACTAGCATTGTGCCCGGCCGTTGGCCGAGATTGATATTGCCGGGATTGTTGAATTGCCACGTTGTTCCTGTCGCACTGAAATTCCTCTTATTGTACTCTTCTTTTATAAAACTCAACTTCAATTCCTTAACTAATAAACATAATTTCTAATAGATGATTTGGATATGGAAGGGTTTTTTTTTTTTTTTTCATTTAGACCATCTAATTATAGAGCAAATTGTGTATTTTTGGAATACATAACATTATAAACTCACTCATCTATGTGGATTAGAAAATCAGATAAATGTCCGTACGCTTTCTTTTGTGGGTGTTCTTCAATTACCCTTACCATCTTTCCTTTCATGTCATCTCCAATTAATACAATGAATTCGTCTTTAGTTCTCTTGAAAAAAACCTTTAAAAAAAACCTCCCACCAATTATTTCAAATATATATTATGTGAAGGTTTGATTAGCTAAAAGGTGAAGCCATTTTATCAACCAATGTAGATGAAACCATAAACCTTCTCTAGGTGGCGAAGGAAGAGCAAGATTCATCATTGAGGCCGAATACAGAATTTAGCAAAGGCAAACAACTTAGTGACCAGAAAATCAATACAGTATGGGTAATCGTTCATGATTTTTCCCTGGATTTGGTAGAGGAAGGGCTCACGGACATTATGAGAAATCATTGATAAAAGCCTGGATGTGATGATAATATTGTCCTGTCCACCATGTAGGAATGAAGAAATGAAGACGGTGAACTTTGAATAGCATATTGTGCATCCCTGCGTATCAAGAAATGAAGAAATAATGCAGAGATCAATTGAAGAAGTGCATAATGGGACATTAAGATTTGGACGTTGTTTTATTGGTCAATTTTCCGAAAGAGGAAATCATGAGGATTGAAGGGAACACGTTACAATAAACAAAAGTACCCAGCATCGACGGAATTGAAAGCATCACAACTACACTCGGAGTGAAGAAGTTTCTCATGGCTGATGCATGATGGCGTGTTGGCGGAAGGTTGGAAACTGCAGCGGTCGCAATCTCTGAGCAATTGCAGCGGCGGAGTTTACAGCAACACCTATGAACGCAAAATTGACATTGATTATGGGGAAATCGAGTGGCCGTAAACTGTATGTTGTCCAAGGAGAGGCATCGTAAGAGTTCTTGGTGAAAGCAGGGGAAAATCGACTGCGAGAAGTTGCGGAAAGAGAAAAGCCCAGGTGTCATAGCGAAGTCGAATCGATGTGGCAAATGGTAATCGGAAGGGAAGGGTCCAACAATGAAACTAAGGCTGTCCAATGGGGGTAGAGTCAGAGTCAGAGAGAGTGCGAGAAATAGGATATTAGGGGGCTGATAAGGAGAACTTGAGGAGTCGTTTTTTCCAGGGAGACTCAGCGGAAGATGAAAGACAGAAGTTGCAGCCTGTAGGAAGCGATTCGCAAGAAAGAAATAAAATAACTAAAATAAAAGGCAGTTTTCCGAAACTCACGGAGAAGCCTCCAAGGCTGACGTGGATGAGGTCTAATTCTAAAACCTCTTTAATATACTAGCTTTACTTTATTCCCGGCCATTGGCCGGGTAACTTTTAATATTAATAATAATAACAAAAATATATTTTCAATTCATAATATATTAAGTTGACACAATTGATTTGTAATTACAAATTTGTGTTGCTAGCATAGAATTCAGCCTAAATTCATCTCATATTTACTCAATATCAACAATTAATT